>BSBK01007074.1:425000-702500 GCA_027943335.1 Chamaecyparis obtusa
CTTCTTCACCTCATTGATGAAGCGGGTATAGGTACAGTACTCTTGGGAGTCATCCTAAGGTCTCCCAAACTGTCATAAGACTTGTGATAGAGGGAACCACTCAATAATGCTGATGGTACACTTGATCAAAGGACATGAGAAAAACATATGTAGGAGCTCATGCCTAGTGTCATTCCAGACTTCTATCACTACCCATGGTCTCCAAACCACTGCTATCATATCATCAATCTGTGCCCACCACTGCTCTGTCTTACCCAGCGCTAGCTGGGTCATCGGTCCTGCTTACCTATAGATATAAGGCTCCAATGGCTATCTAGTATCATGAAAGACCGACCTGCATACAGGAAGATGCTCCCAGGCCCATATTTGTAATACAAAGACTCTTGTAGCCATAGTCCTAGAACCCCGATACATGATCTCATGCATCTCATGGTACATCTGGGCCAGCATACACTCACCCCACCCTAACTTCACAACTGGCCTATCTAGCATCTGCTGTAACATACACCCCTATCGCACTCTAAACCATGTTGTCCTTGATCTGGCATAAGATAACAGCCTAGAAATTCTACTAGAACAACAACTAGTCTATGCCCTACTCCATATCGACTGACCAAATCCTCCCACGAGATAGCCCAATCCATCACCAACTCATCCTGAAATATGACTCTAAGTGCCAAAGTGCATTCTCTTGGTTCGACATCGTACTCTACATGTGCGCCTTGAATGGTACTCTCAATATCCTATAGATGTCCTTTGGAGTGACTGCCATCTCCCCCTATGGCAAGTGTTCATCTCTGAATGGAAACACTCGAGAGGGCTCCCAACAATTCATGATTTACCCTAATGTTGGGTATGTCACATAGGTATGATAATCCTAATCCATCGAGGTGTGCTCCCTCTACATCATCTAATCTTCACACTAGCTCCCCTATGACCAGGTGGTGGGATCAAAACATGATATCTTGGAAGTCAACCTGCGATGCAAGTGACGACACTTGATTAGTATCTCAATCATGATGGTTTTTCAAAGTAAACAAAATAATTGATAGTATGCATCTATCCTAAACTACCTATGAGATGCTCTACTTGAAAATTTTTGTGTAAACACGGGCTTAACTTTTCAGATTTGCAACAGTTCCCCATGCAAGGAAGTAGTTTCCTTGCATGAGCTTTCCTAGCTATGTGAGTCTTCATCTCTGTTCACGTGAGAAATCCTCACTGAGGGAGGTTTCTTGCGCGACATCCATGTGCACCTCGCGTGAGTCCACTGAGGTGCCCCATGCAAGGAAGCCCTCTTTTGGTCTTTCCTTGCATGAGACGTGACCTAGGTCCTCCCAAGGAAACCATTCCCTTGCGTGAAGTTTGATGAACAAAGCTTAAAAAACTCTAAAAACTGGCCTAAATCTCCTAGAAAGCATTAAAATTTGAAATGCAAGCTAGTTTATCGATACTTACAGGTGCATCATAATCCATCGGCCGGTTGTGATGTTGAGAGCACTCGAATTGATGGGATCTCACTAGAATGCTCTTCATTTCACTCTAAGCTCTCGAATTTGCTAAAGACAAAAGTGAATAATAAATTGCAAATGACCCCTCCGGGCCTTATATAGCTTTTGACCTAATTTTCAAAAGTGATCCATTTTACGTGAAAACTTCACCCTTGGCTAAATTGACTGCTTGAAATCCATTTTCAGGATCAAAATCAAAATTTGACATCTCTAGATAGCTCAAAATCGTGTTTTAAATTTCTAGGATCAATGTGATCAGACTCTTGTGCAATCAAACTTCTGCTGTCGTTTTCATGCCAAAACCTCATCTCATCATCATTTTCTTGACTTCTTCTAGATTTTTCATCAAAAGTCAACTCTAGTCAATTTTAGTCAACCATGGTCAAACTTGGTCAACAGGACCTCCAAATCACTTCTACAACTTCTTGATTATTTTGTAATCTGTTATGAGTTCTATATCTACAACCTTTTGTTGTAAATCATCTTTCTGATGTGTACTCATCTTTCAATTTCTCTCCCAAGGGGGTAGGATGATTGCATCATTGAATCTTGTTGAATCAATTCTTGAATCAATCTGATCTAAATCAAAGTCCTCATCACTCGGGGCATCTCATCACTAGGGGCATATTTGCGCCTCACATCTTGTCATCTTATCATCAATCTTTTAGGTATATGAGCAATCTAACTTAGATCCTTGAGGATCAAGCTTCATTCTGGAGATGTTTCTTGAAATCTCATTAGGTATTGGGGCAATCTAACCTTAATTCCTGAAAGTCAAGCTTCATTCTAGAGATGACTCTCAAAAGCTCTTCTTGACCGTTATTTGGACAATATAACCTAGGTCTCGGAGGACTAAGCTTTGTTCTGGAGATAGTCCTAAATCTTGATCAATTAGCATTTAACCAATGGGTATTGGGGAAATCTAACCCTGACTCCTAAAGACTGAGCCTTGTTTTGGGGACAGTCTCACTCAAGCGGTAATCCAACCAAGGTCTTCACAATCTAACTTAGGCTTCAGAGAATCAAGTTCCATTCTGGAGATGATTTTGCAACTTGATCCGATCGGTGTCTTGGCATTCTAACCTTGACTTTTGAGGGTTAAGCTCTGTTCTGGAGATAATTCTGAAACCTCATCAATCGTCACATTAGACTTTTTTTTTGAATCAACACACTACTCGCACATCAATTCAAAGAGGGGCAAAATGTAATACCCCAAAATTGGCACCTTGCAATCCTAATCAATTTTGGTGCATTCCTTCAAATTTCTACATCATCGAAGTCCTATTGTACTAAGCACTTTTGTCTCCTGATTGACTTTACTTAACTTGGTGTCAAATACAAAAAACCTCAAATTTGCATTAATCATACAGTATATTTAATTCCTATAATTCAACATTTATTGGCTAAATAATCCCTATGATTAATTAATTAAATTTAAAGGTCCTAGTACTTTCAATTAAATTAATTCCACCCCCTTTAGCTAATACACATCAAAGGAATTAAATATTATTTGGTTATTTAAAAAAATTATCCCCACTTGAATTTAATTATTCAAATAATATGAAAAGTCACCCATGTAGCCAGAATTCATTTATTTAATTAAATAATTCCTCCAATTTGTTTCACCTCCCACCATGGAAACGAAGAGTCGATCGTTTCTTTCCAAGAAACTCTTCACTTTCCACTGGGGCTCTTCTATATTAGAACCCTCATCATTTACATTCTTAAGCTTTGATAATCTTTCATATTAGAGTCAAATTGTTGTCTCATCATTTACATTCTTAAGCTTTGATAATCTTTCATATTAGAGTAATTCCATTTTAGTATAATGTTGCATTCTCATGCTTTAATCTAGTTTTCTTATTATGTTAGTAGAGTAATTTCATTTATTATAAGTTTTAGATTAACTTTGCATTCTCATGCTAGCTTAATTCATTTCAATTCAATCTCTCTAGCATTTAAATCCTCCATTTTAGATTCTGGTCTATGGTTGTTGGGCTCTCAATTCTAAGACTGACTCAAAACCCCATCTAAATAGGAGGCAATAGGTCGATTCACATGGGTGTGTGAAATGGACAATTCATGTTCATCTTCATATATTATCATTGATAAATGACTATGTTGAAGTAGTAGGGTGAATCGATCCATTATCAACTTGGCACAGGGAAAGTCCTCTCCTATCTATTTTATGGTGGGTGTGCATGATTGTTCATATTTTGTTCGTCTTGTTAGGATAGATTTTTTTGGGTGGTGGAGCGATGAGTACGAGTCATCTATTTATTTTGTACTCCTTTTTGTATCTAACACTGCTGCGAGTCTCTGATCCATTTTTGAAATACCGTCTTTTTTGTATAGTTTGAAAACTATAAACCCTACTATTATAAAAGGTGGGTGGAGCCATTTTTTCTACCTACTCAATGAGAATTCATTAGTTGGTCATGCAACTATCGGTAACATTCATCTATACATAATATTCCTGTCCCACCCCCTATTTTATATGGGACACAGCTATGCATGAGATAGAATGCACCATCGATCAAACTTGAAAAAAATGAAAACACAACAGATTTTTGTGAAATTTTTATCATCTGTTCTTCATGATCTGCATGTTTTGAATAAAAAACATCCAAAAAATTTTGAAAAAAAATAACTGCATTTTTTCGTAGATCTGGAATTTTTGTTTTGTTTTGTTTTGGGTGGATTTTGTCGGGTGCATAACCACCACCTTTTATATGAGCTTGGACACACATACTATTTTAAAGGGAATGGATAATGTGCTAGTGGAGAGAGTTTATGTTCACCTTAATTCTTTGGTTAGTATTAGAAAAATGCTACAATGGAAGTAATGGGTCGTTGCCTTCCTATTTCTATTAAATATAATAGTTTTCCTCTTTGATTATTCTATTTTTTTTACTATATATTGTCAACTTCTAGTCCCTTGAAAAATTTAGTAGCAAGTGCATAACATGGATGCCTATGCAACACCAATTGCATAACACAAATGCCTATGCAAAGTTAAGTGCACAAGTTTGATATGTGTACCAAATATTTCTCTGATGAAGCACCCCCAAATTTTTTCTCTTATATTAGAAAAAAAATGTGTATGCAACATCAAGCCTAGAAAATATCTTTTACAATCTTATAAAATTTACTAATGATAAAAAAAAATAGTAGAAACTAACATCCATATATTTCATGAATATGCAAGATGGCTTGAAGACTATTCAATACCTATGTTAAACATATCAAATTATAATTCTAGAATTATAATTGAATTTATCATCTTAAATTATTAGTAGTGTAATACCCCTCCTTTAGTTTTCTTTTCAATTTTATTGCCAAACTCTTTTAGGCCATTTTCATGGGCGTGTCATTTATTTTAGAGATACTTAAGGATACGAATGTATGACATTATATTGAATAATTGTGAATTAGATATATTTGGTTACTGTCATGTTGATTAAATGAAAATGATGATGTTATATTTATATGTTATGATTATTTCTTGATGATGATTTATATGTTGGGATAGCATTGATGATTATGGTTTTACTGACCCCATACTTGCATGTGTATGGTTGGTGTGTATGTTTTATATTTTTGTTTGACATGCCTGATGTGGTTGAGGGATAGAGTCGTAGTTACTTTCTCACGAGATCCATACGATTGACCGATCCCTACCATTGCTTTTTATATTTATACATGTACGTACATGCCCATTTTTTATGCAGGTTTATAGGTACTAGACATCAACTTCCTTGAATTGCCAGGATGAGCGTGCCCTATCACAATATTTCAATGGTAAGAGAGGGGACATAACATACAAATGCAAATCCCAATCCAAACCATTGATTGTCCTAAAATAATGGATAAGTATTTGTTTCTACCCATCTGAATTTGTCAAGGTGACGTGAATTCATGAGCCCTTCCTTGGTGTTTGTTTGTTGTTTAAGTTAGTTGATTTTTCGTGTGTTGCTTGTGTGGATTATTTGATTTAAAATAATTAAATTAAGATTAATCGCGAGATTATAATAGTTATATTTTATGAATATGGAAGTATTAAATATAAGGATATTTAATTACTAAGAGTTAAATTAAATATCTTTGTTTAATTAAAAGACTTAATTAAAAGACTTAATTAAAAGTCTAAATTTGAATAAAATAATTTAATTAATTATTAAGTCCAAATATGAAATTAAAAGTATAATTGATTTATTTAATATTTAATTTATCAATTTTCATAGTTATTTATGTGCTAAAGTATTTACTGATTAATTAAATATTTATATAAAATTTAAGTTTCACATTCAGTTTAATAAAATTAAATTAGTCTACTTTTAAAGTTAAAGTTGAGTTAGGAACTATAATTTAAAAAAGTGCATTATTTTATTATTAAGTTATATTTAATCATGCAAAGGGGGATAAAAACTAGGTGGAGAGTTGAGTTTTGTTTTTAGGGATTGCATGTTTTAGAAACCTTAGGAGGAATAGGTCTTCTTTATGAGGAGTTTTTGGGTATTATTGCAAGAACATCTATCAGGTTTTGGAGGAGCTCTCTTGGATGAATTTGGAAGATTTTGGAAAGCTTGGATTTTGAAAGTTGAATTGGATTCTTCTTGTCTTTGAATTTTTAGGCCTTGTTTGAGAATTAATGAAAGCTTGGATTTTGAAGGTTGTATTTGTTTCTTCTTGTCTTCGTATTTAGGCATTATTTCTCGGTAGGATTTGAAACCTTCTTTTTGTAAAATTTTTTCCTTTAAAAAGAGTGTTTGTTTCGTGTTTGGAATTGTTTATGCGAATGGATTGGAAATTGAGTTTCTATTTTAATCAAGTTTTTTTTTTTTGTGAAATTTTAGATTAGTTTGATATTAAATTAGATCTGGTATTCTGTTTTGATTGTTTAAAAACTTAAGAATTTTTTTTAGGAATATGTGTGAGTTTTTTTGAGTTAGGATATTTATCTAGAAAAGATAGATAATTTGTCTCAATATTTTGCATAGAAATTTAATTGAAATTGCATGTGAAAATCATATCATATAAAAAAAAATTAGTTTTATTAGAAACTCTAATACCTTTTAAAAGAAAATCGATTGAAAAAATTAGATATATAAAACAAAAGGGGGGGGGGGGGGGTTCCTATTTGATTCAGAATAATTTCCTGATAAAAAAGAAAAATTAAATTTTAAAAAAATTAATTTATTTTTAAAATATTTAAAAATAAAATAAAAAAATGAAGCAGGGTTGGGGACCCCATCCCCAGTGGCCATGGACTTTCGCAACAACCCAAGCCACTGTTGGTAGCAGCCATAACTGCTGCCACAACAACTACAACTGCTATCATGTAGCAGTGGACTACCTACGACAACCACTATTGCCATGACAGTAGTGCTGCCGCAAGGGTAGCAGAGGGGGTGGGCTAGTCTCCCCCTTTGTATTAGCTTTGGTTTTAAAAGATATATATATATATATAATTTTTTTATTTTATTAATATTAATGTTACTCAACATTTCTATTATTATTAAATATTAATATTTAAATAATTAAATTTATTAATATTACTATTTAAATAATTAAATTTATTAATATTGATATTTATAAATTAGTTTATTTTTATGTAATTAAATTAATATTTTTTAAAGGAAAAAGCGAATATACGCTGCTATTATTATATATATAAAAACTAATCCAAAGGCTCATCTAGGAAAGAACCAGAAAGAAAACCCAGAATCGTTACCATTACATTGTAAATACATATGGAAAGGCCGACATATACATTGTGATACTACAACCAGCATCTAAATACCAGTGAAGGCCAGATATACAATATGTAATACAAAATGACTGGATTGACAAAATAAGTTTAGGATTCCTTCCCCCTTACATAACCTAGATGCATTCGAGCAACAAAATCAAGTACCCAAAACACAAAACTGAAACTGTAGGCCTATTCCTCCATGTCAACCGAGACCGTGGCATCAAAATTTGACTGTGCATAATTGGACTAGCTAGAATGACCATCTCAAGCATCAACAAGTCGACTAGCCTGCAGTTTGACAAGCCCTATCACATTGTGGATGATATCACACAAACTATGAATAGGCAGTGAGCACTCATCCCACCCACCAACAGCCACCAAAGGTAAACTAGAAGGAGGAGGACCAAAAGCTTCCCCAATTGGATATAAATTCAGGTTAGGGAGACCAAGAGGCTTGTTTTTCAGAGATGATTGTGGAGAAGTGTTTGCCCCCATGGTGGGTATGTCCAGGATTTCCAACAGGTCCAACAAGGCATAGATGAAAAATTTAATTTTGTCCACCAAATCTTGCTCAAGGCAGTGATCATGTGTGTGCAACACATGTTTGACATACCTAAAACTTTTCTTCTCCAAATAACACTTAATGCTGTCGAACACCACCATTATTTCATGGTCACTTAGCAACATGCGCTGAGGAAATAAACTGCCCACCAGGGTAGAGCCCTGCCATAAGTCATAACTATGAACTACAACTTTAAGTTTATTATCCATCAAAAATTGTGGCTTGATGAACTTGAGTGTGAGGATATTAAGAAGATGGACAAATTGCAGTAGGTTGATGGGGTTTGAAAGAAAGATTGAAACTACCTGTAAGGGATAAAGAAATTGTTTGGTTTGAGGAAGAAGAAATTCCTCACCAATAACCCTCTTAATTGTGTGGTGGATAATACTAGAGTGGCACACAAAGACTTCATCCATAACTGAATCTTCGATCTGTAGAGGCAGGGGCTCTTTCGCCAGCTCTGGAACCAATTTTAGTCTATAGTTTTTGGGAAGCATTTCACAGTGATACACCTGATATTTGACACACTTGATGCAAACCCCATTGAAAGAATCCATAGAAGAGAATATGAAACCATAGGGCCATAGGCAAATTGGAATAGGTGAAAGATGACGTACTGCCAGGCGAGACAGTAATTAGAAATTTGACTCGATCTGGCCATGTTAATTGCTGCCTATACATTTAGCATGAACTACAGGTTTTTGCACATACCAAAACTTTGAGCCATGGGAATAGGTGGATGTGTCATCCTTGGAAATTGAAGCTTATATGTGATGTAGGAGCATCTCGGGCTTTAAGCAATCTTGCATCAACCAAAAACATTTCCTATTTTTTGTTGAATTATAATCTTTTCATTTATTGGTTTCATGTTGTGTGAAGCTTACATGATGTTGACGATCTATTTTTCAACCTTATCCTGTGATCACATAAGGATTGGATGGACTGTTTCAAAGTTAGAGTTATTTTCCTTACTACTGGAGCCGCATTTTCTTGCTTTCCGTGTGCTGATTGTGCATTGTGTTGCCATTGATCCTTAATGAATCAACCTTTATGCTCTTAGGGCCTTAAAGAGGACCTAAATTTATATCTTCACCTAAGACCGCAAGTCCTAATTCATTATGAGTTGGGAATTATGAACATTTTTCTTGGGTACCTATTTTCAACTAGTTTACATGTGAAACATGGAGTTTTTCATTTTGTGCGGTTCTGTATGATGGATTTGAATCTTGCTAAGTTAGGGACATGTTACTAAATCATTTGTGGACCTAAATATAAAGGCACATCATGTTTGGTTATTTCTTTATTTAGTTTTGGTTTACTCTTCTAGGCTGGACCTATAATGTAATTAAATTTTTGACTGACCAACTTATGGCTTAGCTAGCAATATATTGAGAGCTTGGCTAGATGTTTAGGGGAGATTAGTAGTAGAAGAGATAGTAGAAGGTGGAAGTATCATAATTGAATCCTACAAGATCTTGAAGATCAGATTTTTTGTCTGATATTGTAATAGTAGAGCTAGTAGTTTTCATACTTGGAGACAAGGAGATTGCTTGGTGGCTTGCGAGCTCAAGTTTAGATCTACCTTTTGTATTTCCATCAATTGTTGATGTGTTTTAGAGATGGACTAGCTAGGAGATTGCTAAGATACATTTTATTTCCATTGTATAAGGCCAAAATTTGGAAGGCCTTACAGCTGGGCATGTTGAATGAAATTATTTTTTGAAGCATTATATTGTTGAATTCCACTGTGCTTATTGTTGTTATAATTGGTAGCGTAGGTTTGGACTATCCATTATTGGAACCTCCATCTCTGCCCTACGTCAAGTGATATCAGAGCTTGAAGATCTTGAGTGTGTGGATAGAGTGCCGAGGTTAAGGTAGTCTACACTAGGACCTTGGATTAAAGATGTCTTCAAGAAGAGCTCGTGAGATCTCAGAGGGAGAACCCGCTGAAGAATTCAGTCTTGATGATTTTAGGGCTTTATAGAAACAAGTGCAAGATTTGCAAGAGGAATTGAGAAAGAAGACTTCCTTTAGAGGGGATAGTGATGATAAATCTAAAGAAGATCACTTTGAAGAAGCTATAGAAGAAGCTAGAGATCTAGAGGAGAATAGAATCCTGAAAGCTATGTCTAAAATTGGGAAAAGACCTAAGATTGAAGTTTCTACATTTGCTGGAAGCCTTAGAATAGAAGAGTTGATTGATTGGATTAATGAGATAGATGAGTACTTTGAGTATGAAGAAATAAAAGATCCTGATAGAGTTTAATTTGCAAAGACTAAGCTGAAGGGCCATGCAAATATTTGGTGGAGACAGGATCAATTGGAAAGAAGTAGGAGAGGAAAAGAAAAGATCAATAGATGTAACCGAATGGTTTACAAGTTGAAGAAGAAATTCATTCTGGTGGATTATGAATTGGAGATGTTAAAAAAGATGCAAGCCTTTAAATAGACTAACAAAATAGTGCAAGATTATATTGAAAAGTTTTACAGACTCTCGATTAGGACTGGTCATTCTAAAGCTAATAAAGAAAAGGTTACTAGGTATGTTTATGGCTAGAGACCTAGTATTCAAGAAGAGTTACTTACTATTTGGACAAAAACTATAGGAGACGCTTATCAAATGGCATTAAAGATTGAGGAAAAGATGACTAAGAAGTTTGAAGGAAGACAAAATAGGAACAAAGGTGGAAAGAATGATGAAGCAGTTACTGGAGGTAATGTGGTGGAGAATCCTAAGAAGACTAATGTAGGATTAGGTAGTGGTCAAATCAGGAAGAATTTCAATAATGGACCAAGAGGGAGATGGAAAAATGAGTTCATTGGTACTTGTTATCAATGTGCTGAACAAGGTCATAGAAGTATTGAATGTACTAAGAGAAGAGTTGCACTAGCTACCGAAGAAGATAGTGAGAATGCTCTAGAGAAGGGTGATTTTCTTATCTCTTGATGGTTGGCTTCATGTGTCCAAGAACCAGTGTAGAGAATAAATTTGTTTAGAACCAAATGTAGGTGCAAGGATAAGGTATGTAATGTCATAGTTGATGGTGGTAGTTCTAAGAACTTTATTTTAGAAGAAATGGTTAGTAAGTTGAATTTGGAAAGAAGGAAACATCCTAATCCTTATTGGATTAGTTGGATACAAGATGTGTCTAAGGTTTCGATTGAAGAGCCATGCTTGGTTAATTTTCAGATTGGATCTTATCATGATGAAATATTATGTGATGTATTGCTTATGGATGATTTTCATCTATTGCTTGGGAGACCTTGGCAATTTGATAGACATGTTATGTTTGATGGTCGTGCAAATACATATGTGGTAATGCATAGTGGATCCAGGCATAAGTTGTCACCTTTGCAGGAAGTTGGGGCTAGTGGATGTGGAGTTATTAGGTGTTATCCTTATGACAAACATCAAGATTAGAGAATTGATGAACCTATTCCTATGGATAAAAAGAAGCTAAGTTTGAAAGAAAAAGAGAATGATATGGCTGAGGAACTTGTTGAGATTAAGAGGCAGATGAGCTTTCTAAAAAAGATAGTGCAACAAATGATGACACTAGTGATAGAGAGGACTGCATATGATGCCAAGTTGATTAGTAAGTCTAGAGAAGATGTGATTCATTGAAGTGCTGGTGTAATCAAAAGTGGAAAAGATGGTCAGAATCAATTTCTATCAGTAGAAGAAAGGAAATATGAGAAAAGTGCAAGACAAGCTGATTCGTTGAGTGTGACAGTGGATAAAATAAAGACAACATGGAATGAAGGATAGGAGGAGATATGGGTTAAGAATAAATATGACATACTTGTTTTGATTCCCTTGAAATTTTTATGAGAACATTCCTTTTATTTACTTGGGGTGTCTAATGCAGGAGCATCTTAGGCTTTGAGCAATCTTGCATCAACCAAAAATATTTCCTATTTTCTGTTGTTTGAATTATAATCTTTGCATTTATTGGTTTCATGTTGTGTGAAGCTTACATGATGTTGATGATATTTTTTGGAACCTTCTCCTATGATCGCATAAGGATTGGATGGACCATTTCAAAGTTAGAGTTGTTTTCCTTGCTGTTAGAGTTGTATTTTCCTGCTTTCCACATGCTAATTGCGCATCATTTTTTCGTTGATCCTTAATGAATCAGCCTATTCACTCTTAGGGCCTTAAAGAGGACCTAAATTAATATCTTCACCTAAGACCAAAAGTCCTAATTCATTATGAGTTGAGAATTATGAACATTTTTCTCAGGTACTTATTTTCAGCCAGTTTACACCTGAAATATGGAGTTTTTCATCTTGCACGATTCCGTATGATGGAATTGGATCTTGCTACATTAGGGAAATGTTATTGGATCATGTGTAGAACTAAATCTAAAGGTGCATCATGTTTGGTTATTTATTTATTTAGTTTTGGTTTACTCTTCCAGGCTGGACCTATAATGTAATTAAATGCCTGACTAGTTGAATTGTGGCTTAGTTGCCAATATATTGAGAGTTTGGATAGATGTTTAGGGGAGATTAGTAGTAGAAGAGATAGAAGGTGGAAGTATCATAATTGGATCCTATGAGATCTTGAAGATTCGATGTTTTGTCCGATATTGTAATAGCAGAGCTAGTAGTTTGCATACTTGGAGACAAGGAGATTGCTTGGTGGCTTGTGAGCTCAAGTTTAGATCTTCCTTTTGTGTTTCCATCAGTTGCTGATGTGTTTCAGAGATGGAATAGCTAGGAAATTGCTGAGATACTTTGTATTTCCATTGTATAAGGTCGTAACCCGGAAGGCCTTACAACTGGGCACGTTGAATGAAATTTTGTTTTGAAGCATGATATTGTTGAATTGCACTGTGCTCGTTGTTGCTATAATTGGCAGTGTAGGTTTGGACTATCCATTATTGGATCCTCCATCTCTGCTCTGCATCAGTATGCTATCCACATTTCCGCACCATACAAACATTCAACAATAACTTTTGGCCCCAGAGAAATCCTTCGCAACAAATTAACTAATGATTCCCACAATTATTAAAATACATGGGATGTTAATTAAATTAATATAATTAAATTTTATTTAATTGTTTAAATTATTTGATTTTTATTTTTATATGTAGATCATTTTTTTTTATTATTTATATGTGGGTGTGAATTTTTGGGAAAACTATAGTTATTATTAATTGATTTAAACTTTATTGGGCAATTATATTTGTTGGGGATTTCTAAGTTAACATGTAGGAAATGTACACCAGAGGTTTTAGATTTTGCGCTATTTTCTCTTGATGTCTTTGTGCATGTATTGAAATGTTAGGTTTGGATTCGATCATTTTATCCAACCAGTTTTCTAAAGCTCTTTATGTTATGGATTCTTTGAGAAAGTGGTTATGATGTTTTGGTTTGAGGACCAGTGTGCGTCCTTGATATATTTTGTGGATGAGAATTTGATCAATATACTTTTATGAGACCTATGTTATTATTTATGACTTGTGAGCCTAGGGAAGGTTAAATAGGTGCATTTTAAGGGAGTGACTTACAATACGGGTCCGAGACCTAAAGTGGTCAGTACCAAGATAATCTATCGTAAGTTTTGTTAATAAGTGATAACATGGTAATTAAAATTTGAAGAGTTCATTAAAAATATAATTAGTGATTATGCCGAGCACCTATGCCTTGAGTGCTTGTATAGGCTAAGGATGAGAATGCAATGATACAGGTAGAGATTAGGTATGATTATAATTCCTCATTTTCATGAGAGGGTATTCTAGTTCCATGTGGGTCGTATTGAGGGTCTTGGGCCCAAAGTGGCCAGTCTAGGGTAACTTAATGCTTGAGGGTCCGAGGTCTAGTGTGGCGAGTCGGGGTAACTCAAATAGATGACCATGTGATGACACTACTATAGTATGTAGCCAAAGTCTCCTCCATAGTTTTCTGCATTTGACACTAGTGGTGATTGGTATTTGTTCAATATTATGGTATTTGGTGTTTTGGTATGTGGTGACATTTTGATATTTATTATCTTTTCTTTATCATTAGTTGGTGGTACCTTTTGAGATAGAAAGCCTTCAATATCCATTTCTTAGTGGTCTGCTATCTGAGTTGGGTTTTTCGTTATCTCCTCAACATGGTGAGAGTGGACCTTTGGTTCCACAAGTTCGAGTGGTAGCATTTCTTTTATCATTTGAGATTTTGACGTTCCCATAACAGTACTGGTTGATGCTTGTTGCTATTACCCACTTTTGGTCTTTCATTGGAGGCTTTCTCATATCTATCTTATGGTGTTGTTTATTTGTGTCTTGTATTAGTGCTTTAGAGATGATTCCTTTTAGATATTGTACTACTTTGTATATGGTTATTATGACACACCCTTTGACTTGTGCAAAGGATGTTGTTTCATTGTATTTATACCTTATGGTATTGGATGTACTTGTTATTCATTTGTACATGAGATATTTGCAATTATTGTTAATCTGAAACTTTTATTTAGTGATACATAATTCTACATCATGAAACCCTTTTCTTAACAATAATTGAGTTGTATTTATGTACTTGTTTATATCTTATGATTGTATTGTTTCCTCATTATTATCATTATTATTTATAAACACTTAAAAACAAAATTATTCAATAAATATAGTAAACATGTTCCAAATTAAATTCCCCCAAGTTCCTGACACAACTTTACAAATTGATTTTATTTTATTTTAAATAATTATTATTTATATAATAGATAATAATTTTCTTCAATTCCTAATATAAGAACCTAAAGAATTGTCTACTAGTTCTTCATCAATTCTTTATAGACACTACATATATACAAATTAAAGAGCTCAATAGTCTAAATATTAAAAATTTAAGCAATAAATATAAATAAACAGAGAGGTAAACAATTACCTTGACAGGGTAAGGGAGACCCATTGGCTTTACATTGGCATTGATTCCTAACATTCACCATGTAACCGAGTATTGTTTTAGGAGAGTCATTATGTGCAATCTATAGCTTGTCCTGAAAGTTTGAAATAAAAAGACATTTGAGATGACAACATTAAGATTAAGAAGCAATTAACTAGAATCAAACAAGATTTATGTTGGATACTACCATGCCTATTCTCCAAAATTAATAATGAAATAATATTAGCTTATGCATACTGTCTGATTTGAATACGGTCTCTTAGTGCCAAACTTGTGCATTCTTAGCCTTCTTTCTCCAAAATTAATAATGAAATAATATTAGCTTATGCATACTGTCTGATTTGAATACGGTCTCTTAGTGCCAAACGTGTGCATTCTTAGCCTTCTTTCTTAAGCAATAATATTAACTTTAAACAATATCTTTGTCACATTATATACCGAGCATTTTTACTTTTATACTTCAAAATCTTTCCAAAAACATTTAAAAAAAAAAAACTTTCTTAAATATAATTATTTAGAAGAGTTAATATTCTAATAAATTATTTAGGTCGGTTTGGCTTGGTTTACTGGTATGGATGACAAAGGGTCTAACTCCTCTAAAATAATATCTTCATTAAAAAATTATATAATAATCATTTCACATCTGATTATCTAAATAGATATAGAAGATTTCATTTGATTGGTCATAATACATTCATCGATAACTAATCTTAATGATTATAGCTTCATAGAACATAGATACAATTAATGTCAAAAACATTCTAATAGCAATTAGGAGTGGAATATAATAAAGTGGATATGAACTAACAATTTTTGTTAAACTAGAATCTCAATTTTGACAGTCATTTATATATCAAAATATTGATATTTATAATGAAAAATTAAATAAAATAACTTTAAATTGTTATTTCTTGATTTATTAAAAATAAATTTATTTAAAATATCAATACTTACACTTTGAACACATAAGATAGCAAATAGAATTCGAATTTAAATTCAGAATTCAAACTTATTTTCCAAATCTAAATTACTTGCCGTAACTAGAAAGTCCAGATGCTCAAGTCAAGGATATACAAACATAAAATCTAGAGAAAAGAGAGATGCATCTCCATTTTACATGGTGAAGCTATACTTTGAAGGAATGCATGCACCATCTGAGATGTTGTTCCAGTAGTCCTTAGGAGTGGATAGCAGGACAGAAGGTGTCCATGGACTCACTAAACTCTGCTGACAAAACAGCTTTTCCACACACATCTTGGGCACCTCCAACTCTGGAGGTTTAGACTTGGTTTCATTGAATGCAGCCATGCAGTCCAAAAGCTCTTCATCATCACTTCTATTCTCACAACACAATCCTTCATCATTCATAGATTTACTTTCAAGGTTCATCAGCTTATAGTCATGGTTACAGTTCAGTGAAGAAATGTCACTGTGTATAGAAGAAGAAGGAAGCTTCTCATCAGCTGAAACACCAAGCGAGCGCTGCTCCAGTGTTTTCTGTGTGGTGGGTTTTTTGTATATGCGGCACAAAACCACATCCTTCTGCACCCACAATTTATAAGAAGATTCTGTCATTCTAATGGTGTAAAGTGAAAGAAATATAGAAGTGTATAAGCAAAAAAATCTGTTCGATCTATTCAAAAGATTACAACAGCTTCTTGTTCAATTGACCAAATGAATTACAATTGTCTTATTATATAGAAATCTCAATACATCAAAAATCCGTTAAAAATTTGTTAGAAGAATTACAAAAGATAAAGAATTTTTCAATGAACCTATTTCTCGAAATTGTTGTAAACATTAACCTTAGTTGAAGGGCAAGAATCTAGCATTCTGTACTCGTTCATGATCCAGTCTGTCTTCTCCCCTCGTGGGGCTTTGCCTCTATAAAAGACCAGGGTCTTCTTAAGCCCAATGCACAGAAGCTTTTTATTGCGAACTGGTCTGTCTGAACCAGTGGCCTTCCAGTAGCCTGAGGCTGTAAGCCTGCTTCTTCTGGCTGCAGCGCATTTTTTATCCCGAGGCACAAAGAAAAACCATTCTCTTTCCCCGATAAAGGCTAGACCTAAAAGAATGATAAAGACGCACAAACAACAAGAATATAAACCCAGGTTCTAACAATCGTATATGTTAAAAAAATTCTCTTAATCCAGAATTTAATATCCATTATGTAAACCCAAGTGTTGTATCACTGAATTTTAAAATCTAGAATTTATAAACTGGATCTGATATGTTCTGGACCAACAAATTCTTCATTTGGGTATAATCAAATATTTTAAAAACCTATCTTTATAGTTATCCCATGGTTGATCATGAAGTTTGGTGTCCAATTATATACAGTCAAACACCAAATTATATACAGTCAAATTCATTATAGACTGTGGAAACTTCATAGTTTTAAGTTTTCTACTTTTTTTAAAAATAACTGTACATTAATTTTATATTGATGAGTGATCTAACATTGGTATGGCTTTTTAAAATTATATGAAGATTACAGACACTGTGGTCCCTGTAAAATATTTAGGATGCAGAAAGTAAATTCATTCTAAAGTGTTAGATCTTGAATGTTTTATATAAATCTATAATTTACAATCTTTATATAATTTATTTAATATTATTTTGATAATCCATCATATAATATGATTATTTTCACTTTAAAATCATTGATTTGAAATAGATTCTATATATATATAATCTTGACCTAACTTATTAAAAATCATTTCACAATAAATCACAGATTCTATCTTTTACGGTGAAGACCATCATATTAGAGTCTGGAAACATATCCGACATAAAATCCTTGTATTTTAACCTAAATTTAAGGTCCTCAATGCATCTGCCCTAAGTGTGAGCTCAAACAATATCGTCAGCAGCATAAAACATCAAGAATTACATTTCTTTATGTGAGTTAACCAATATCTTCTATATAGAGAACTTTTTAATATTTTGATGATATATAATCTAATATGAAACATTGATGTTAAAGAATTTTATCCAATAAAATTCAGAAACAACAAAGACAAACATCAAGAATTACACCATACCATCTTTAACTAAGATCTGATAAAATAACCATCTTAACTAAGATCTGATAAGATAACCATCTAAGAATCAGCACATACCCATCTTCACAAAGATCTGATAACCAGAATATCTATAAAATTAAAGTTAGGCTCACAGACTTACCTTCACCCTAACAAGATTTTCCAACAAATACTAACAAACATAACAGAAACCCTAACAACGGTAATTTCAAACCCAAAAGAAAACAACTTGAAACTATCTTGACTAATTGCAAATTACAGAGAAGTAATTTTTCTTCTTTACCTGGAAGCTGCCAAGGATCATATCGGTACAGATCCAGAGTCCCAATGATATCAAATCCGAACTGTTGGCCTTGCACTTTTTTCCTGAGATAAAACCCCACTAACTCCTCTTCTGTGGGGTGAAATCTGAACCCTGGAAGCTGAAATTCTCCCTCTACTTTGCCCTCCATCTTCAATCATTAAATGAATCGAAAACTCAGCCTCTATTCTATATATTACAAAAGTTCTCAGAGTTTGCAATAAAATCGTGTCTTGTTCTTTAAGAAAACCTAGAAAATGTGGAGGTAATTTCCTGGAAACTCCCATGACAGGCATATTCCATTCAATAAAATCAGGTCTTGTTCTTCAAACAAAAGCTAAGTCTTGTTCTTACAGTCCAAATTTTAGGAGACTTTTGAATGCGAGCCCGAATTTGGTTTGCATTATCTGAATACAAGTCATTCCGCGTTATAATGGAGAAAAAGACTTGACTCTTGAATTGACGTCAAACCAATCAACGTCTACACAGCCTTGCCATGATCTGCTTGGAATCTATCATTTCAATATAAAATTTTCAGTCTCTATCAGTTCGTCAAAGTCATCGAGCATGTACACGCGCGTTCACATAAAGAAATGTAAAGTAGCTATGCAGAGTCTTGAAATTTTGAATTATTCCTTATTAAATTATTCAAGATCAGACTTGCCAACTTGACTTATCAATTTAGAATATTCAATAAAAAATAGCTAGGTAATGTTTTTGGCATTAAATATTGTTTACTGTTAACTTCTTGGTATATTCATGGCTTTGAATAAGATGTCATTCTCCGTGAAAAGTTTGCTAATTTTTTTGATGCACATATATTAGTATTAAATTTTGTTGATGTTCTAATAGACTATTTGCTTTTAGTTAACTTGTTGATTTTTCAGTCTATTTATGCACAGGATATAGTGGTTATAGTGGTTGAGATTGCTATGAGTAGTTGAGATTTGGAGAAGTTGTGTCAAACATATTTGAAATCTATAATACATTTATTAAATGCTATTAAATTTATAATGAAATATAATTTGTTGATTTTATATAAGATATTATTTGTATAAAAGTTTGTTAACATGTGATGAAGGGTGCTCTCAATACCACAAACACATCACAGAAATAGAGAAACAACAACAATAATATGGAAGAACAGAAAATTGGCTTCTTATTATCTCCACAAATGTGGAATTACAAACTTTCAGAATTACAATATGCAAAGCCACATGGGCATTCCCTTACAATATTCTGTAGGACAAAGCCTCGAATCAATACTCAGATCTACTACCCAAAACTGCTCTAGACAACACTACGGGCCTTCTTTATATAGACAATTTTCACCGCCCGAGAAGATTCTAGAAATTTAGCCCTTAAGGCCGACCAAACTTAGAATTATTTTATTTTACAATTTATTACATCAAAGTCGGCTCAAAATGAGTTTTGAAACCCAAACAAAAATTTTGAAAAAAATTATTTTCCGCCATTTCAGGTGACCCAACTTTCGAAGACCATAAGTCATCGCCCGTTGACCCGATTAGCTATTATAACCCCATTCTGGAAACGCCACGAAGCGCTCTACAGATCTGATTAGTACAAAACGCTCATCACCCAAATTTTCAACCTCATCCGGAGCCTCTAAAGTCTTCAAAATTGAGTTCAAAGTTTCTGTACCCTACTGCCAATACCGAAAATCTTCAATATCTTCAAAACTACACCTGATCTAGCTATGAAACTTTGCTGGCAGGCTGATATGACTGAGATGACCTCCATATGTAAAATCAGACGTTCCGAGATCGTAAGACCAACTTACTAAAAATAGCAAGTTTCCATAAATAGCAACTCTGCACAAGATAGCCCTTATTGAATACAAAAACAAAAATATTTTTGGGTGATGCAAGATTGCTCTTACACCTAGGATGCTTCTGCATCAGACACCCAGGGTAATTTGAGAAGTGATCCTGTCACGACTCAAGTGTGTAGAGGAAAACCAAGACGGTTAACCTCCTCCTTTGTTAGCCATGATGAATCTTCAACAGGTCATCCTTTCCATTTGACCAAATACTCTTCATATGTCCTGTTCCTTGTGCTTCTGCCAACACGACTGTCCAGTATGTCTTCAATCTCCTTGATATCTGAACTGGTTGCTGGAATACTCCACTGTGCTGCTGCAACCTCATCTTCAACACCTCCTTCATGATATTCTGTCAAATCTGAAATGTTAAACACTGGTGAAATATTCAGCTCACTAGGCAATCCTACCTCATATGCATTTCCTGAATCATGCTTCTTTAGTATCTTACATGGTCCAAACTTCTTCATTTTTAGCTTGTTATATGTACCAATTGGAAACCGCTCCTTCCGCCAATGAACCATGACTTCATCCCCAACCTGTAATTCCTTATGCCTCCTTTTCTCATCTACCTTAGTCTTATACTGCACATTCATCTTGGTAATATGCTTCCTCACCTCCTCATGGATGTTCTTCAAATGTTCTACAAAATCCTCAGCTTCAGCACTACTTATTTCTTCTTTATCTATCTTTCTCAACTCAGATACATTTCTTGGACTACTTCCATATACAATTTGGAATGGTGATTTATCAGTGCTCCTGTTGACAGAATTATTGTATGCAAATTCTACCTGTGGTAAAATCAAATCCCATCATGTTGGCTTATCTCCAACCAAACATCTCAGCAGATTTTCCAAACTTCTATTCACCACCTCTGTCTGTCCATCAGTCTATGGATGATGTGATGAACTGAACTTCAAATCTATCTTCAACTTCTTCCACAATGTCCGCTAGAAATATCTAACAAACTTAGTATCTCGATCTGAAACTATGGTCTTTGGCAAACCATGTAGCCTCACCACTTCTCTGAAAAACAATTCTGCTATATGAACAACATCATTAGTCTTCTTACAAGGAATGAAATGTGCCATCTTTGAAAATCTGTCAACTACTACAAAAATTGAATCATGTCCCCGCTGTGTCCTCGGTAAACCAAGAACAAAGTCCATACTGATATCCTCCCAAGGCTTCTCTGGTACAGGTAATGGCTGATACAACCCTGTATTTTGCTTCACTCCTTTCGCCATCTGACATACTCTGCAATTTTGTACAAACTTCTTCACATCTTGCTGCAATTGTGGCCAATAATAATTTTCACCAACCAAAACAAAGGTTTTATCACAACCAAAATGTCCAGCCAATCCTCCACTATGCTTCTCCTTGATGAGATTATCCCTCATAAAACTTCGTGGAATGCACAACTGACTCCCTCTAAATAGCATATCATCTTGGATGATAAAATCCAGCCATTTGATCCTGTCTAGAGTAACAGGTTCTGTACAAGCTTTTCAAGCTTCACCAAAATCAAGATCCTCTGGATATAAATTCTTGAGTTCCTTGAACCCAACCACTTCAATCTGCATCTTTATTAGCAATAGTTGCCTTCTGCTAAGAGCATCCGCAACTCTATTAGACTTTCCACTCCTGTGTTTCAAAACAAATGTATAACTCTATAAAAACTCAACCCATTTCAAATGCTTTTGATTCAACTTTTCTTGACTATTCAAATATTGCAACGCTTGATGATCAGTATACAAAACAAACTCTTTAGGAAGCAGATAATGTCTCCACTTCTTTAATGCCTGAACTATAGCATAAAATTCCTGATCATAGACAGAATATTTTCTCTTGGCATCATTTAACTTCTTACTGAAATAAGCAACAAGTTTGCCTTCTTGGCTCATAACAGCTCCTATTGTAGTACCACTAGCATCACAATCTACTGGAAACACTTTATTAAAATCTGGAAGTGCTAAAACAGGTTGTTTTGTAACTTTTTATTTCAACAATTGAAAACTCTTTTCTACCCCATTAGTCCACTTAAACTCTTTTCTATCCCCTCTCATTGTTTCAGCTAAGGGTCCACAAATACTACTAAAATTTCTGATAAACTTTCTGTAAAAGCTAGCCAAACCATGAAAAGATCTTACCTCAGTAGCACTCCTTGGAGTAGGCTATTCAAGGATAGCCTGTACCTTCTCTGGGTCCATTTTTAGACCTTCTGCTAAAATGACAAATCCCAAATACACTAACTCTTTCTTCACAAAACTTCTTGTTCAGCTTTTCCTCTACTTTTAGTGCAAACTGGTATGCCTCCTCAATACTGTTCATTCGAACCAGATTCAACTCCTCCTGAATGCTTGGCCTTAACCCATTAAGGTATTAGGCAACTTTCTCCTTATCAGCTTCTGCATGACCTGTTCTGATGAGGAGTCGATAGAACTCTTCTGTATACTCCTGAACAGATCTTCTGCTTGCTTCAAACTTTGCATTTTCTTTAGTAGGTCAAGTTCATAATCAACAGGAATAAACTGTCGCTTCAATTTATCCACCATCCGATCCCATCTTGTGATTTCATCTTTCCCTCTTCTATTTCACTCCAATTGAATTTCTTGCCACCAGATCTTCGCATGACCTTTCAATCTGGCTTTCACAAATTTGACCCTATCAAGATCCTCAACATCTTCATACTCAAAATATTCCTCACATTCATTGATCCAGTAGATCAATTCCTCTGGGTTAAGATTTCCAAAAAATGTAGGAACCTCAATCTTAGGTCTTTTTCCAATCTTGGAAATCGCTTAAAAAAGTCTTTCTTCCCCCTGGTTCACAATTTCAGCTTCTCCTTCTTGATATTCTTCTTCGGCTTCATCCTCGCTTTCGTCTCTGACATTAAGATTCATTCCTCTGCAAATCTCTTCTTGTAATGCTCGCACTTGTCTCTGCAGCTCTCTAACCTCAGGTGTCACAGTACCAGCTCTTTCACCACGTTCTCTTCGTGGAGGCATTTTCGCAATACGCGCTAAAACCCTAACCACGGTCCTGGTGCAAACTGCCTCGCAGTTGGTGATCTATTTACACACTCAAGAACTCCTGCTCTGATACCACTTGATGAAGGGTGCTCCCCTTAATACCACAAACACATCACAGAAATAGAGAAACAACAACAATAATATGCAAGAACAGAAAATTGGCTTCTTATTATCTCCACAAATGTGAAATTACAAACTTTCAAAATTACAATATGCAAAGCCACATGGATATTCCCTTACAATATTCTGTAGGATAAAGCCTCGAATCAATACCCAGATCTACTACCCAGAACTGCCCTAGACAACACTACGGGCCTTCTTTATATAGGCAATTTCCATCGTCCGAGAAGGTTCTAAAAATTTAGCCCTTAGGGCCGACCAAACTTAGAATTATTTTATTTTACAATTTATTACATCAAAGTCGGCTCAAAATGAGTTTTGAAACCTAAACAAAAATTTTGAAGAAAAATTATTTTTCGCCATTTCAGGTGACCCAACTTTCGAAGACCATAAGTCATCGCCCGTTGACCCAATTGGCTATTATAACCCCATTTTGGAAATGCCACGAAGCGCTCTACAAACTTGATTCACGCAAAGCACTCATCACCCAAATTTTCAACCTCATCCGGGGCTTCTAAAGCTTTCAAAATTGAGTTCAAAGTTTCTATACCCTGCTGCCAATACCGAAAATCTTCAATATCTTCAAACCTACACCTGATCTAGCCATGAAACTTTGCTGGCAGGCTGATATGATTGAGATGACCTCCATATGTAAAATCAGACATTCCGAGATCGTAAGACCAACTTACTAAAAATAGAAAGTTTTCATAAATAGCAACTCTGCACAAGATAGCCCTTATTGAATACAAAAACAAAGATATTTTTGGGTGATGCAAGATTGCTCTTACACCCAGGATGCTCCTGCATCAACATGTTAATATATTTGTTGAATATTGTTATGATTAAGTTGAATTGAGAAATGGCTTGAGCCCAACAAAAAATAACATCAAGACATATGATAGTTTTAAAGGAATTAATGAGGAGTGAATTCAACCAACAAAAGGACCAACAACTAAAACAATTAGAGTCAGAAATAACACACATGAAACTAAATTGAAGGAAGTTGAACTTCCTTCCACTCTTTGTCAAGTTTTTTGATAGTGTCTGTTGGCAAGTTGACTATACTGATGTATATGACTATATTTAGTGTTGTCATTATGGTAACAAAGCCATATAAAGTTTTGGAGTCAGCGCATAACTTAGAGGATCAAAAATATGGCTAAGTATGGAAGACTAGACAGTTAGCAGAGCACCAGAGGAACAGAGCATCAACGCACATGCGTATGATAGAGTTATGACATGCACCCTTAAAGATAAGCTTCTGATTATGTATTCATGCTAAGTCTAAGAGCGCATGATTATATGAGCTAGTATGAAGAAGTTACAACCACACGAAGTGACACCGATAGTGAGTGACATAACATAACAGAGAAGGGAGCCGACTATTGTTATTTTGATTAGCGCTTGTAATGTTGTTTTGTAAAGGCTATGTGCCCATTATATTTAGGTTGTAGACATGTTAATATATTGATATGTAAACAAGCTTGAGCCAATTCATTTGGAAGCGTTGTATGTAATAGGTTAAAGGGCTGACCTAGTGAATAGTTTAGTTTGCGCATATAAATAAGACATGCACCTTTGTAATTATGGATGAAGTATGAAATAGAGTTGATAGGAGCAGGGAAGAGGTATGCGAATTGCACATAGAATGTTGTAGTGATTTATAAGAGGTTAAAGCATCAGCGCACCAAAGGAACTGATCAGACAAGCAGTCTCACAACACTAGTTCACCTTGTAGATATACACTAGTACATTTGAGGTCAAATTCTGACGGCCATTTGTCAGATTTGCAATGCTCATTTGTTGGTATTTTGACACCTGTGTCCATCATGTTGGCATTTAGCAGGATTGCCACTAGTGACAACACTTATTTGCATTCTCAGTGCAAATCAAGCAGAACAGTGCAAATCGAGCAGAACAGTGCAAACCGAGAAAAACAGTGCAAACCGAGCAGAATAGTGCAAACTGAGCAGAACAGTGCAAACCGAGCAGGACAGTGTAAACCGAGTAACATTATGTCTACTGAGTCACAGGTATTTATCGAGTTTGAAACTTACTGAGTGGTTAGTATGAACCGAGCCTTCACTTCTACCGAGTGCATGATGATGCCGAGTAATGCAGTGGACGCAGAGTATCAGAAAGTCACCGAGTTAGTTTGCAGGAACCGTGTAACCATAGTTGGGCCGACTTAGTAGCACTTATGTTTATTTGTCAAGCCGACTTTGTAATTGTAATTAATTTTTTAGACTTGTATATAAACAATGTTGTAAAAATACCAAGATGTATGAATGTGAAAAAGAAAAAGAAAGTAAAACTAGGGTGGGGATGAAACCCACAAAGCTTTAGTACTGCAGTATAAAGTTGGCCGGTTAAGGCTTACATTGATCACTTCTAATGATCTGCCCTACTAGGAGCAATAAGGATTGCTAAATCCACCCTGTTAAAGGATTTTTACAAACTTACAAAAGAAGTATGTACTCGGTAAAGAGATTTTACAAAAGACTGTTAAGTCTACCCGGTTAAAGGATTTTAGTACTGATTCACCTGTTAGGATGAAACAGTATATCTTTTACTTTGCAACTGGATTGCTGAATGAGATTCATTGATGTACTGATCACCTTCTGTGATGAATTTATCTTTGCTGCTTCTTATACTGCTATAGCCCTTTGTAATTCGCTTATCTCTGCCTTTCTTTCTTTTTCTTTTTCACATTCATACATCTTGGTATTTTTACAACATTGTTTATATACAAGTCTAAACAATTAATTACAATTACAAAGTCGGCTTGACAAATAAACATGTTGATGCAGCATATTCAAGGAATCATTGCATATGAATCAGTACTTGAGGTACATTAGTTTTCACCGGTAATATGTGAATTATCTTTGGCATGTGTTGTCAAAGAGGGAGTGTTTGCTATGTCTTTGCTATTACTTCAAGAAATTTTCAATAGTCAGAAGGAAGAGTTTTTAAGAAAAAGGAAGTTTGCTGACAGAGGGAGATTTGAATCTGAACCGAGCTAATTCTTTCAAATTTCTTATGCTATGACATATTTTGTTGCCATCAATGCCAAAGAGGGAGATTGTTGGAAACAATTGTGTGAAGAAAATTGCTACTCAAATTATGTATTGTCTTTGATGTCACACAATGTCATAGTCCGCAACATTCAGTACCTACTGAGCTCAGTAGGTCTGCTTGGCATTAAAATTAGTGTTCACCGAGTTCACTCGGTTATCAAAGCAAATCAGTGTTTACCGAGTTCAGTCGGTTATCAAAGCAAATCAGTGTTTACTGAGTTCAGTCGGTTATCAAAGCAAATCAGTGTTTACCAAGTTTAGTCAGTTATCGAAGAAAAAGGATTATCAGTGTTTACCGAGTTCCCTCGATCTCTGAAAGATTGTAGAAAATTATGGTCACCGAGCATTGTCGGCCCTTGAAGGATCTTTGCAAATAAAGTTTGCTTAATTCAGCCGACTGTTATACTAAGTAATGTCGATTTGACAAATCTAAAATCATATAAATAAAAGGTCAAATGTGAAAAATAAAGAGCGAGAAATATAGCAGAAGATATATAGAAGAAAGACAGGAAAGGTGTGTGCGAAATTGTGAAGGATGATCAGATATCCTTGAGGAGCAGCAGAGATATATTCGATCAGGAAGGATCACACTTATACAGAACAAAGATCTGTAATCAGCAAGGCAGTTGCATTATTATACAGGTCATTTTCATTGTTACCTTTTTATCATTGTAACAGTGAATTCTAAATCTCTTAACCAAGTTGGTTTAACAACCATATTGTAAATCCTCTAACAAGGTGACAATTCCATTGAATTGTTTTCAAGACCTCTTACCAGGCCACTCCTAGCAGGGTGATTAAATCCTCTAACAAGGTCACACCTAACAGTGTGTTTTGTAACCTTTTACCGGGTTGGCTTCTAATCGGGCATCACTTCAGAAAAGTGAAAATCAATATCTAGATACATTGGTGGTTTTTCCCATATTGGGTTTCCACGTTAAATTTTGTGTCTCTTGTGTTCTTAATAGTTATCTTAATCATATACAAGTGCTGATGAATATCTAAAGATAATTTTGCTAATACTTTTTGCATCTACCAAGTTACTGCAATCTATTTACCGAGTGTTTAACAGATAATATTCATAAAGATATCCTAAGGGATCTGGAAAGAAATAATTGTGAAGTGTTTTATGGTTGACTGATTCACCCACCCTCTCAGTCACTTCATCCAGATGTTTGTGCTCGGGTTTTAGAATACCATTCACACACAGTTCCTCACACACAATATCTAGCTCTAGGTTTCCCATCTCTTGAATTGCACAATTGAAATGATTGCGAATATCGTTAACAAGTAGTACCTTAGGAGGAATCTGAGATTGAGCTCCGTTCGGGTCTAGGGCTGCTGCAATTGCAGGCATGATTTGGCTTGAGCAACCCATAGAGATCACTAAGAAGATGATTCACCAAATCACCGGTCTTCCCATGTTAAACAAAGTTAAAACTACCAAAACCCTAGGTCGGCCGGAACTGGAGAAGAAAACCCTAGCTGAGTGGGACGGTAGAGGCATGAAAGTAAGCAGCATTACTGATGCTGAACTAAAGTTTGGAACACACATCATTGCCCATAAAATATACAGTTCAAGTCGATAGAATAGTGTTTCTTGCGAAGCCATAGACCTAGCATACAAAGTAGTAAAGAATAATTTATCATTTGACCTTGCAGATTTGTTGTTAAAACAGTTTAACAAGAACGTGGAAAGCATTCAAACTTCCAAAAACAATCCATGTAAGTTTGGATCTCTACTGGTCTATTTATTTTTCTATGTTCAGAAATTCTTCCCTTCCAAAGGAAAAGTAGTATGGAGAAAAGATGTGCCAATTCTTTATGAGATAAATGAATATATTTCAGAAATGGGTGAAAATTTTGAGAGCATCATGGATAGTTATTTTGAGTCTTTCAAGGAGAAAATGAACGATAGATTCTGGATTCCACAGAAGTTGGTGGAGGATTATAAGGATGATATTTGTTTCATGGTGGACTGTGACAGAGTATACATTCAAGCAGCTAAACTGAGGATTGTACATGTAAAACCTCTTCCTTATGAGGTAAACATTGATGAAACAAAGAATATCATTGAAGCCCTCCTTAATCAGCCTGTTAATCCCAAAGCTCCATATTTTGGGACATATGAAGAAGCAAAAGTGAGAATTGAATTAAGCATAAAGCTCCCACAGGTAGTAAATAAAGGAAAAAAGATGATAGCCAAAATGCAAATGCTAACCGAGGACAGAGGAGAAGACACTGAAGAAGAAGAAGAAAAGGATGAGAAAACAGAAGAACCAGAACCTGCAAAGAAGAAAGGAAAGGTATTCATTACCAAGGCACCTAAGCCTCCCACTGCTGTATTTACAAGGAGAAGTGCAAGGGGTAAGGCAGACAAAAAGGACAAAGATATAATATTCAAAAAGCCTCCTCTAACCCTTCAAGAGAAGATCAAACTTTTGAGAGAAGGATCAGGATCTAGAGTAAGTAATATAAAATCTTTAAAATATGAAACAAGATCGGAATCAGAACAAAAGGAGATTGAAGATGCTGTCATTGAAAAGATGGGACAGTGGAAATACTCTCCTGATGAAATAGCCCCATAGATTCCAAGAGCTTTATTAGATCTAATAAAAATGAGATGGGCCAATGCAAAGCAAACTATAAAAGACATATTTGATCAAACCCTGAAATAGTTAATGCCCAGCTTGAAAAATGATGAAATAAAGAATGCATTAAAGGAGAATGAAAATAAGATGACACTGAAGTTTAATACTTGTTTAATTCTGATTAACAATATTGAATCGGTTGTGAAGAGTGCAAATGCCACATGGAAGAACATATACCATCTTCACCAACCGAGTACCGAAACAGTTATAATAAAAGACATTGAAGATGATAGTGATGAATAGGAAGAAGTCACTGAGGTAGATGATATTGTGAGGATAGCGGCAGAAGTCGTTGCATCACTTCCTACCTCTCTAGCAAAAGTTACTACATCTAGCCCGGAGACATCTTCAAGCATGGTTGTGACAGCTTCAACTTTTGTCCAATCACCTATAGCAACAATAGAAGTAACTACCATTTCTTCTACCGAGTTGCAGTCTCCTATTTCATCAAGTTTTCCAGCAGTAAGTATTCCAATTTTTGATTCTACAAGTGTAAATACTTTAAGTTCTCCAGTAGACAGTATACCATTCTCTATAGCCAGTCCTACTATGTCTACTGTCACTACTACTAAGGCATTAAGTATAGATAAGCCTAAGGCTCAACCGAGTATAAGATTTTTGGGCAAGAATATAGTAGAGGATATAGACCTAGATGAGGAAATAGAGATTCTGACATTGGATTTTGCAAATCTATCAGCGGATCAAATGCAAAATATAGGTGAAATCCTCCAAAGAAAAGCGAAGCAAAAGAAGCTTAAAGATGAGAGAGACAAGGAATATAAAATCATTAAGGATTCTAAGGACATTTTGTCAGAAGCATTAGGTATTGAAGTAGACTTCTCTCAACATGTTTTGTTACAATTAGTAGAAGCGGTAAATAAGTACAATGAGGATTCATCTGGGACAGACAAGTTAGTTGAAAAAGCCGAGAAGAAATTCAATAATAAAGTGCTTGAGCACATTGCTCAGCACATAGCTATTAATCAAGCAGAATTATCTTCAGTTTTGACAAACATTGAATCTTCCTATTCGAATGTTACCTCTCTTTTGGTCAAACTATGCAATGTTGCCGAGTTCACCAAGGATGTCAAGGATAAAATGAATAAAATTGATGAAGATTTGAAGATTAGCATACATAAGCTGCAACTTGAACCAAGTTCAAACTCTGCTCATCACATGAAAATCTCATTCCTATCAAATATGCAGTTAGAACTACTGAAAGAAGACACAAGGATCCGGTCCACACTGCTAGACATTCAGAACATGATCCTTCCCATCATGAATACAATGTATAAGCATATTGAACATTCCAAAACATTAATTCATGACAATCAGTTCTCAATAGCAGATCACATGATTACACTCTCTGCAAAAGTCCAAATTGCAATCCAAACATGCAAGATTCTACAAGAAAATTGGGACAGAACCCTGGCACTGATAATGAAGGTACATTCTATTTTTCTATCAAATTTTGGATTCTCCCTGTAAAAACACTTGTATATACACCTTTGGCATTATCGCCAAAAAGGGGGAGATATGTATAGAAGAAAAAGTTAGCACATTGAAAGGGGGAGATAATTTATAAAGCCCTATGACAAAGACAAATTTTAAAAAATCAAAATAAATCTCAGCATGGTTCATGTATATAAGTTTTGGGCAATAAGTGTTTTTGTCACTAATGCCAAAGGGGGAGATTGTTGGCATTTAGTAGGATTGCCACTAGTGACAACACTTATTTGCATTCTCAGTGCAAACCGAGCAGAACAGTGCAAACCGAGCAGGACAGTGTAAACCAAGTAACATTATGTCTACCGAGTCATAGGTATTTACCGAGTTCAAAACTTACCGAGTGGTTAGTATGAACCGAGCCTTCACTTCTACCGAGTGCATGACGATGCTGAGTAATGCAGTGGATGCCGAGTATCAGAAAGTCACCGAGTTAGTTTGCAGGAACCGTGTAACCATACTTTGGCTGACTTAGTAGCACTTATGTTTATTTGTCAAGCCGACTTTGTAATTGTAATTAATTGTTTAGACTTGTATATAAACAATGTTGTAAAAATACCAAGATGTATGAATGTGAAAAAGAAAAAGAAAGAAAGGCAGAGATAAGCGAATTACAAAGGGCTACAGCAGTATAAGAAGCAGCAATGATAAATTCATCACAGAAGGTGATCAGTACATCAGCGAATCTCATTCAGCAATCTAGTTGCAAAGTAAGAGATTTACTGTTTCATCCTAACAGGTGAATTAGTACTAAAATCCTTTAACTGGGGAGACTTAACAGTCTTTTGTAAAATCTCTTTACCGAGTACATACTTCTTTTGTAAGTTTGTAAAAATCCTTTAACAGGGTGGATTTAGCAATCCTGATTGCTCCTAGTAGGGCAGATCATCAAAAGTGATCAATGTAAGCCTTAACTGGCCAACTTTATACTGCAGTACTGAAGCTTTGTGGGTTTCATCCCCACCCCAGTTTTACTTTCTTTTTGGAAGGTTTCTGGGTAACCAAATCTATGTGTCATTATTGTGAATGCTTTTAAGTTTCATGCTTTCTATATGCAAAAGGATAAAGTGAACTATATGTTAATACATCTGAAAGAAAATTTGAAGTTACTGATTCACCCCTCCCCTCTCAGTAACTTGGTTAATTCCTGAATATTTCCAACACATCATAGTTTTTGCGTTAGAAATTATGATGGAAGAGACATCTGTTGGTTTACTGACACCCCATTATGTCAGAAACTTGCACATGATAACAACTTTGTTATAGAATTTCCTATGGTCCGTCTATCAGAATTATGACACAAAGACCTATCAGAAATACACAATCGGTGTCAAAACTAACTATCGAAAAGATATCCTTTTCGACATTAGAATTGTTGGTATAGCGACAGATCTGCAACCAATTTATGACAGATAAACCCGTTGGTGATGTAGCATTAGTGTCGGAACCGTTTGTCAAAAATTGCATATCTATGATATTTTAACTGTTAGAAGAGCGACGGTAGTGTAGCATATCTCTGATAGGTTTCCCTATCAGACGTATAGCATTACTGTTGCAATAATTGTCGTAAAGTATTTTCTCTGACATTTTATTTGTTGGATAGGTGACGTGTTGGCCTATATTTTGATGGGAAATGATGTCAGATGTATAGCACTGCTATCAGAATGAATTATAAAGTGTCAAAAAAGTGATGGATATGCACATTAAAGATAACACAACTCAAGAGACCATCATAGGTTGTCTCTTTCTTCGGTCTATATTATTGACAAAATGTTTTACCTTTCATTAGCTCATCAAATCTAGGGATTTGAAAGAATTTAATAGAATATTTTCATGACAATGTATTATTTAAGTTCATGTTGCACAAATTTATCTACTTCGCACACTTGTAGACTATGAGGACGGTAATAAAGAAAGAGGAGATGCTTCTTTATCGCCGTCCTCATAGTCTACAAGTGCGTGAAGTAGATAAATTCATGCAACGTCAACTTAAATAATATACGTTGTCATGAAAATATTCTATTAAATTCTTTCAAATCTCTGGATTTGATGAGCTAATGAAAGGTAAAACATTCTGTCAATAATATAGATCGAAGAAAGAGACAACCTATGATGCTCTCTTGAGCTGTGTTATCTTTAGTCCTAGCTACTGGGTAAGGCTTGGAAGACTTATACCTGTTGATTGTCAAGAATAATCATCGCCTTGCATTTATGTACACTGCAAAAATTGATCCCAGTCTCGCAAAAACATTTTACACTTGTACATCTCATCAATAATGGAGGCCTAAAGTAATTTTATACAATCACTAGCACATTTCATGCATGGATGAGAAACAGTATCCAAATTTTTTAGGTAAACATTTTTGTGAAGAGGAATGAGTGGAGGCCAAAGAAGGGATAATTCCACAACAGAAAGGTAGACATCTTTTTAGCCTGGGTTTGGATCCTACCCCAATTGTCAAAGGATCTAGGGCCAGGCTAGAAAGATGTCTTCCCATTATGTCTGCAACATTGTGTCCATCCATGATCTCAGGAATATCATCATCTTTCCACTCTTCATTTGTCAAAATATATCGCTTCTTCAAGCTTACAGAGTAATCTTATTAATAAAAGAACTCTTGCCAACATTAGGGTACCCACAGATCAAAATAATTGATGTTATTGGTGCTTGTGCTCAAGGATATCGATTCACTATTTTGAAACGGCCAAATCATTTTTATTTCAATTGTAGAGAAAAGGAGTGGGAGAAAATGAGCAAGTGAAAGCTGATCGAGCACGAGAGAAGGCATTGCATTTTATTTGATCATGAATGCTCTCTGAAATGACCAATCATGTTTTCTATTTGATTCTTTTTGGTGCTTTTTTTTTCCCCCATATTCAGTAGATAAAAATCATGGTGGCAACCACTTAGCCATCTTTTTGATGTTCTAGGTATTTTACAAAGATACAGGTATGTGGATTTATCATTTAGTTGCTTGTAGTTATTGGTCAAATGCAAATATTTTGTCAAGTTGAAAGGGTAGGATATCAGTTTGGTGTTTTCAGTTTATGTTAAAAGTTGATTTGGTAAAATCCTCAAAAAACACACTACAAGTTCTAAAATGTAAAGAAGTTGAATGTTAAATGTAAGATATATATATCTCATCCATTGTAATCAAAAGAAAGGACATGAAACTTATAAGGAGATTTACCAATCCAAAAATATAAGTGAATAGGAAACATGATTGGTACCTTATGAATTGGTTTTTGAGGTACAAAATCTTCATCAATCTCCTCAGAACAAGACCCTCCTCATTAAAAATGCATTTAACACAAAAAACAAATCTACAAAACTGAACCAATGGCATGTTTAGAACAAAGAAATAGATTGATAATAATATGCTAAAAATTCTGTTATGTTTAATACACGCAAAAGGACCAGTCCCAACAATTCTTAAACATACTTTATCTGATATGATAATAACATGCTAATTAAATTGATAAAGGTGTTATTTGCATTTAATCTACCAATTACTAATTACACCAAAAAAAAATTTACAAAACTGAACCAATGGCATGTTCTTCATGTGGTACAAGGAAAATTTGGCTATGAGAAAAAAAAAGTGAAACGGCCTCATCATTTTTATTTCGATTGGATAGAGGAGTGAAAGCTAAGCACAAGAGAAGGTATGTGATTTCTTCATCTTTCATGCATCTGGCACCATATTCGACCACAAATTTCAAATGCATTGCATTTTATTTGATCATGAATGCTCTCTGAAATGACCGCATTCTACTGGTGTCATGCCCTAGCCTGTGCTTTATCTCTATTATTTGATGTTATTGGTGCTTTTGCTCAAGGATATCGATTCACTATTTTCAAATGTTTGGATCATTTTGGTCATGACTGTTCCTCTAGTACACAGTCAGGAAATGTAACTGTCTAATGATTATATGTAATGTTGAATGGATTAAATGCTTTATTCTTGGTAGAAGTGAATGGAAGAAATAGTGTTGGTGTTAGGTTTCATTTATTATTGAATTCAATGGTTTCCAAGATGTGTTGAGGAGTTTTATCCTTGTTTAATGTTAACTATTCCTGCGCAATCCACTCACACAATAGTGAAATGCTATGTGATTAACAATTTCATACAACTGGTCCTTTGGTGTGTATTAAATACAATCTAGTCACTTATTGAATGCTTTGGAAACTACTGGTTTGGCTGTGCATGTGTTACCAGTGACTGAGATTCATTAAAGGATACAAAACTCTTCATTTTGGGGTTATTGTGTGTGGATTCAAATGTAGGTTTGATTTGGTTAATGTTTAGAAGAGATTAATAAAGTATTTAAAGACAATCTTACATGTTTGGAGAGGTTTGAGAGGCACTTATCATGACTGTACCCTCACAAACAGTGACATAGACTGGTTTTACTAAGTTTCCTTTCTCTATTTTGAGATTTCCTTTCTCTGCCGCAGGAGTAGAGTCAGAGGGTTCATCGATAAAATGATCCTTTGAATGGTTACTATGAATATGAATGATTTAATATAGCATATTGCTCATTTTACTTGAAGTTTGGAATAGCTTGTGCAAGGGTGAAAGTAGTTTTGATCATTTTGCTCGTGACTGTTCCTCTACACAGTCAGAAAATGTAACTGTCTAATGATTATATGTAATGTTGAATGGATTAAATGCTTTATTCTTGGTAGAAGTGAATGGAAGGAATAGTGTTGGTGTTAGGTTTCATTTATTATTGAATTCAATGGTTTCCAAGATGTGTTGAGGAGTTTGCTCCTTGTTTAATGTTAACTGTTCCTTTACAATCCACTCATACAACAGTGAAGTTACAAAACTGAACCAATGGCATGTTTACAACAAAGAAATAGAATGATAATAATATGCTGAAAATTCTATTCTATTTACTACACACCAAAGGACCAGTCCCAACAATTCTTAAACATACTAGTTATCTGATATGATCAATTGTTAATAAAGGTCTAATTCTGTAGATTGCTAGCACGAAGGAAGATTTGACCTAGCCAAATCTTCCTTGTACTACACAAAAAAATATGTGATAACTATGTCTACTCCAACCTTAATTGTTTAAAAATTCATCATATCAAATAAAGTATGTTTAAGAATTGTTGCTTGAGTTCTATTAGACCTTTGTTGTAAACATGCCATTGGTTTTCAATTTTTTGGATTCATGTTTGTTGATATTACTGGCACGTTTAATGACGCCATTGTATATTGTTGTCACTGAAATGACCACATTCTACTGGTGTCATTTCCTAGCCCATGCTTTAACTCCATTATTTGATGTTATTGGTGCTTGTGCTCAAGGATATCCATTTTTTTGAAATGTTGACTATCGTTATCAAATGGACAGCCCATGAGCTTCTAGCTAGGCATCATTTGTATTGATAGCTTAGGGCATCAAACGTATTGTATCATTGATAGTTGAGACTTTGTTAAAAGGAAATAAGACAAAGAAAGATTTTGATTTAGTTTCTCTATTTTGATCTCTAAGTGGCTTACAACCCTAGAGAAGTATATGCAGATTTACAGATGCAGTTGCAGGATACATAGCAGCCAATAATTCACAAGAAATCATTGCATCCAATTTGAATAGAAATCAATACAAAGAAATAGGGTCCTCCAATGGCCCAATCATCCGGACCTTGATTGTCCCCTCAACCAATGACCTTTCAAAATCAGGTTATCATGCAATCAGTGAGTGATCCTTCATTCTCCTAGTCTGCCTTGCATCCAAACATATTGGAAATACATAATAGAATGATAAAAAGTCTTTCACAATCCCCCTTCCCTAAAGGAGCACTATCAACCATCCCTTTCAGATAGAATTTCACTTTTGTATGAGTGGATTGTGCAGGAACAATTAACATTAAACAAGGAGCAAACTCCTCAACACATCTTTGTTGTAAACATGCCATTGGTTCAGTTTTGTAAATTTGTTTTTTGTGTTAAATCCATTTAAATGGAACATTATGCATAGTAATAATATGCTTAATCTATTAGTAATTGTAGATTAAATACCCATAACACCTTTATCAGTTTAGCATGTTATTATAAGATACTAAAGAAGACCTGCTATTTGTTAGAGAAATCTTCACTGTCCCCCCAATGAAGACAATGAAGATTGACCTCCTACCCCACAACAAAGAACATTGTAATAAGAATAAGATATAATATAGTGTTAGATAAACTTTGAACAAAGACATGTAATGCTGGTATGTGCAAGAAGATGAGGGGCCAAAAAGTGGCAATGTGAAAAATATTCACTTTTCACTCGTCCAAAAGAGCATGAAAGCGCTTGTTGACTTTTTAGTAGGCCGGGTGTCAGTACACCTGGACAAACCCGCCACCAAAGCACAAGCCTAATTGGGTACTTGATATCATATCGAGTACTCGATAACTGTGGCATAAATCCAACACCTGTGAGCCCTTTTCTTCATTTCCTTGTGCGATTTTTTTCAAGTTTCTATCTGTGATTTTTTGATACCCGATATATTTTTGAGTACCTGATATTGGAAACAACAAATTCGACTCCGAGCATATTCGGTAAGTAGTTATTTGTATATTTTTATTAATTTATTTCATTTTCATTCTAAATGTAGCATTTTTTTAAAAAAATAGGGTTTTGTATTTATATTTGTAATAATATTTGAAATTTAGATTTGTTTTTATTTAATCAGGCATGGCTGACAACAACGAAGAAAATAACCCTCCAAATAACAATCTCGAAAATAATCCTCCATATCTAAACCCTAAATCTTTACAAGATTTGATAGAAGAAAATTTGAACACAATACGAGGTTTCCAAAACAAGTATCAAAATATACCTACATTAGGTCCCATGCTTGCCACACTAAATACAATTGTTGGAAATATTGACACACTCACAAAGCAACATAATACTGCTCTTCATTGGCATGATGATATGCATGCCCAATTTGATGACGAGCTTGACCATGATGGGATTGCGGCCCATAATATAAGGAAGATATAGCCGCCCTTTTTGTTGATCCTAAAACCAGAATACCAGTTGACCCCAAAAAGCCTAAATTATCAATAAAATGGTGCACAAATGAAGCAATGTGCACAAACTTTTGGGATCGCTGGTGGATGGTTTTTGATAAACTACCACATAGCAATTTGGAGGTCCCATTTTGTTTCCTTAAAAAATTGTATGATGAGTTTGTGCTTGGTCACCATGTTGATTATTGGAGTATGAGGCCCAACATGGGCATAGGCAGAGGCGCTCCTTAGACTAGGCCATCTTCCTAGCGCCAAAAGGCCACTACCTTTGTCCCCCCCATAGATGTCGCACCCCCTCCTCCAGTGCAGCATCCCGATATCATTGGAGAGGCTACTAAATAGACTATTAGGGCCATTCATTTACTGAGTGATCAGTTGATCACACAGACCAGGTTAGTGTTGCCTCTTGTGGATGCTGCTGGTGCATCGACATCTCATCGGAGTTCACATGTATGTGAGCCCCATATGTGCATTATGTGCAGGCATATGTGCCTCAAACCACTTACTAATTCTGATATATATCAGTTTCATGATATTGATGAGGGGGATATAGGAGAGGCTATTGGAGAGGCTACAACACCTCATGGAGCATCTACATCTCATGAGAGTGCTCAGGAGGTGCACGCAAAGCCATTGATTCCTATTGATACGGTAAGAGTAAACATTATAAATATATTTGTCACATGACTTATTTAATTTAAAAATAATTTATTTATTTAGATTAGTTTTAATGATTGCATGCACTTATGTATATATATTTTTTCCATTTATGTTCAGTCGATGACACAGGAGGAGGTGAGATAGGTGGATGAGTCCACACTTTTGACCATTTCATTTGGCCTTGATGACTATACGGTATATTATAAATTATGTACCCATTAATTTTTTTTTATATCATTTGGTGTACATGCTTAAATCTCTATCAATTAGAGAAATAAAATTCATACATTTACTAATATATATTGTCATCTTATTGTGTTCTTGCAGGCTATAGCTGATGTCAGTGGGGGGAGTGAAGGGGTTCCTTCATCAGGTGTCAACAAAGGAAAGGTAGTTAATTGTTTAAGATTAATTATGCATGCATATGTATGCCACTTGTGTGTAGTAATAAATATTTTACTTGTACTTTATTGTATAGGGTGTGGCTATTGATGATGTCCCGACACCAGTTCAGCGGGTTAGGGTTACAGGCATCTCAATTCGGAGTGATAGCCCGATTGTACATAGACTTTTACATATTGTTATTTGTATTTTGTAACTAGGGTTGCTATGATGAAGTACATTGATATATAATTGACAATATTTTTACTCTCATAGGTTACTCTGACTGTGAGGGAGGGCCCATGAGAATCTTTCATTTCTTTGTTGACCCAGCCCACTATTCTAGAGGAGGGATCACCAGATGTAAGTTTTAATTTTAGTTCAATCAATTTGTAATTTTATTATGCTATCATCCTATTTTTTAGATTTATTACTCTATGTTGCACCACTCTACTAATCTCATTATTGCAAATATATATTTATAGGTCAGAGTTGGTATTGTTGGCATGGTCCCTTTGCTACCTAGGACTTATGCTGGGACACCTGATCATGGTAGGCGATCGAGAGACTAGGTACAAATTTATTTGTATTCAGTTATAATTTTAATTAAATTAGTGTTTGAAAATTATATATATGTATATATATATATGTATATATATATATATATATATGTATATGCATATACATACATACATACATACATACATACATACATACATACATACATATATATATATATATATATATATATATATATATATATATATATATATATATATATATACACACACACACACACACACACACACACACACACACACACACACACAAATCATATAAAGTAAGAAATCTAACTTTGGTTTGAACTCATTTTTTATGTAGGATCAATAAGAGCCCAACACTTCTTCAAAGAGGCTACATTTTGATGATCCCCCTACAGCATAGGATGCAGTTTTAGTTTTTTGGTCATTTAGAGATTACACTTGGCACATTTAGAGATGGCATATATGCCACATTGTACACCTTAAAACATTGATTTTTTAGACATTTTGAAATGGCATGTGCCATATTTGTATATGGACATACTTTTGATACATTTGATACATATATAGAACATGTTCATTTATATGTTATATTTGCATCATCTTTTGTATATACATATTTATTATTCATGTTTATGGAATTGAATGGTGAAGTTATATCTTGACTATGATTATCATTATGATTTAAATTATATCTTGTTGAAGTTACATTTGTTTTTATTTACTCTGGAATACCCTGTTCATGGGGCTTATTATGTTTGAGGTTTAACTTCTTATTGGTGAACAGATTTGTCTTCCAAAGAAACACTTACAAAATGACCCTTAAAGCCCAAACAAAAAGACTCAACCAACACCAAAAATTGGGTCACTTCGCTATTGAGAAGCGTAAGCGCCCTTTGAATTATCTGGGTACAACTCCCCGTGTAGGATTTACAATGAATCAACTAAACTATAAATGATAATGCTTTTAACCTGAAAGTAATAAAGGCTTACAAACATCTATTCGTAAACATGAGATAGAGGCGAAGGGACTAATTTACTAAAAAGAAAAGGATAGTAAATGCTACAAATTTCATTTTCCTAAACAATGCATTACAGAAAGAAACTAAGAGAGAAAGACGAATGGTTCTTTCCAAATACATGAAAAACTATAGCATAAAGTCCACAGATGATCGTGCTAATGATTACACATAACAGATACGCATTCAAAAGAAACCAATATCATTCAAAGATGAATATCAATCAGAAAGTGAGCATCTAAAATCAAAGTTTTAATATGCTGACATATCCTTCTTTGAACACAACAAAAAAACAAAGATTCTGCTATTCCTGTACATTAATCATTATCTGAAAATAAAATCCCTCTTTCCCTACATTACAATAAAAATCCTAATCTATCCCTCCCCTGGCACAAAGTCTCTCGGGTCAGGCGGAATCCGGAACCCCCAAAATCTCCTCTACGAGCCTTACTTATTTTCCCCTTTTGATTAGTTTCTTTCCTGTTTTAATAACTAATTCTTGAGGACGTGTCTATCCACATCTTCTTTCTCGAATACATTAAAGTCTCCCTTTGTGAGTGCCTTAGTAATATTTTGTTATGAAAGTCCATGTTACTTGGTGCTCTACATCTTTCAAAATGGATCTATTCCTATAGAATAGTGCCATCTAGATCTTATTGCAACACAAGTGTTAATTCCTCTATGTTTTGATTGGATGCTTGGTGCTATAACTAGAGCGTGTCATTTCTAGCTCTCCACAAACATACCGCTTCATGCAAGTGACACCAAGAAACATTTTGTCGAAGCCATCATACATATGTATTTTGGGATTCAATTGCGAGCACATCCTCCTCAATTTTCCCACCCTGTGGGTAGAATGGGGTTGTCACTGGCATTTACCCAGCTAACCAGAGTTGATGGAGTAGATGGTTCAATGCCAGGTCAAATGGTTTGAAAGATACGCTGCTAAGCCACTTTCAACTGACCCTCACTACAAGTTTTGGTATCGATTGAGATCGCCTTGCCAAATGCAAACAAAGTCAAATTGCCCAAAACTAAGAGAGGTTATTGTAGACCTTGAAAACATAATCTCGTAGCACTTGATAGTTTGTCGATACCTCTCATGAGGTCCGAGATATGAGCCCCAAAAGATCATTGCCCAATCATGCTTAGTGCACCTTGGGGTCACTTGGGTCGAGCGTGGTCGTGAGCATTCCGGTAACTCTATGGGAAGAATAGGGTTGTCACTGGTGTTTACTTGGCCAATCGGAGCTGATGGAGTAGATGGTTCGATGCTAGGTCAGATGGTTTGAAAGATATGCTGCTGAGCCACTTTCAACTGACCCTCATTGCAAGTTTTGGCATCGACTGAGATCACCTTGCCAAATGCAAATGAAGTCGAATTGCCCAAAACTGAGAGAGGTTATTGTAGACCTTGAAAACATGATCCCGTAGCACCTGATGGTTTTTTGATACCTCTCACGAGGTCTGAGATACGAGCCACTTTCAATTGACTGTTAGTGGTATGTTTGAAATTTGAACTATGAAATTAATCATGATTAAGCTTGTGAAATTTGAACTGTGGAGCTTATTATGTTTGAGGTTTAACTTTTATAGATTGTTTGAAATGATAAAAAATAATATCCTTAAAGCATTAGAAACAATAATCAAACATGTAAGAATTCAAACCATGCAAATGACATAAGTATATGACATGTAAGATCTCTTCTTGGCACTATTGGCCACCCATACATGATTTTGGTCATAAGTCCTTATGAAGAGTTTTAGGAAATTTAACTTTTAAATCAAATTGATTGTTACAAATTGCCATTATAGGCTTCAAAAGATCTCAATTAACCATTAAGGATCCTTTTTTCCTTCTATCTCTGATTGGATCCATGGTGATCATAGGAATCTTCATAGGTGCTCCTGCACAAGTTACAATCCACATGCAAAACCAAGTTTATTGACTCAAAATACAATCTAAGAAAGGTCAAATTAATGTATTGAAATTAAGCTTAACAAACTTAGAAAACAATGCACTAAGTTAACTTATTACCTAGTCAAGTGTTCCTCAAGGGTCATCTCTTTGCTTCAGGGTCTCCAATAGTGCTTCATGATCAACAGTAGTAATAGTCCAAAGTTCTTTTGTCTTTGGTCTTCCTTGATGCTTTGAAAACTTGACATTTGTTGCTATAACAAGGTGTGAATACATGAGAATAGTTTTGTGCTTCTCATAGTCTTCAAATGCAAGAACTCCATTCTTTCTAATCATGTATGTTCGCAACCATGTTCTTGCAACAACAACTGAACCAGTAGGATATGTGAACCCATCACCATTTGTCATCAGTTGTACAAGCTTCTATTTACCTTGTGCACAATGTGCTAACCAATAATCTGACCTCTCATCATTCCCCTATGGTGCAACCAATGCAAAAACATCTCCTAGCTTCAAAAGATCTGAAAGATGGTCATAGTCAACTGAAGTGTCCATGTCATCATTTCTTATAGAGAGTGTCAAAGATAAAGGAGTCAGATATTGTGGAACCCATGTATCCACCCACTCACTTGACTCATAATGCTCCCAATCATACTGAAAACACATGGGTCAAAAACAAGCCAACTCTCATGTCCAAATGGTCCATGTAATACTATTGGAGCTTCAAAATGAATGCATTTTTGAAGAGTCTTTCACTGTTTGAAAATCCAATCTATCTCCTATAGTTCCCTCCTCAACCAACCAAAAGAATCTAAGCACTGTAGAATCAAGAGTCCCCCCTGTGACAATGCTAAAGTACACCAATCAACAATAGAACAAGCATCAAGAAGTACAACACTTGAAATCCTCAATTGCTCCTTAACTAGAGCTCTCTTCACACATGCACCTGCTCCGTCATGATCCCCTTTCCCATGCCCTGACTAAAAAAAACTCTAAATATGAGGTACACCTCTCTCCACATGCATTCTACACAACCAATAAAACATTCTGTCATTCTTAAATTGACCGGTGCAATTATCCGACCAAATGAGATGCCTATCCATAGCAATACCATTTTCCTGCAAGAAGTCAAAATAGTTCTGGAAACAATGTTGAACAAACTCATGAGAGTGAGACTTGTCATCGCTCATATAAAAATGGTACTCTTTGATTATCTTTCACTCATCTTTTGTGCTATCAGGGGAATGTCTATATGTGATGTGTACAAAAATAGCAACCTGAATGGAATTATAATATTGAGCTTGAGTCTCATTTTGGGGCTGCAATGTATAGTTCTCTGCAAAGTCTACAATGGATATAATAGTTCCAATGGGGAAAGTGTCCTTACATGTCCTAAATTGTTGATCCAACCATTGAGACCTGTGACTATGCCTTGCATACTTGTAAAAAAGATTTGTCTTGAAATCTGAGATAAAATCAGCAACATTGTATTCATTTGCAACTAACTCACATCTAGAGCCTTCACCTCCACTCTTCAATGTATATTTCACTGTTTCATATACCTTTTTTTGGACGAGTGTCTTTCCAAAATTGTGTTCCAAACCCTCATGAAAACATGTTCTAAACTTGGACAAGCCACCACATTCTGAGCACTTGGCATTTAAGCAATCTTTTTTATAAAATAAACAACCATGATCTCTATGACATAAAAATTGATCTAGCAAGTCTCTTGATGATTTAGGAAGACCACTTGCACCACAATCCTCTAGCATTTCATTGGTATGCAAAGTAGAACGAATGGACCGTAATAATTCATGATGCATTGAAAAATCAACATGATATTTGCAACAACATGTATTTCGAATCTTAAGGGGTACACAATAAAATGGCTTCATGGATTCAAAAGACCTTTGTGATATTTTCAATGTTGGATGTGTCTCACAAAATTTTTCATACAACATTGTTTGACTTACCTCCACATAATGTTTAGGATGTGGAGTGCAGTCTCGATTGCCAAATCTCAACTTCAAGACATCCTTCACATTTGGTGACACTCTTGAGTTAGCATCCCAAAATTGTTGAATTTCATCCTTGACAACATCTGTTAGCTTCTTATCAAAACGTGGAAGTCTCCCACCATAAGCCCATGTATCAATTTGAAGTGGATCATCAAGTCTTTCTCTTCTTGCAAGTGCTCTACCCAAAGTTTTACGGTCTAAATTGAAGTCAACACAAGTTTGTCTCATCAAACAAGCCTTTCTCAACTGATGACTTACTAAGGAGGTTGTAATAACCCTCCGAGCAACTCTCTTGTCTTTTTCTCTGCTAGTCTTCCCAATGCTATTGAGATCATTGAAAAGATTCTTCACAACAATGACATTTCTCTCCATTTTCTTGTTCACACGAATCTTCAATTTCACAAGCACAAGTATCATCTTTTGCATCTTTAACAACTGCACAAAAATTTGACATTTCTCAACCAATTTCTTGTTTTGAAAAATTGATCATAAAGTCTTGAAGCCCGCAACCTAATGGTTCTATGTGACCTCTTTCCTTCCCAATTATTCATAATGTTCTCCTCAATTTCAATTAACCATTTAGGTGTTCTTGAAAGCCCTGAATTTGAAGATTGATTATCTTTATTGCAAGGGACTTCATTTTGCATATAATTTGGAGATGTATAACATTCATGTGGTTCTTGTGCAACATTTTCATTCCCAAAGTCTACATTTTCAATCTCCATCTGTGCATTTTCAAATTGAACATTCTCTTCACTTACAACTACATTTACAGGGTCACCTTGATTAATGTTTAACATACCTTCTCTCATTCTTCGGTGATTTTCCTTATCTTTTTCCCTATATGCCTGAATCTCATCATCTGTCAGCTTCCTCTTGCGTTTAGCCTTTTGACAATGGCTGCTTCCCATGGTGAGACTACAAGTCAACAAAAATCAAACAATGGGCCCCAAATCACACTTTTTGTTTTGCAACGCATGAAAAAAGTATAAAATCCCATGATTGTCTGGTTTATGGGGATAGGGAATATTTTGGTCAAATATTACCTGGCAAAAATCGGGTATCCGATTCCATATCGGGTAATCGATATTCCCAGGCTGATGAAAAAAGGGCGGGAGAAAATGAAAAAAATTGAACTTTTACATATATTTATGTATATAATATATATATATAAAAGAGGCATATGATATATATAATGTACATTATATATATACTAATGTATTATAATAGACTAATGTATTATATGTACTAATGTATTAAATATACTAATATATATAATATATTACATATATACTAATGTATAATATATATATATATATATATATATATATATATATATATATAGCCACACACACACACACACTAATGTATACTAATATATTATGTATAATATTAAATTTTTTGGAGAAACTCTTGTAGAAATATGGAAATTATAATCTTCCTCCTAGAGCATACATTAATGAAGTTCTTCGTGCCTTAGCAGAGGAAGCCAGCTGGATTGTTCAAGCTTACGGTACTACATACAGAAATGCAGTATGTATTTTTGGCATAAATTTTTTTATCATTTCTTTTAGGTCTTTAAAGGTGGTTAGATAAATCTTTGTATTAAATGTGCCATTTACAGGCGTCGTAAACCCTAGCTACGCAAAAATGGAGGCTTTGAAGAATAGTTCACTAGAGGTAGAGAGAGACTCCCTAGGGGTCCTAACATGTGATAAGGGGTCATGGGGACTCGCTAGGGGTCCTAACGTGTGATAAGGCATAGTAGGACCCCCTAGGGAGTCCCCGTGACCCCTTTTGACACATTGGAATGCTCAAGTGTCTCTTAAGGGGTCCTAAGACCCCTTAGGAGAAACTTGAACATTCCAATGTGTCAAAAGGGGTCACGGGGAATCCCTAGGGGTCCTAAAGCGTGATAAGGCGTACTAGGACCCATAGGGAGTCCTTGTGACCCATTTTGACACATTAGAATGCTCAAGTGTGTCTTAAGAGGTCATAGGACCCCTTAAGACACACTTGAGCATTCTAAAGTGTCAAAAGGGGTCACGGGGACTCTCTAGGGGTCCTAACACGTGATAGGTGTTAGGACACCTAGGGAGTCCCCGTGACCCCTTTTGACACATTGGAATGCTCAGGTGTGTCTTAAGGAGTCGTAGGACCCATTAAGACACACTTGAGTGTTCAAATGTTTCAAAAGGTGTCAGGGGGACTTCCTAGAGGTCCTAACATGTGATAAGGCATACTAGGACCCCTAGGGAGACCCATGACCCCTTTTGACACATTGGAATGCGCAAGTGTGTCTTCAAAACCCTTAAGACACACTTGAGCATTCCAATGTGTCAAAAGGGGTCATAGGAATTTCCTAAGTGTCCTAGTATGCCTTATAATGCGTTAGGACCCCTAGGGAACCCCCGTGACCCCTTAAGACACACGAGCCTTCCAACGTGTCAAAAGGGGTCATGAGGACTCCCTAGGGGTCCTAACATGTGATAATGCATATTAGGACCCCTAGGGAGCCCCCATGACCCCTTTTGAAACATTGGAATGCTCAAGTGTGTCTTTAGGGGTCTTAGGACCCCTTAAGACACACTTGAGCATTCAATTGTGTCAAAAGGGGTCATGGGGGCTCCCTAGGGGTCCTAACATGTGTTAAGGCATACTAGGACCCCTAGGGAGTCCCCGTGACCCCATTTGACACATTGGAATGCTCAAGTGTGTCTTAAGACCCCTTAAGACACACTTGAGCATTCCAATGTGTCAAAAGGGGTCACGGGGACTCCCTAGGGGTCCTAACGTGTGATAAGTCATACTAGGATCCCTAGGGAGTTCTCGTGACCCCTTTTGACACATTGGAATACTCAAGTGTGTCTTAAGGGGTCCTATGACCCCTTAAGACACACTGGAGCATTCTAATGTGTCAAAAGGGGTCACGGGGACTCCCTAGGGATCCTAACATGTGATAAGGCATACTAGGAACCCTAGGGAGTCCCTGTGAACCCTTTTGACCAATTGGAATGCTCAAGTGTGTCTTAAGGGGTCCTACGACCCCTTAAGACACACTTGAGCATTCCAATGTGTCAAAAGGGGTCACAGGGACTCCTTAGGGGTCCTAACGCATGATAAGGTGTACTACGACCCCTAGGGAGTCCCCGTGACCCCTTTTGACACATTGGAATGCTCAAGTGTGTCTTAAAGGGTGCTAATGCATGATAAGGTGTACTAGAACCCCTAGCAAGTCCCCATGACCCATTTTGACACATTGCAATGCTCAAGTGTGTCTTAAGGGGTCCTAAGACCCCTTAAGACACATTTGAGCATTCCAATGTGTCAAAATGGGTCACGGGGACTCCCTAGGGATCCTAACGCATGATAAGGCATACTAGGACACCTAGGGAGTCCTCGTGACCCCTGTCGACACATTGGAATGCTCAAGTGTGTCTTAAGACCCCTTAAGACACATTTGAGTGTTCCAATGTGTCAAAAGGGGTCACAGGGACTCCCTAGGGGTCCTAGTACAACTTATCAAGCGTTAGGAATCGTAGGGAGTCCCAGTGACCCCTTTTGACAGACTTGAGCATTCCAATGTGTCAAAAGGGGTCACGGGGACTCCTTAGGGGTTCTACCGCATGATAAGGCATACTAGCACCCTTAGGGAGTCCCCATGACCCCTTTTGACACATTGGACTACTCAAGTTTGTCTTAAGGGGTCACAGGGACTCCCTAGTGGTCCTAGTATGCCTTTTCACATGTTAGGACCCCTAGGGAGGCCCTATGACCCCTTTAGACACATTAGAATGCTGAAGTGTGTCAAAAGGGGTCATGGGGACTCCCTAGGGGTCCTAACACATGATAAGGCCTAGTAGAACCCCTAGGGAGTCCCCACGACCCGTTTTGACACATTGGAACACTCAATTGTGTCTTAAGGGGTCCTACGACCCATTAAGACACACTTGAGCATTCCATGTGTCAAAAGGGGTCACAGGGACTCCCTAGGGGTCCTAACACATGATAAGACATACTAGGACCCCTAGGGAGTCCCCGTGACACCTTTTCACACATTGGAATGCTCAAGTGTGTGTTAAGGGGTCGTAGGACCCCTTAACACACACTTGAGCATTCCAATGTGTCAAAATAGGTCACGGGGACTCCATAAGGATCCTAATGAATGATAAGGCATACTAGGACCCCTAGGGAGTCCCTGTGACCCCTTTTGACACATTAGAATGCTCAAGTGGGTCTACAAGTTTCCTACGACCCCTTAAGACACACTTGACCATTCCAATATGTCAAAAGGGGTCACAGGGACTCGCTAGGGATTCTAACATGTGATAAGGTGTAATAGAAACCCTAGGGAGTGCCCGTGACCCCTTTTGACACATTGGAATGCTCAAGTGTGTCTTAAGACCCCTTAAGACACACTTGAGTGTTCCAATGTGTCAAAATGGGTCACAGGGACTCCCTAGGGGTCCTAGTACATCTTATCAAGTGTTAGGGACCCTAGAGAGTCCCCATGACCCCTTTCGACACACTTGAGCATTCCAATGTGTCAAAAGGGGTCACGGGGACTCCCTAGGGGTCCTAAAGCATGATAAGGCATACTAGGACCCCTAGGCAGTTCTCATGACTACTTTTGACACATTGGACTGCTCAAGTGTGTCTTAAGGGGTCACGGGGACTCCCTAGGGGTCCTAGCACACCTTATCACATGTTAGGACCCTTAGGTAGTCCCCGTGACCCCTTTTGACACATTGGAATGCTCATGCATGTTAAAACAGGTCACGGGGACTCCCTAGGGGTCCTAACATGTGATAAGACATCCTAGTACCCCTAGGGAGTCCTCATGACCCCTTTTGACACATTGGAACACTCAAGTGTGTCTTAAGGGGACGTAGGACCCATTAAGACACACTTGAGCATTCCAATGGGTCAAAAGGGGTCACAGAGACTTCCTAGGGGTCCGAACATGTGATAAGGCATACTAGGACCCCTAGGGAGTCTCCGTGACCCCTTTTGACACATTGGAATGCTCAAGTGTCTCTTAAGGGATTGTAGGACCCCTTAAGGCACACTTGAGCATTTCAATGTGACAAAAGGGGTCATGGGTACTCCCTAGGGGTCCTAACATGTGATAAGGCATACTAGGACCCGAAGGGAGTGCCCGTGACCCCTTTTGACACATTGGAATGCTCAAGTGTGTCTTAAGGTTTCCTACGACCCCTTAAGACACACTTGAGTGTTCCAATGTGTCAAAATAGGTCACGAGGACTCCCTCAGGATTGTAACATGTGATAAGGCATACTAGGACCCCTAGGGAGTCATCGTAACCCCTTTTGATAGATTCGAATGCTCAAGTGTGTCTTAAGGGGTCCTAAGACCCCTTAGGACACACTTGAGCATTTCAATGTGTCAAAATGGGTCACGGGGACTCCCTAGGGGTCCTAACACATGGTAAGGCATACTAAGACCCCTAAGGAGTCCCTGTGACCCCTTTTGACATATTGGAATGCTCAAGTGTGCCTTAAGGGTTTGACCCCTTTTGACACATTGGAATGCTCAAGTGTGCCTTAAGGGGCCTTAGGATCCCTTAAGGCACACTTGAGCCTTCCAATGTGTCAAAAAGAGTCATGGGGACTCGCTAGGGGTCCTAATGTGTGATAAGGCATACTAGGACTCCTAGGAAGTCCTCGTGACCCCTTTTGATAGATTGGAATGCTCAAGTGTGTCTTAAGGGCTCGTAGTACCCCTTAAGAAATAGTTGAGTCTTCCAATGTGTCAAAAAGGGGTCATGGGGACTCCCTAGGGATCCTATCGCGTGATAAGGTGTTAGGACCCCTAGGGAGTCCTCGTGACCCCTTTTGACACATTGGAACACTCAAGCGTGTCTTAAGGGGTCCTAAGGCCCCTTAAAACACACTTGAGCATTCCAATTTGTCAAAAGGGGTCAGGGAGACTTCCTAGTTGTCCTAACGTGTGTTAAAGCATACTATGACCTCTAGGGAGTCCCCGTGACCCCTTTTGACAAATTAGAATGCTCAAGTGTGTTTTAAGGGGTCTTAGGACCCCTTAAGATACACTTGAGCAATCCAATGTGTCAAAAGGGGTCACAAGGACTACCTAGGGATCCTAACGCGTGATAAGGGCTACTAGGAACCCTAGGGAGTCCCTGTGACCCCTTTTGACATATTGGAATGCTCAAGTGTGTCTTCAGACCCCTTAAGATACACTTGAGTGTTCCAATGTGTCAAAAGGGGTCACGGGGACTCCCTAGGGGTCCTAGTACACCTTATCAAGTGTTAGGAACCCTATGGAGTCCCCATGACTCCTTTCAACATACTTGAGCATTCCAATGTGTCAAAAGGGGTCACGGGGACTCCCTAGAGGTCCTAACATGTGATAAGGCATACTAGGACCCCTAGGGAGTCCCCGTGAACCCTTTTGAAACATTGGACCACTCAAGTGTGTCTTAAGGTGTTATGGGGACTTCGTAGGGGTGCTAGTACACCTTATCACATGTTAGGACCCCTAGGGAGTCCCCGTGACCCCTTTTGACACATTGGAATGCTCAAGTGTGTCAGAAGGGGTCATAGGGATCCCTAGGGAGTCCCCTAGGGAGTCCCTGTGGGATACTAGGACCCCTAGGGAGTCCCCGTGATCCCTTTTGACACATTGGAATGCTCAAGTGTATCTTAAGGGGTCCATGACCCCTTTTGACACATTGGAATGCTCAAGTGTGTCTTAACAGGTCGAATGACCCCTTAAGACACACTTGAGCATTCCAATGTGTCAAAAGAGATCATGGGGACTCCCTAGGGGTCCTAATGCATGATAAGGTGTAATAGGGTTCCTAGGGAGTCCCCGTGAACCCTTTTGACACATTGGACTGCTTAAGATACACTTGAGCATTGCAACATGTCAAAAGGGGTCACGGGGACTCCCTAAGGGTCCTAACGCATGATAATGCATACTAGGACCCCTAGGGAGTCCCCATGACCCCTTTTGACACATTGGAATGCTAAAGTGTGTCTTAAGGGGTCAGTGACCCCTTTTGACACATTAGAATGCTCAAGTGTGTTTTAAGGGGTCGTAGGACCCATTAAGACACACTTGAATGTTCCAATGTGTTAAAAGTGGTCACGAGGACTCCCTAGGGATCCTAACATGTGATAAGGCATACTAGGACCCCTAGGGAGTCCCCGTGACCCTTTTGACACACTGGAATGCTCAAGTATTTCTTAAGGGGTCGCAGGACCCCTTAGGAGACACTTGAGCATTACAATGAGTCAAAACAGGTCACAGGGACTCCCTAGGGGTCCTAACATGTGACAAGGCATACTAGGACACCTAGGGAGTCGCTGTGACCCCTTTTCACTCATTGCAATGCTCAAGTGTGTTTTGAGGGTTCCTACAACCTCTTAAGACACACTTGAGCATTCCAATGAGTCCAAAGGGATCACAAGGACTCTGACCCCTTGAGACACACTTGAGCATTCCAATGAGTCAAAAGGGGTCACCGGGACTCACTAGGGGTCCTAGTATGCCTTATCACCTGTTAGGACCCCTAGGGAGTCCCCGTGACCCCTTTTGACACATTGGAATGCTCAAGTGTGTCTTAATGGGTCCTACGACCCCTTAAAACACACTTGAGCATTCTAATGTGTCAAAAGGGGTCATCGACACTTTAAAACACACTTCAACATTCCAATGTGTCAAAAGGGGTCACGGGGACTCCGTAGGGGTCCTAGTATGCATTATCATGTGTTAGGACCCCTAGGGAGTTCCCCTGACCCCTTTTGACATGTTGGAACACTCAAGTGTGTCTTAAGGGGTCCTTGGACCCCTTAAGACACATGTGGGCTTTCCACTCTGTCAAAAGGGGTCCCTGGACCCCTTAAGACACACTTGAGCATTCCAATGTGTTAAAAGGGTCACAGGGACTGCATAGGGGTCCTAGTATGCCTTATCACATGTTAGGACCCCTAGGGAGTCCCTGTGACCCCTTTTGACACATTGGAATACTCAAGTGTGGCTTAAGGGGTCCTAAGACCCATTAAGGAACACTTGAGCATTCCAATGTGTTAAAAGGGGTCACCGGGACTCCCTAGGGATCCTAGTACATCTTATCAGATGTTAGAACCCCTAGGGAGTCCTCGTGACCCCTTTTGACACATTGGAATGCTCAAGTGTGTCTTAAGGGGTCCTAAGACCCCTTAAGACACACTTGAGAATTCAAATGTGTCAAAAGGGGTCACCATCACTCCCTAGGGGTCCTAGTATGCCTTATCATGCGGTAGGACCCCTAGGTATTCCCCGTGACCCTTTTTGACACATTAGGATGCTCAAGTGTATCTTAAGGCATCCAATGTGTCAAAAGGGTTCACGGGGACTCCCTAGGAACTTTAGTACACCTTATCACATGTTAGGACCCCTAGGGAGTCCCCGTGACCCCTTTTGACACATTGGAATGCTCAAGTGTGTCTTAAGGGGTCGAAGGACCCCTTAAAACACACTTGAGCATTCCAATGTGTCAAAAAGGGTCATGGACCCCTTAAGACACACTTGAGCATTCCAATGTGTCAAAAGGTGTCATGGGGGCTCCCTAGGGGTCCTAGTATGCCTTATCACGCTTTAGGACCCCTAGGGAGTCCCCTTGACCCCTTTTGACACATTGGAACACTCAAGCATGTCTCAAGGGATCCTAGGACCCCTTAAGACACACTTGAGTGTTCCAATGTGTCAAAAGGGGTCATGGGGACACCCTAGGGATCCTAACATGTGATAAGGGATACTAGGACCCCTAGGGAGTCCCCATGACCCCTTTTGACACATTGGAATGCTCAAGTGTGTCTTAAGGGGTCATAGGACCCCTTAAGAAACACTTGATATGACCCCTTATGACACACTTGAGCATTCCAATGTGTTAGAAGGGGTCATGGGGACTCCCTAGGGGTGCTAACATGTGATAAGGCATACTAGGACCCCTAGGGAATCCCCGTGACACCTTTTGAAATGTTGGAATGCTCAAGTGTGTCTTAAGATCCCTTAAGACACACTTGAGTTTTCTAACATGTCAAAAGGGGTAATAGGGACTCCCTAGGGGTCGTAGTACACCTTATCAAGCATTAGGAACCCTAGGGAGTCTCCGTGACCCCTTTCGACACACTTGAGCATTCCAATGTGTCAAAAGGGGTCACGGGGACTCCCTAGGGGTCCTAACATGTGATAAGGCATACTAGGACCCCTAGGGAGTCCCTGTGACCCCTTTTGACATATTGGAATGCAAAAGTGTGTCTTACACAGTCACAGGGACTCCCTAGGGGTCCTAGTACACCTTATCACAAGTGAGGACCTCTAGCAAGTCCCCCTGATCCCTTTTGACACATTGGACTACTCAAGCATGCCTTAAGGGGTCGTAGGACCCCTTAAGGCACACTTGTGCATTCCAATATTGCAAAAGGGGTCACAGGGACTCGATAGGGGTCCCAACGCTTGATAAGGCATAATAGCACCCCTAGGGAGTCCCCATGACCCCTTTTGATACATTGGAACACTCAAGTGTGTCTTTAGGGGTCCTACAACCCCTTAAGACACACTGGAGCATTCCAATGTGTCAAAAGGGGTCATAGGGACTCCCTAGGGATCCTAACATGTGATAAGGCATACTAGTAGCCCTAGGGAGTCCCCACGAATCCTTTTGATACATTGGAATGCTCAAGTGTGTCTTAAGGGGTCCTACGACCCCTTAAGACACACTTGAGCATTCTAATGTTTCAAAAGGGGTCACAGGGACTCCCTAGGGGTCCTAACGCATGATAAGGCATACTAGGACCCCTAGGGAGTCCCTGTTACCCCTTTTGACATATTGGAATGCTCAAGTGTGTCTTAAAGGGTGCTAATGCATGATAAGGTATACTAGGATCCCTAGCGAGTCCCCATGACCTCTTTTGACACATTGAAATTCTCAAATGTGTCTTAAGGGGTCCTAAGACCCCTTAAGACACACTTGAGCATTCCAATGTGTCAAAAGTGGTCACGGGGACTCCCTAGAGATCCTAACGCGTGATAAAGTATACTAGGACACCTAGGGAGTCCCCGTGACCCCTTTTGACACATTAGAATGCTCAAGTGTGTCTTAAGACCCCTTAAGAGACACTTGAGTGTTCCAATGTGTGAAAAGGGGTTACGGGGACTCCCTAGGGGTCCTAGTAACACTTATCAAACTTTAGGAACTATAAGGAGTCCCAGTGACTCCTTTTGATAGACTTGAGCATTCCAATGTGTCAAAAGGGTCGCGGGGACTCCCTAGGGGTTCTAACACATGATAAGGCATACTAGGATCCTTAGAGATTCCCCATGACCCCTTTTGACACATTGGACTACTCAAGTGTGTCTTAAGGGGTCACGGGGACTCCCTAGTGTTCCTAGTATGTCTTATCATGTGTTAGGACCCCTAGGGAGGCCCCGAGAGCCCTTTTGACACATTGGAATGCTCAAGTGTGTCAAAAATGGTCATGGGGACTCCCTAGGGGTCCTAACACATGATAAGCCATACTAAGATACCTAGGGAGTCCCCACGACCCATTTTGACACATTGGAACACTCAATTGTGTCTTAAGGGGTCCTACGACCCCTTAAGACACACTTGAGCATTCCAATGTTTCAAAAAGGGTCATGGCGACTCCCTAGGGGTCCTAACGCATGACAAGGCATACAAGGACCCCTAGGGAGTCCACGTGACCCCTTTTCACACATTGGAATGATCAAGTGTGTGTTAAGGGGTCGTAGGACCCCTTAACACACACTTGAGCATTCCAATGTGTCAAAAGGGGTCACGGGGACTCTATAGGGATCCTAATGTATGATAAGGCATACTAGGACACCTAGGGACTCCCCGTGACTCTTTTTGACACATTGGAATGCTCAAGTGGTCTACAGGGGTCCTACGACCCCTTAAGACACACTTGAGCATTTCAATGTGTCAAAAGAGGTCACAAGGATTCTAATGTGTGATAACATGTAATAGGAACCCTAGGGAGTGCCCGTGACCCCTTTTGACACATTGGAATGCTCAAGTGTGTCTTAAGACCCCTTAAGACACACTTGAGTGTTCCAATGTGTCAAAACAGGTCACGGGGACTCCCTAGGGATCCTAGTACACCTTATCAAGTGTTAGGGACCCTAGGGAGTCCCTGTGACCCCTTCTGACACACTTGAGCATTCTAATGTGTCAAAAGGGGTCATGGGGACTCCCTAGGGGTCCTAAAGCATGATAAGGTGTACTAGGACCCCTAGGCAATCCTCATGACCCCTTTTGACACATTGGACCGCTCAAGTGTGTCTTAAGGGCTCACGGGGACTCCCTAGGGGTCCTAACATGCCTAGGGGTCCTAGCATGCCTTATCATGTGTTAGGACCCCTAGGGAGTCCCTGTGACCCCATTTGACACATTGGAATGCTCAAGTGTGTTAAAACGGGTCACAGGGACTCCCTAGGGGTCCTAACACGTGAAAAGACATACTAGGACCCCTAGGGATTCCCCATGACCCCTTTTGACACATTAGAACACTCAAGTGTGTCTTAAGGGATCCTACGACCACTTAAGATAGACTTGAGCATTCTACTGTGTCAAAAGGGGTTGAGGGGACTCCCTAGGGGTCCTAACATGTGATAAGGCATACTAGGACACCTAGGGAGTCCCCGTGAACCCTTTTGACACATTGGAATGCTCAAGTGTGTGTTAAGGGGTCGTAGGACCCCTTAACATACACTTGAGCATTCAAATGTGTCAAAAGGGTTCACAGGGACTCTATATGAATCCTAATGCGTGATAATGCGTACTAGGACCCCTAGGGAGTTCTCGTGAGCCCTTTTGACACATTGGAATGCTCAGGTGTGTCTAGAGGGGTCATACGACCCCTTAAGATACACTTGAGCATTCCAATGACCCCTTAAGACACACTTGAGCATTCCAATGTGTCAAAATGAGCCGCGGGGACTCCTTAGGGGTCCTGACCTATCATAAGGCATACTACGACCCCTAGGGAGTCCACGTGACCCCTTTTGACACATTGCAATGCTCAAGTGTCTCTGAAGGGGTCTTCGGACCCCTTAAGACACACTTGAGTGTTGCAATGTGTCGAAAGGGGTCACGGGGACTCCCTAGGGGTTATAACATGTGATAAGACATACTGGGACCCCTAGGGAGTCTGTGTGACCCTTTTTGACACATTGGAATGCTCAAGTGTGTCTTAAAACCCATTAAGACACACTTGAGCATTCTAATGTGTAAAAAGGGGTCACAGGGACTCTCTAGGGGTCCTAACACGTGTTAAGGTTTACTAGGACCCCTAGGGACTCCCCGTGACCACTTTTGACACATTGGAATGCTCAATTGTGTCAAAAGGGGTCACGAGGACTCCCTAGGGTTCGTAACACATGATAAGGTGTACTAGGACACCTAGGGAGTCCACATGACCCCTTTCGACACATTTTAACACTCAAGTGTGTCTTAAGGGGTACTAAGACCCCTTAAGACACACTTGAACATTCCAACGTGTCAAAAGGGGTGACGGGGGCTCCCTAGGGGTCCTAACATGTGATAAGGCATACTAGGACCCCTAGGGAGTCCCCGTGACCACTTTTGACACATAGGAATGCTCAAGTGTGTCTTAAGGGGTCCTAGGACCCCTTAAGACACACTTGAGCATTCCAATGTGTCAAAAGGGGTCATAGGGACTCCCTAGGTGTCCTAAAGCGTGATAAGGTGTACTAGGACCCCTAGGGAGTCCCTGTGACCCCTTTTGATAGATTGGAATGCTCAAGTGTGTCTTAAGGTGACCTAGGACTGCTTAAGACACACTTGAGCCTTCCAATGTGTCAAAAGGGGTCATAGGGACTCCCTAGGGGTCCTAACACATGATAAGGCGTACTAGGAGCCCTAGGGAGTCCCCATGACCCCTTTTGACACATTTGAATGCTCAAGTGTGTTTTAAGGGGTCGTAGGACCCCTTGAGACACACTCGAGCATTCGAATGTGTCAAAAGGGGTCACAGGGACTCCCTAGGGGTCCTAACACGTGATAAGGTATAATAGGGCCCCTAGGGAGTCCCCATGAACCCTTTTGACACATTAGAATGCTCAATTGTTTTTGAAGGTGTCGTAGGACCCCTTAAGACACACTTGAGCATTCCAATGTGTCAGAAGGGTTCATGGGGACTCCCTAGGGGCCCTAACACCTGATAAGGCATACTGGGACCCCTAGGGAGTCCCCATGACCCCTTTGAACACATTGGAATGCTCAAGTGTGTCTTAAGTGGTCTTAGGACCCCTTAAGACACACTTGAGCACTCCAATGTATCAAAAGGGGTCACAGGGACTCCCTAGGGGTTCTAATATGTGATAAGTCATACTAGGATCCCTAGGGAGTCCCCGTGACCCCTTTTGACACATTGGAACACTCAAGTTTGTTGAAAGGGGTCACAGGGACTCCTTATTGTTCCTAACGCATGATAAGGCGTACTAAGACCCCTAGGGAGTCCCATTGACCCCTTTTCACACATTGGAATGCTCAAGTGTGTCTTAAGGAGTCTTAAGACACACTTGAGCATTCCAATGTGTCAAAAGGGGTCATGGGGACTCCCTAGGGGTCCTAGTATGCCTTATCATGCGTTAGGACCCCTAGCGAGCTCCCGTGACCACTTTGAACACATTGGAACGCTCAAGTGTGTCTTAACGGGTTATAGGATCCGTTAAGACACACTTGAGTATTCCAATGTGTCAAAAGGGGTCAGGGGTATTTCCTAGGAGTCGTAACACATGATAAGGCATACTAGGACACCTAGGGAGTCGCCATGACCCATTTTGACATATTTGAACACTCAAGTGTGTCTTAAGACCTCTTAAGAAACACTTGAGCATTCCAATGTTTCAAAAGGGGTCACGAGAACTCCCTAGGTGTCCTAGTAAGCATTATCATGTGTTAGGACCCCTAGGGAGTCCCTGTGACCCCTTAATACACACTCGAGTAGTCCAATGTGTCAAAAGGGGTCAGGGGGACTCCCTAGGGGTCCAAACACCTTATCACATGTTAGGACCCCTAGGGAGTCCCCATGACCCCTTTTGACACATTGGAATACTCAAGTGTGTATTAAGGGGTCCTATGACACCTTAAGACACACTTGAGCATTCCAATGTGTCAAATGGGGTCACAGGGACTTGGTAGGGGTCCTAATATGTCTTATCAAGTGTTAGGACCCCTAGGAAGTCCCCATGACCCCTTTCGACACACTTGAGCATTCCAATGTGTCAAAAGTTGTCACGGGGACTCGCTAGGGTTTCTAACACATGATAAGGTGTACTAGGACACCTAGGGAGTTCCTGTGACCCCTTTTGACACATTGGAATGCTCAAGTGTGTCTTAAGGGGTCACGAGGACTTCCTAGGGGTCCTAGTAGACCTTATCACGCGTTAGGACCCCTAGGGAGGCCCCGTGACCCCTTTTGACACATTGGAATGCTCAAGTGTGTCAAAAGGGGTCAAGGTGACTCCCTAGGGGTCCTAACACATGATAAGACATACTAGGACCCATAGGGAGTCCCTGTGATACCTTTTGACACATTGGAATGCTCAAGTGTGTCTTAAGGGGTCCATGACCACTTTTGAAACATTGGAATGCTCAAGTGTGTCTTAAGGGGTTGTACGACCCCTTAAGACATACTTGAGCATTCCAATGTGTCAAAAGAGTTCACGGGGACTCCCTAGGGGTCCTAACATGTGATAAGGTGTACTAGGGCCCGTAGGGGGTCCTCGTGAACCCTTTTGAGACATTGGATGCTCAAGTGTGTCTTAAGGGGTCCTACCACCCCTTAAGACACACTTGAGCATTCCAATGTGTCAAAAGGGGTCACGGGGACTCCCTAGGGGTCCTAACGCATGATAAGGCATACTAGGACCCCTACAGACTCCCTACTCTGTAGGGGTTCTAACACCTAATAAGGTGTACTAGTACCCCTAGGGAATCCCTGTGACCCCTTTTGATACATTGGAAAGCTCGAGTGTGTCTTAAGGGGTCGTAGGACCCCTTAAGACACACTTGAGCATTCCAATGTGTCAAAATGGGTCACGGGGACTCCCTAGGGGTCCTAATAGGTGATAAGACATACTAGGACCCATAAAGAGTCCCCATGACCCCTTTTGTCACATTGGCATGCTCAAGTGTGTCTTAAGGGGTCGTAGGACCCCTGAAGACACACTCGAGCATTCCAATGTTTAAAAAGGTGTCACGGGGACTCCCTAGGTGTCCTAACGCATGATAAGGAGTACTAGGGCCCCTAGGGAGTCTCCATGAACCCTTTTGACACATTGGAACACTCAAGTGTGTCTTAAGGGGTTACGGAGACTCCCTAGGGGTCCTAATGCATGATAAGGCATACTAGGACCCCTAGGGGGTCCCCGTGACCCTTTTTAACACATTAGAATGCTCAAGTGTGTGTTAAGGGGTCGTAGGACCTCTTAATACAAACTTAAGCATTCCAATGTTTCAAAAGGGGTCACAGGGACTCCATAGGGATCCTAACATGTGATAAGGCATACTAGGACCCCTAGCTAGGGAGTCCCTGTGACCCCTTTTGACACATTGGAACACTCAAGTGTGCCTTAAGACCCGTTAAGAAAAACTTGACAATTCCAATTTGTCAAAAGAGGTCATGGGGACTCCCTAGGGGTCTTTGTATGCCTTATCAATCTCTAGAAACCCTAGGGAGTCCCCATGACCCCTTTCGACATAGTTGAGCATTTCAATGTGTCAAAATGGGTCAGGGGTACTCCCTAGGGGTCGTAACATGTGATAAGGCATACTAGGATGCCTAGGGAGTCCCTGTGACCCCTTTTGACACATTGGAACACTGAAGTGAGTCTTAAGGGGTCACAAGGGCTCTCTAGGGGTCACGGGGACTCCCTAAGGGTCCTAGTATGCCTTGTCACGCGTTAGGACCCTTAGAGAGTCCCCGTGACCCCTTTTGACACATTAGAATGCTAAAGTTTGTCAAAAGGGGTCACATGGACTCCCTAGGGTTCCTCACATGTGATTAGGCATACTGGGACCCCTAGGGAGTCCCCATGACCACTTTTGACACATTCAAACACTCAAGTTTGTCTTAAGGGGTAGTAGTACCCCTTAAGACAGACTTGAGTGTTCCAATTTGTCAAAAGCGGTCATGGGGACTCCCTAGGGGCCCTAACATGTGATAAGGAAACCTAGGACCCCTAGGGAGTCCCCGTGACCCCTTTTGACACACTGGAACACTCAAGTGTGTCTTAAGGGGTCGTAGGACCCATTAAGACACACGTGAGCATTCCAATGTGTCAAAAGGGGTCACAGAGACTTCCTAGGGGTCCAAACGCATGATAAGGCATACTAGGACACTTACGGAGTCTCCGTGACCCCTTTTGACACATTGGAATGCTTAAGTGTGTTTTAAGGGGTCGTAGGACCCCTGAAGGCACACTTGAGCATTTCAATATGACAAAAAGGGTCACGGGTACTCCCTAGGGGTCGTAACACGTGATAAAGTGTACTAGGACCCCAAGGGAGTCCCCGTGACCTCTTTTGACATATTGGAATTCTCAAGTGTGTCTTAAGGTTTCCTACGACCCCCTAAGACACACTTGAGTGTTCCAATGCGTCAAAATGGGTCACGAGGACTCCCTCGAGGTCCTAACACATGATAAGGCATACTAGGACAGCTAGGGAGTCCCCGTGACCCCTTTTGAGAGATTGGAATGCTCAAGTGTGTCTTAAGGGGTCCTAAGACTGCTTAAGACACACTTGAGCATTTCAATGTGTCAAAAGGGGTCACAGGGACTCCCTAGGTGTCCTAACGAATGGTAAGGTGTACTAGGACCCCTAGGGAGTCCCCGTGACCCCTTTTGACACATTGGAATTCTCAAGTGTGTCTTAAGGGGTTGACCCCTTTTGACACATTGGAATTCTCAAGTGTGCCTTAAGGAGTCTTAGGACCCCTTAAGGCACACTTGAGCCTTCCAATGTGTCAAAAGGAGTCACGGTGACTCTCTAGGGGTCCTAACACTTGATAAGACGTACTAGGACTCTTAGGAAGTCCTCGTGACCCCTTTTGACAGATTGGAATGCTCAAGTGTGTCTTAAGTGGTCGTAGTACCCCTTAAGAAATAGTTGAGTCTTCCAATGTGTTAAAAAGGGGTCATGGGGACTCCCTAGCGGTCCTAGTGCGTGATAAGGTGTTAGGACCTCTACAGAGTTATCGTGACCCCTTTTGACACATTGGAATGCTCAAGTGTGTCTTAAGGGGTCCTAAGGCCCATTAAGACACACTTGAGTATTCCAATGTGTCAAAAGGGGTCAGGGGGACTTCCTAGTTGTCCTAACACATGTTAACGTGTACTATGACCTCTAGGGAGTCCCCGCGACCCCTTTTGACACATTGGAATGCTCAAGTGTGTTTTAAGGGGTCTTAGGACCCCTCAAGATACACTTGAGCAATGCAATGTGTCAAAAGGGATCACGAGGACTCCCTAGAGATTGTAACACATGATAAAACCTACTAGGAACCCTAGGGATTCCTCGCGACCCCTTTTGACACATTGGAATGCTCAAGTGTGTCTTAAGACCCCTTAAGACACACTTGAGTGTTCCAATGTGTCAAAAGGGGTAATGGGGACTCCCTAGGGGTTGTAGAACACCTTATCATGCATTAGGAACCCTAGGGAGTCCCTGTGACCCTTTTCAACACACTTGAGCATTCCAATGTGTCAAAAGTGGTCATGGGGACTCCCTAGGGGTCCTAACATGTGATAAGGCATACTAGGACCCCTAGGGAGTCCCTGTGATCCCTTTTGACATATTGGAACGAAAAAGTGTGTCTTACACAGTCATAGGGACTCCCTAGGGGTCCTAGTATGCCTTATCACATGTTAGGACCCCTAGCGAGTCCTCGTGACCCCTTTTGACACATTGGAATGCACAAGTGTGCTTTAAGGGGTTAGGGGGACTTCCAAGTTTTCCTAACATGTGATAAGGCATACTCGGACCCCTAAGGAGTCCCTGTGACCACATTTGACACATTGGAATTCTCTAGTGTGTCTTAAGGGGTCCTAAGACCCCTTAAGACACACTTGAGTATTCCAATGTGTCAAAATGGGTCATGGGGCCTTCCTAAGGATCCTAACACATGATAAGTCATACTAAGAACCCTATGGAGTCCTCGTGACCTGTTTTGAGACATTTGAATGCTCGAGTGTGTCTTAAGGGGTCCTATGACCCCTTAAGATACACTTGAGTGTTAAAATGTGTCAAAAGGGGTCACAGGGACTCGATAGGGATCCTAACATGTGATAAGGCATACTAGGACCCCTAGGGAGTCCCCGTGACCCCTTTTGACACATTAGAATGCTCAAGTGTGTCTTAAGGGGTCCTATGACCCCTTTTGACACATTAGAATGCTCAAGTGTATCTTAAGGGGTCGTAGGAGCTCTTAAAACACACTTGAGCATTCCAATGTGTGAAAAGGGGTCACGGGGACTCCTAATGGGTTCTAATGCATGATAAAGCATACTAGGACCCCTAGGAAGTCCTTGTGACTACTTTTGACACATTGGAATGATCAAGTGTGCCTTAAGGTGTCCTACGACCCCTTAAGGCACACTTGATTATTCCAATGTCTCAAAAGGGGTCATGGGGACTCTTTAGGGGTCCTAACATATGATAAAGCATACTAGGACCCCTAGGGAGTCCCCATGACCCCTTTTGAGACATTGGAATGCTCAAGTGTGTCTTAAGGGTTCCTACGACCCCTTAAGATGCACTTGAGTGTTCCAATGTGTCAAAAGGGGTCATAGGGACTCCCTAGGGGTCCTAACACATGATAAGACATACTAGGACCCCTAGGGAGTCTCCATGACCACTTTTGACACATTGGAACACTCAAGTGTGTCTAAAGGGGTCCTAAGACCCCTTAAGACACACTTGAATGTTCCAATGTGTCAGAAGGGGTCATGGGGAGTCCCTCGGGGTCCTAATGCCTGATAAGACCCCTTAAAACACACTTGAGCATTCCAATATATTAAAAGGGGTCACGAGGACTCCGTAGGGGTCCTAACATGTGATAAGGCATAATAGGACCCCTAGGGTGTCTCGGTGACCCATTTTGATACATTGGAATGCTCAAGGGTTCCTTAAGGGATCTTAGGACCCCTTCAGGCACACTTGAGCATCTGAATGTGTCAAAAGTGGTCACGAGGATTCCCTAGGGGTCCTAATATGCATTATCATGTGTTAGGACCCCTAAGGAGTCCCCATGACCCCTTTTGAGACATTGGAATGATCAAGTGTGCCTTAAGGGGTTGTAGGACCCCTTAAGGCACACTTGATCATTCCAATGTCTCAAAAGCAGTCACAGGGACTCCCTAGTGGTCCTAGTATGCTTTATCATGCATTAGTACCCCTTAGGAGTCCCCATGACCCCTTTTGACACATTGGATTGCTCAAGTGTGTCTTAAGAGGTCCTACGACCCCTTAAGACACACTTGAGCATTCTAATGTGTCAAAAGGGGTCGTAGGACCCCTTAAGACACACTTGAGCATTCCAATGTGTCAAAAGGGGTCACGAGGACTCCCTAGGGGTCTGAGTATGCCTTATCACTCATTAGTATCCCTATTGAGTCCCTATGACCCCTTTTGACACATTTTAACACTCAAGTGTGTCTTAAGGGGTCCATGACCACTTTTGAAACATTCAAATGCTCAAGTGTGTCTTAAGGGGTCGTACGACCCATTAAGACACACTTGAGCATTCCAATGTATCAAAAGAGTTCACAAGGACTCCCTAGGGGTCCGAACATGTGATAAGGTGTACTAGGGCCCGTATGGGGTCCCCGTGAACCCTTTTGAGACATTGGAATGCTCAAGTGTCTCTTAAGGGGTCCTACCACCCTTTAAGACACACTTGAGCATTCCAATGTGTCAAAAGGGGTCACGGGGACTCCCTAGGGGTTTGAACACATGATAAGGCATACTAGGACCGCTACAGACTACCTACTCCATAGGGGTTCTAACACTTGATAAGGCATACTAGTACCCCTAGGGAGTCCCCGTGACCCCTTTTGACACATTGCAAAGCTCAAGTGTGTCTTAAGGGGTCCTACGACCCCTTAAGACACACTCGAGCTTTCCAATGTGTCAAAAGGGGTCATGGAGACTCCCTAGGGGTCCTAACAGGTGATAAGTTATACTATGACCCGTAAAGAGTCCCCGTGACCCCTTTTGTCACATTGGAATGATCAAGTATGTCTTAAGGGGTCATAGGACCCTTGAAGACACACTCGAGCATTTCAATGTGTAAAAAGGGGTCACAGGGACTCCCTAGGTGTCCTAACACATGATAAGGAGTACTAGGGCCTCTAGGGAGTCTCTGTGAACCTTTTTGACACATTGGAAGACTCAAGTGTGTCTTAAGGGGTCATATGACCCCTTAAGACAAACTTGAGCATTCCAATGTGTTAAAAGGGTTCACGAAGACTCCTTAGGGGTCCTAGTATGCCTTCAACATTCCAATGTGTCAAAGGGGGTCAGGGGGACTCTGTAGGGTTCCTAGTACACCTTATCACTTGTTAGGATCCCTAGAGAGCCCCCGTTACCTCTTTTGACACATTGGAATGCTCAAGTTTGTCTTAAGGGGTCACGGGGACTCCCTAGGGGTCTAAGTATGCCTTATCACGTATTAGGACCCCTAGGGACTCCCCATGACCCCTTTTGACACATTAGAATGCTCAGGTGTTTCAAAAGGGGTCATGGGGACTCCCTAGGGGTCCTCACATGTGATAAGGCATACTAGAACCCTTATGGAGTCCTCATGATCCCTTTTGACACATTGAAATGCTCAAGTGTGTCTTAAGGTGTTGTAGGACTGCTTAAAACACAATTGAGCATTCCAATGAGTCAACAGGGGTCACGGGGACTCCCTAGGGGTCCTAACATGTGATAAAGCATACTAGGACCCCTAAGGAGTCCCCGTGAGCCCTTTTGACACATTGGAATGCTCAAGTGTGCCTTAAGGGGTCCTAGGACCCCTTAAGGTGCACTTGAGCATTCCAATGTGTCAAAAGGGCTCACGGGGATGTCCTAGGGGTCCTAACACATGATACGGTGTACTAGAACCCCTAGGGAGTCCCCATGATCCCTTTTGACACATTAGAATGCTCAAGTGTGCTTTAAGGGGTTTTAGGACTCCTTAAAGCACACTTGAGCATTCCAATGTGTAAAAACGGGTCACAAGGACTCCCTAGGGGTCCTAACGCTTGATAAAGTGTAATAAGACCCCTAGGGAGTCCCTGTGACCTCTTTTGACACTTTGGAATGCTCAAGTGTGTCTTAAGGAATCGTAGGACCCCTTAAGACACACTTGAGCATTCCAATGTGTCAAAAGGGGTCACGGGGACTCCCCAAGGATCCTAACATGTGATAAGGCGTACTCAAAGCCCTATGGAGTCCTCGTGAACCATTTTGACACATTGGAATGCTCATGTGTGTCTTAAGGGGTCCGAACCCTTTTGACACATTGGAACGCTCAAGTGTGTCTTAAGGGGCCCTACAAACTCTTAAGACACACTTGAGCATTTCAATGTGTCAAAAGGGTTCACGTTGACTCTGTAGGGGTCCTAATGTGTGATAAGGTGCACTAGGAACCGTAGGGAGTCCCCGTGACCCCTTTTGACACATTGGAATGCTCAAGTGTGTCTTAAGGGGTCCTAATGCATGATAAGGTGTATTAGGACCCCTAGGGAGTGCTCATGACCCCTTTTGACACATTGGAATCTCAAGTTTATTTTAAGGTGTCGTAGGACCCCTTAAGGCACACTTGTGCATTCCAATGTGCCAAACTGGGTCACGGGGACTCCCTAGGGATCCTAACACATGATAAGGCATACTAAGACCACTAGGGAGTCCCTGTGACCCCTTTTGACACATTGGAATGCTCAAGTGTGTCTTAAGGGGTGACCCCTTAAGACACACTTGAGCATTCCAATGTGTTAGAACATGTCATGGGGACACCCTAGGGATCCTAGTACACCTTATCATGCGTTAGGACCCCTACAAAGTCAACGTGAATGCTTTTGACACATTGGAACACTCACATGTGTCTTAAGGGGTTGTAGGACCCCTTAAGACACACTTGAGTGTTCCAATGTGTCAAAAGGGGTCACGAGGACTCCCTAGGGGTCTGAGTACGCCTTATCACTTGTTAGTATCCCTATTGAGTCCCTGTGACCCCTTTTGACACATTTTAACACTCAAGTGTGTCTTAAGGGGTCCATGACCACTTTTGAAACATTCGAATGCTCAAGTGTGTCTTAAGGGGTCCTACGACCCCTTAAGACACACTTGAGCATTCCAAAGTGTCAAAAGGGGTCACGGGGACTCCCTAGGGGTCTTATTACACTTTATCAAGTGTTAGGACCCCTAGGGAGTCTCCGTGACCCCTTTTTACACATTGGAATGCTCAAGTGTGCTTTAAGGAGTCCTAAAACCCCTTAAAGCACACTTGAGCATTCCAATGTGTCAAAAGGGGTCACGGGGACTCCCTAGGGGTCCTAGTACACCTTATCATGTGTTAGGACCCCTAGGATGTCCCCGTGTTTCCTTTTGACACATTGGAATGCTCAAGTGTTCCTTAAGGGGTCCTAGGACCCGTTCAGGCACACTTGACCATTCCAATGTGTCAAAAGAGCTCACGGGGACTTCCTAGGGGTCCTAGTATGCCTTATCACATGTTAGGACCTCTATGGAGTCCCTGTGACCCGTGTCAACTCATTGGAATGATCAATTGTGTCTTAAGGGGTCCTACACCCCTTAAGACACACTTGATCATTCCAATGTGTCAAAAGGGGTCACGAGGACTCCCTAGGGGTCCTAGTATTCCTTATCATGCATTAGGAACCCTAGGGAGCCTCCATGACCCCTTTTGAGACATTAAAAAGCTCAAGTGTGTCTTAAGGGGTCTTAGGACCCCTTAAGACACACTTGACCATTCCAATGTGTCAAAAGGGGTCACATGGGCTCCCTAGGGGTCCTAGTATGCCTTATAATGCGTTAGGACACCTATGGAGTCCCCGTGACCCCTTTTGACACATTGGAATGCTCAAGTGTGTCTTAAGGGGTCACGGGGACTCCCTAGGGGTCGTAACGGATGGTAAGCCATACTAAGACACCTAGGGAGTTCTTGTGACCCCATTTGACACATTGGAATGCTCAAGTGTGTCTTAAGGGGTCTACAAACACACTTGAGCATTTCAATATGTCAAAATGGGTCATGGGGACTCCCTATGGGTCCTAGTATGCCTTATGATGTTTTTGGACCCCTAGGAAGTCCCCCTAACCCCTTTTGACACATTGGATTGCTCAAGTGTGTCTTAAGGGGTCCTACGACCCCTTAAGACACACTTGAGTGTTCCAATATGTCAAAAGGGGTCACGGGGAATTCCTAGGGCTCCTAGTACACCTTATCATGTGTTAGGACCCTTAGCGAGCCCCCGTGACCCCTTTTGACACATTGGAATGCTCATGTGTGTCTTAAGGGGTCCTAGGATCCCTTAAGACACATTTGAGCATTCCAATGTGTCAAGAGGTGTCACGAGTGCTCCCTAGGGGTCCTAGTACACCTTATCATGCATTAGGACCCCTAGGGTGTCCCCATGACCCCTTTTGACACATTGGAACACTCAAGTGTGTCTTAAGGGATCACGGGGTCTCCCTAGGGGTCCTAATGTATGATAAGGCATACTAGGACACCTAGGGAGTTCCCGTGACAACTTTTGACACATTGAAATGCTCAAGTGTGTCTTAAGGGGTCTTAAGACACACTTGAGCATTCTAATATGTAAAAAGGGGTCATGTGGACTCCCTAGGGGTCCTAGTATGCCTTATCATGGGTTAGGACCCCTAGGAAGTCCCCTTGACCCCATTTGACACATTGGAATGCTCAACTATGTCTTAAGGGGTGCTACGACCCCTTAAGATACACTTGAGCATTCCAATGTGTCAAAAGGCATCATGGGGACTCCCCAGGGGTCCTAGTATACCTTATAATCTGTTAGGATCCCTATGGAGTCCCCATGATCCCTTTTGACACATTGGAACACTCAAGTGTGTCTAAAGGGGTCGTAGGACCCTTAACACACACATGAGCATTGTAATGTGTTAAAAGGGGTCATGGGGACTCCCTGGGGGTACTAGTGCACCTTAACATGCATTAGGACCCCTAAGGATTCCCCGTGACCCCTTTTGAAACATTAGAACACTCAAGTTTGTCTTGAGGGGTCGTAGGACCCCTTAAGACACACTTGAGTGTTCCAATGTGTCAAAAGGGGTCACGGGGACTCCCTAGGGGTCCTACTACACCTTATCACGTGTTAGGACCCCCAGGGAGTCCCCGTGACGCTTTTTGACCTATTGGAGTGCTCAAGTGTGTCTTAAGGGTTCGTAGGACCCCTTAAGAAACACTTCAGCATTCCAATGTGTCAAAAGGGGTCACGGGGACTCCCTAGGGGTCCTAGTACGCTTTATCACTCGTTAGGACACCTAGGGAGTCCCCGTGACCCCTTTTAATACATTGGAATGCACAAGTGTGCCTTAAGGGGTTCCACGACCACTTAAGGCACACTTGTGCATTCTAATGTGTCAAAAGGGGTCATGGGGGCTCCCTAGGGTTCCTAGTAGGCCTTATCACATGTTACACCCTTTGGTGAGTCCCTGTGTCCCCTTTTGACTCATTGGAATGCTCAAGTGTGTCTTAAGGGGTCGTAGGACCCCTTAAGACACACTTGAGCATTCCAATGATTCAAAAAGGGTCACGGGGACTCCCTAGGTGTCCTAGTATGCCTTCTCACATGTTAGGACCCCTAGGGAGTCCCCATGACCCCTTTTGACTCATTGCAATGCTCAAGTGTCTCTTAAGGGGTCCTGCGACCCCTTAAGAAACACTTGAGCATTCCAATGTGTCAAAAGGGGTCACAGGGACTCGCTAGGTGTCCTAGTATGCCTTATCATGTGTTAGGATCCCTAGGGAGTCCCCGTGACCCATTTTGACACATTGGAATGCTCAAGTGTATCTTAATGGGTCCTATGGCCCCTTTAAACACACTTGAGCATTCCAATGTGTCAAAAGGGGTCATCGACCCCTTAAGACACACTTTAGCATTCCAATGTGTCAAAAGGGGTCACGAGGACTCCCTAGGGTTCCTACTATGCATTATCATGCATTAGGACCCCTAGGGAGTCCTCGTGACCCCTATTGACACATTGGAATGCTCAAGTGTGTCTTAAGGGGTCCTAGGACCCCTTAAGACACACTTGAGATTTCCAATCTATCAAAAGGGGTCCCCGGTCCCCTTAAGACACACTTGAGCATTTCAATGTGTCAAAAAGGGTCACGGGGACTCCTTAGGGGTCCTAGTATGCCTTATCACACGTTAGGACATGTAGGGAGTCCCCATGACCCCTTTTGACACATTGGAATGCTGAAGTGTGGCTTAAGGGGTCCTAAGACCCATTAAGGCACACTTGAGCATTCCAATGTGTCAAAAGGGGTCACAGGGACTCTCTAGGGATCCTAGTACACCTTATCAGATGTTATAACCCCTAGGGAGTCCCCGTGATCCCTTTTGACACATTGGAATGCTCAAGTGTGTATTAAGGGGTCCTAAGACCCCTTAAGACACACTTGAGCATTCCAATGTGTCAAAAGGGGTCACGGGCACTCCTTAGGGGTCCTAGTATGCCTTATCATGCGTTAGGACCCCTAGGGAGTCCCCGTGAACAATTTTGACACATTGGAATGCTCGAGTGTATCTTAAGGGGTCCAATGTGTCAAAAGGGTTCATGGGGACTCCCTAGGAATGCTAGTACACCTTATCACATGTTAAGACCCCTAGAGAGTCTCCATGACCCCTTTTGACACATTGGAATGCTCAAGTGTGTCTTAAGGGGTCATGGGGACTCTCTATGGGCCCTAACATGTGATAAGGCATACTAGGACCCCTAGGGATTCCCCATGACCATTTTTGAGTTATTGGAATGCTCAAGTGTGTCTTAAGGGGTCCAAGGCATACTAGGACCCCTAGGGAGTCCCCGTGACCCCTTTTGACACATTGGAATGCTCAAGTGTGCCTTAAGGGGTCCTACGACCCCTTAAGGCAGACTTGAGCATTCCAATGTGTCAAAAGGGGTCATGGGGACTCGCTAAGGGTCCTAATGTGTGATAAGGCATACTACGACCCCTAGGGTGTCCCCATGATCCTTTTTGACACATTGGAATGCTGAAGTGTCTCTTAAGGGATCCTACGACCCCTTAAGACACACTTGAGTATTCCAATGTTTCAAAATGGGTCAGGGGGACTCCCTAGGGGTCCTAACGTGTGATAAGGTATACTAAGACCCCTATGGAGTCCCTATGATGCCTTTTGACACTTTGGAATGCTCAAGGATGCCTTAAGTGGTCGTTGGAATGCTCAAGTGTTCATTAAGAGGTTTTAGGACCCCTTAAGGCACACTTGAGCATTTCAATGTGTCAAAAGGGGTGGTAGGGACTCCCTAGGGGTCCTAACAGGTGATAAGGAATACTAGGACCCCTAGGGAGTCCTCGTGAGTCCTTTTGACATGTTGGAATGGTCAAGTGTGTCTTAAGGGGTCGTAGGACCCCTTAAGACAAACTTGAGCATTCCAATGTGTCAAAAGGGGTCATGGGGAGTCCCTAGGGGTCCTAACATGTGATAAGGTGGTAGGACCCCTAGGGTGTCCCTGTGACCCCTTTTGACACATTAGAATAGTCAAGTGTGTCTTAAGGGGTCCTACGACCCCTTAAGACACACTTGAGCATTCCAATGTGTCAAAAGGGGTCAGGGGGACTTGCAAGTTTTCCTAACATGTGATAAGGTGTACTAGGACCCCTAGGGAGTCCTTGTGACCCATTTTGACACATTGGAATTCTCTAGTGTGTCTTAAGGGGTCCTAAGACCCCTTAAGGCACACTTGAGCATTCCAATGTGTCCAAATGGGTCACAGGGCTCCCTAGGGATCCTAACATGTGATAAGGCATACTAGGAACCCTAGGGAGTCCCCATGACCCCTTTTGAGACATTTGAATGTTCAAGTGTGTCTTAAGGGGTCCTACGACCTTTTAAGACACACTTGAGTGTTAAAATGTGTCAATAGGGGTCATAGGGACTCGGTAGGGATCCTAACATGTGATAAGGCATACTAGGACCCCTAGGGAGTCCTCGTGACCCCTTTTGACAAATTGGAATGCTCAAGTGTGTCTTAAGGGGTCCTACGACCCTTTTTGACACATTAGAATTCTCAAGTGTGTCTTAAGGGGTCGTAGGACCTCTTAAGACACACTTGAGCATTCCAATGTGTCAAAAGGGGTCACGGGGACTCCTAAGGGGTCCTAAGGCTTGATAAAGCATACTAGGACCCCTAGGGAGTCCCTGTGACTGCTTTTGACACATTGGAATGATCAAGTGTGCTTTAAGGGGTCCTATAATCCCTTAAGGCACACTTGATCATTCCAATGTCTCAAAAGGGGTCATGGGGACTCCTTAAGGGTCCTAACACATGATAAGGTGTACTAGGACCCCTAGGGTGTCCCTGTGACCCCTTTTGACACATTGGAATGCTCAAGAGTGTCTTAAGGGGTCCTACGACCCCTTAAGACACACTTGAGCATTCCAGTGTGTCAAAAGGGGTCACGAGGATTCCCTAGGGGTCCTAACGCGTGATAAGGCATACTAGGACCCCTAGGGAGTTTTTTTTGTGACCACTTTTGACACATTGGAACACTCAAGTGTGTCTAAAGGGGTCCTAAGACTCCTTAAGACACACTTGAATGTTCCAATGTGTCAGAAGGGGTCATGGTGAGTCCCTCGGGGTCCTAACATGTTATAAGACCCCTTAAGACACACTTGAGCATTGCAGTGTGTGAAAAGGGGTCACGAGGACTCCCTAGGGGTCCTAACACATGATAAGGTGTACTAGGACCCCTAGGGTGTCCCGGTGACCCATTTTGATACATTGGAATGCTTAAGTGTTCCTTAAGGGGTCTTAGGACCCCTTAAGGCACACTTGAGCATTCCAATGTGTCAAAAGGGGTCATGGGGACTCCCTAGGGGTCGTAACGCATGATAAGGCATACTAGGACCCCTAGGGAGTCTCTGTGACCCCTTTTGACACATTGGAACACTCAAGTGTTTCTTAAGGGGTCGTAGGACCCCTTTAGACACACTTGAGTGTTCTAGTGTGTCAAAAGGGGTCACGGGGACTCCCTCTGTGTCCTAACATGTGATAAGGCATTAGGACCCCTAGGGAGTCCTCGTGACCCCTTTTGACTTATTTGAATGCTCAAGTGTGTCTTAAGGGGTCCTACGGCCCGTTAAGACACACTTGAGCATTCCAATGTGTCAAAAGGGGTCAGGGGGACTTCCTAGGGGTCCTAACATGTGATAAGGCATACTAGGACCCCTAGGGAGTCTCCATGACCTAGGTGAGATGTTAGTGAATGACTTAGATTGCTAATAGTACTCTTCCACAAGATCCAGATTTCAACCCTTTTGTGGATCTATAGGTTCAATCGCGAGCCCATAGAATTGGCCAAGAGAAAAATGTTATTGTATATCAACTGATTACAAAATGTTCAGTTGAGGAGAAAATATTGCAACAATCAAGTAGAAAATTGGCTATGGAAAATCTAGTTATGAATTCTGTTAAGAGTGAAACTATTAAGGAATGTCATGAATCACAAACCATGAAAATAACCTTGTACAACAAAGAACATTCAAGCTATAGAATTTATTAACTTTGAATTTAAACATCTTATCAACATTCATGGAAGAGATTTCATTAGCATCCATGGAAGAAATTTCATTAAAACTTCAAACAAAATCATCTAAAAAAATTCATTAACTTTAGGCAAAATCATTTAAGATGGACAAAAAAAAAATCGTATTACTCAAAAATGGCAAAGAAAGAAAATGAGATAAACTAAATTTATCAAATTCTTGCAATCCGCAGCTTCTCTCCGAGCACAAAATGACAATCCATGGATCCAAAATTATGGTAAAAATTAAATTCTTTGAGTAAGTCATTCAGAAATGCCCAGAATACTATAACGCATGATGATTTATAGAAAATTTATGATAGACCATAATGTGAAAAAGCCCACAATCCAGGCTTCCATATCTCAAAGTACTGATGAGAAGCAATGGTGAAAGTGTGAGACAGAGGCGGTGCTGGCATTGAAGCGGCAAGACATTCTTCATAATATCAGTGCAGGGCCATCGTAATGACAAGGCTTTCCTCATAATGTCAAGCCACCGCTAATCTCTTCTTTAAATTTATTAATGCGGTCAGTTCTATGACGCCTGCATAATTTCTAGTACAACTACTGATTTTACCAAACTCTTCCCTGTTCTCCATAGTCTTTGACTGGTTCAAAGATCCATCTGGTTGTTCTAGTTTAACCTCCCAATGACTCTGTTGAGCTGCCAGATTATCAATAGCCATGAGTACAACTATCCGGTGACCAGAATCTATTTCGAGAACCTTTGCAATTTAGCGTTCCGGTTGAAAAAGTAGGGAAAGATAACATTTCACAGCCACAGGCGGTGGAAACAGAGTGATTCTCTTGCCCTCTGCTTCTATAATCCGCCTCCGGTGAACTATTCTTCAAAGCCTCCATTTCTACGTAGCTAGGGTTTTCGGCGCCTATAAAAGGCACAACTATGCCCCTGTAGGGACTCATGCTCATGCTCAGAATCATATTAAATAAAATTTTAAAATGTAAAATATATATTATATAATATTTTATATATAATATTATATATAATATATGATCTAATATATAGTTTTTGATATTAATATATAATTAAATAATATTTAATGTAACATGTACATTATATAATATTTAATATATATAATATATAATCCAATATATAGTTTTTAATATTAATATATATTAAATAATATTTAATGTAAAATATATATTATATAATATTTAATATGTAATTGATATTATATAATATTTAATATATCTAATATATATCTAATATATAACTAATATATAGTTTATGAAGGATGGAGAAATGGGAGGGAGAAAGTGGAGGCAAAGTGAAAATTGAAAATTAAAAATTCTGCGTCATATTCTGGTAAATATCGGGTACCCGATTAGGCTCGGTATTGCTTTGTGCACCAAACCTACATGGTCAACTATTGGAATGTCTCAAATATGTGTTTTTCCCTTGTTTCTCTGAGTTCCAGACTTTGACAATGTAGCTGACGACTTTTTTTTCACCTGAATTTGATAAAACGAAAAGGGTATCTTAAGGAGATTATCAGATTTCTATCGATATAATTGCTGTCAAATTTTGAATTTGGTAAGTAATTATTAGTTATTTTCTAATTAACCTACCTCTAAAGTGTTGATTTATATACTGATTGAAAAATGACTATAACATTCAAATGGTATACATTTTTGAAATGTGAAAAATGTGTCACATTCTATGCTTCACCTACTATAAGGAAAAAGAAAAAAATTTGAATTTTGTAAAGTTTTGAATGAGTTAAGGTGGTCAGACACGAGAGTTTTTTTATTCTGAAAATGTTGTAGCAGAAAATTCATAATTAATTATTTTTTTGGAATAAAATTACAAAAAAATATGCGTCACATTTGGGCATGAGTCTACTACTTATATATAAAATCTTATAATAAAATATTATTATTTGATTATGATCAAGGTGGTCAAACATACACCTACTTCTTATTTTTTTCCTAAAATTTTTGTATTGCTGCATTGAAATCTATACTTTTCACCAATCATACTAACTTTTTCTCAAAAAAGGCCTAATAGTTTAGAAACTACATTTAATTTTCTACAAATTCTATTCTTACAACTTTTTGATGTTAGGTTCATAGCTAGTTGAAATTTTCATGTCAAGTTGACTAACCCTGATTTGCTGATTTTTCATTGCCACTTAAGGGCATAGTTTGGCCCCTCATGATCTTGCACATACCCATGCTTAAGTTAATGATCTAAAAAGCTACAAATATAGGAATTGAAAAAGAAGATAGTGCCAAGAAACATTTTCACAAATATGAAACATGAGGAAAAGTAATAACATTAACAATGCCAAGATTCATAGAATTAAATTTCACCTATGGATGAGTTTCTGCAGTGGGTTGCCTAGCATAAAAAATATGTTGAGTTGCATTTGAGCTGTAACTAAGTGTATCATGTGGAACAGACCCTAAACTTGTTAGAAAGTAAAGACCACCAAGATAACTGAGAGGGGGGGGGGGGGGGTGAATCACTTATCTGATAATTAAACCATTTATCAACATCAACTTCAATATCAACTTCAACAGCTTTAACCGATATAATCAATGTAGTAACCAACCATAGAAAGATAATCATACACAATGACACAATAACACAAGATATGTTAACTAGGGAACCTCTTGATCAAAGAGTAAACCCCGGTGGGAATGATGCCCAAAAAATGATGCACTAATATAAAAGTTCCTTATTAGAGGATGGACCTTGGTAGGAGTCTTATGAAATACATTCAGTACATATGAATCTCTGTTAGGAGATTTTGAATCCCTGTTAAAAGATTCTAACCCTGTTAGGAGTTATGGAAGATAGAAGGACCCACTACCCAAACAACTTCAAGGCTAATAACACAACAAAGAACATACCATCAACTGCGCATAACTCAATCTACAATATAACATGTGCACAAAACAAAAGTGTGCTTGCTTCTCTGCTAAACTCTAGAATAACACTATGTTGACATCAATGACAATCATAGTCATGAATGCAACAACCACTACTACAAAATGACTGCCAAAGGCTTTAGCATTCATTCCTAACAATCTCCCCCATTGACATTGATGGCAACATAGATGAAAAACATCCAATGTTCCAAAAATCCAATCACTGCTGCTCAACTGCTCTATTGCTCTTCATCAATCAAATCTTGCTTTGTTTTCCTATTCAATCTCTTCAACAAATGTAGTTCCTCAATGTTTTTCATGATTCTCTCCCCCATTGACATCAATGACAAAAATTCCATCACTATGTTAAACAATAGCTCAATGTCAAAAGACACTGTTTAGAAAAATAATATTCACTAGAGTCCTCAATGACTCAGCTCAAATACACATACTCCCCCATAGAGGAAGTACCAACATCCAATCAGAATAGGGCCATATTCCACTGGACAGATGCAACCAACTACATCATTACTCAAAAGTAGGTTGGGGCATAACCCCAAGCATACCTCTTAGATACTCAAATGTATCCTTAGGCAAAGGCTTAGTAAATATATCTGCTATCTGCTCCTTTGTGCTTATGTACTCCAGTCTGATTTCTTTATCTGCAACTTTCTCTCTTACAACATGATACTTGATTTCTATATGCTTTGTTTTAAAATGTAAAATAGGATTCTTAGACATACTAACTGTACTTTTATTGTCACAATGTATGACAATAGGCTCATCAAACTTGATTCCAATATCCATCAACATCTGCTTCATCCAAATTATTTGATTACAATTGTTTGCTGCTGCTACATGTTCTGCTTCTGCTGTACTCTGTGAGATACAATTCTTCTTTTTGCTCAACCAAGAAACTAATCTTCCTCCAAGAAAAAAGGCTCCACCACTAGTGCTTTTCTTATCATCAATATTGCTTCCCTAATCAACATCAGTATATGCACATAGGGTAAAATAATCAAAAGTTTCATACCACAATCCATAGTCCATTGTGCCTCTAAGATATCTCAATATCCTCTTTACTACTACATAATGTGACTCTCTAGGTTCAGCTTGAAATCTTGCTACCATTCCAACTAAATGTTTTATATCTGGTCTAGTGTGTGTCAAGTACTGCAATCCACCAATCATGGATCTATATTTCTTTTTCTCAACTGCTGGTGTCTCATCTTTACTAGATAGTTTATGTCCTGTAACCATAGGTGTTCCAACTAGTTTACAATTCTCCATACCAAATCTTTTCAACAAATCATTCAAGTACTTTGTCTGACTTATAAAAATACCATCTTTATTTTTTGTTATCTGTATTCCCAAAAAGTATTTCATTTCTCCAATCATACTCATTTCAAATTTTGTCTTCATTTCATCAGCAAATTTGTCACTAGCTTCATCTTCTCCTCCAAAAATAATGTCATCAACAAAAATAACCAAAACTAACAATCCATTCTCAATTTCTTTTGTATATAAGTTACTATCAGCTGTTCCTTTTGTAAATCCCAATTTCAACAAATACTTATCCAATCTAGCATACCAAGTTCTAGGTGCTTGCTTTAATCCATACAATGCTTTCTTTAGTTTACATACCATGTCTCCTTCTTGAGTCAAAGGAAAACCTTCAGGCTGCTCAATGTAGATTTCTTCTTCTAATTCACCATTCAGAAATGCTGACTTCACATCCATCTGATACACTTTGAATTTCTTAAATGTTGCATAAGCCAAAAATATTCTTACTGCTTCAAGTCTTGCCACAGGGGAAAAAGTCTCTTCATAGTCAATTCCTTCTTGCTGTGAGTATCCCTTACATACCAATCTTTCTTTGTTTCTAATTACTTCTCCTTGTTCATTCATCTTGTTCCTTAATACCCATTTAGTTCTAATCACATTTTTGTCTTTAGGTCTAGGGACCAATTCCCATGTCTTGTTCTTTTCAATCTGATCCAATTCTTCTTTCATAGCTTTAATCCAATGTTCATCTTCACAAGCTTCATTAGTAGACTTAGGTTCAATTTGAGAAATCAAACATAAATGTACCTTCTTTCTAGTAATAACTCCTCTGTCCAAACTTCCAATAACTTGCTCAACAGGATGATGTCTTGATATATACCTGTTAGGTGTCATAGTCATTGATCTTTCTTCAACTATAGATTCTTCTCTATTTTCTTCAACATGACTTTCATTCAACAATTCACTGTCAGTCTCAAAATTTTTTTCAATAGTTTCAATGTTAGGTTGCGGGTTAGTTCCTTCATCAGATTCATAATCAAGCATTCTTTCCTGAATTTTAAACTTCTCATCAACTTTTACATTTTCACTTTCAACAATAGTCTTAGTTCTCTTATTGTAACATCTATATGCTTTTCTTTTCAAAGAATATCCATGAAAAATTCCTTCATTACTTCTAGGATCAAACTTTCCTATATCATCATCTCTCTTAATATAACATTTGCTTCCAAAAATTCTAAAATACTTAACAGAGGGTGCATGTCCAAACCAAAATTCATAAGGTGTCTTGTCTGTGTCTACTCTGATTTGTACTTTGTTCATTGTATATACTACTGTATTCACTGCTTCTCTCCAAAATGTCTTTGCCAAATCACCTTCAAACAACATAGCTCTAGCTGCTTCAGTCACTGATCCGTTCTTTCTTTCTGCAATACCATTTTGTTCAGGTGTTCTAGGGGCTGAAAACTATCTCTTAATACCATTTACTTCACAAAAAGTGTTAAACTATTTAGATGTAAATTCTCCACCTCTATCAGATCTCAAACATTTAATCCTCATTCTTGATTCAATCTCAACTTTATTCTTCATGACCTTAAACTTATCAAATGCTTCAAATTTTTCTTTCAAAAATGCTATACACATCATTCTTTTAAAATCATCAACAAGAATCATAAAATACCTTTCTCCATAGAATCCTCTAGCTCTAGTAGGACCGCTCAAGTCTGTATGAACAATCTCCAACTTTTTTGTAGATGTGAACTTCTTGCTAGGAAATGAACTCTTTTTCTGCTTAGCCATCACACATTCCTTGCAAATCATGTTAGTAGGCTTCATAATCTTAGGTAAATCTCTTACCACAAGTGTAGAACTTACTTTCACAATATTATCAAAGTTTATATGACAAAACCTTCTATGCCATAACCAACAGTCATCAATTTTGGTCATCAAACATGTCATCTCAGTAGGGTTCAATTGAAATACATTACCTCTGGTTCTAGATCCAGTTCCAATTAGATTTCCATCTTTATCTTTAATCAAACAAGTTTTCTCAGTAAACCAAACTTGATATCCCTTATCCACTAACTGTCCAACACTCAAAAGATTATGTTTCAATCCATCAACAAAGTAAATATCATCAGTATTAGTCTTTCCATCAAGAGTAATAGATCCTATACCTCTAATCAAACAAAGTGCATTGTTACCAACTCTAACAACTCCATCATAATTGTTAAACTTTATGAACTTTCCTTTATCATCAGTCATATGATGTGAACAACCACTGTCTATAATCCAATCAACTTTCTTTTCAACTTGGGAAACTAAGGCTTTTTCTTCTTTAATATCAGATTCAAAATTTTCTTCCTTAATTGCTACAAATCCTATGTCATCAAAGTTATCATTATCACTATCACTCAAATGTCTTTCAATTCCTACTTCAATTTCTTCATCATTTGCATAATAACATTCTTTAGATCTTCTAGGCTTAAAATTGTTTGTATACTTCTTAACTCTCTTAGGAAACTTAGATGCAAAATGACCATATTCTTGACATGTCCAACATTTAAAGATTTTCTTACCATTTGGTTCTCTTTTCAAAAGAAAGGAAATACCTTCTTCAATCTTCTTATCTTCATCAGATTTGGATCTGCTACTGCTGGCATAATCTCCATTCACACTTGTACTTCTAGACAAAGTAGGTCTAATGCTAAGAGCACTGAATGCTGTCTCCACTCTAGGTAGTTCTCATGATAATCTCAAATTCATCTCTGCTGCTTCCAATCTTCCAAGAAGATTCTCTCTTGAAAAGTTTTGTGTACAAGGTATCACTTGTTCAATCATTTGTGTAGTCTACCTGAATACCAGGGTCAATTTCCTCAAAATCTTCCATATTACTTCATTCTCTATCTTTTCACCTCCACAAGACTTTATTCCTGCAACAATTTTTGACATCCTACCAATATAGCTTCTAACAGATTCATCTTCCATCATTCTTATGTCTTCAAATGCACAAATCCAATTATGTAGCCTAGCTTTCTTTGCATGTTCATCACCTTCAAAAGTAGAATGTAAAGCTTTCCAAATATCATAAGATCTAGTTAAACCTTTTACCTGACTATATTCATTCTCCAGAAGTGCTGATAAAAGTGCTTCTCTTGCAAGTATGTTACACATGAATAGATCTACCTCATCTTTAGTACTTGTTTCAAGATTGTCTTCTTCAATTATAGTCTTTTCATTCTTTGTAATCAACCAATAGCCTAGTCCTAAACACAAGAGATGTGTCTTCATCTTTTCTTTCCATCTATCAAAATTTACTCCATCTAACTTAGGGCTTTCTTTCTTGAAATTCACCATGGATCTCCTTAAGTTGTTAAACTTCTCTTTCAAGGACTTGACGCTCTGATACCAATTGTTAGAAAGTAAAGACCACCAAGATAACTGAGAGGTGGGGGGGTGAATTAGTTATCTAATAATTAAACCATTTATCAACATCAACTTCAATATCAACTTCAATAGCTTTAAACCATATAATCAATGCAATTACCCACCATAGAAATATAATCATACACAATGACACAATAACACAAGATATGTTAACTAGGGAACCTCTTGATCAAAGAGTAAACCCCGGTGGGAATGATGCCCAAAAAATGATGCAATAATATGAAAGTTCCTTGTTAGAGGATGGAACCTGTTAGGAGTCTTATGAAATACATTCAGTACATATGAATCTTTGTTAGGAGATTTTGATTCCCTGTTAAAAGATTCTAACCCTGTTAGGAGTTATGGAAGATAGAAGGACCCACTGCCCAAACAGCTTCAAGGAAAGATCTCTAAACTCACTGTCCAACAGATCTTAGGATTATTCAATAGAATAATATGAAATATGTTACCTCCTTCACACTATGCCAAAACTACACTCTCTGCTACACAAGATCACAAATCCAGATCTCTGTACTTCACAAGTCTTCCTTCATCACTGAATTAGCTCTTTTCTTCAATTCATGCATACATTCACATCACAACTTTCACAATTTCATATCACAACTGTTACAATCCCATCATAACAAGGAAAAAATTCCTTCCTTTATACCACACTCAAATAATTAAAAATGATTCAGCATCCAAATACAAAATAATAATTTCAACACGCTACATCAAAATTACATAAAACTGTTGGCTTCCAGATACAATAAGTTTCCAATCGTGTGACCTCAAAGTTTGTGCTATGAACCACATCACCACCAATGAGTCTCAAACTTCCCTTTAACTACATAGAATCAGATTCCATCCCGGTTAGGAGATATCCTCCAATTACCAAATATCGCTACTTAGGAACACTGCCAGTATACTGCTTCCACCAAAATGCTTATAACTTTCATGAATAAATGAATTTCTTTTTGCACTCTTAACCATAGGCTAATAACACACCAATGAACATACCATCAATTGCACATAACTCAATGTACAATATAACATGTGCGCAAAACAAAACTTTTCCTGCTTCTCTGCTAAACTCCAGAATAACACTGTGTTGACATCAAAGACAATCATAGTCATGAATGCAACAACCACTGCTACAAAATGACTGCCAAAGGCTTCAACATTCATTCCTAACAAAACTTTGAAAGCTTTCTCCAGCCTGTTAATTCAAAATTCAATCTAGGCAAGCATCAGTAAGTGAAATAAATTATAGACATCAACATCAACATCATCATAATCATTAGAAACAAACTTTAAAGACATATTTTGGATAGTACTGTGTTTCTTGAAAGTTTTTATGATGCTTCTAAACTTTAAAGACACATTTTATGGCTTAATGATAACATAGATTAGTGTTTTGTTTTCTAATGGAATTTTGTTGAGCATTCATGGTCTTGAAGAAACTTTTGATTGTTTTGATTCTTGAGTCTTGAAATTGTTTCTCATTGTGATATAGATTGAACACAAGATGGTTCAATTGGTCCTCTCTTTCTATTTAACCATTTGTCTTCTTCATGGTGTAAGTGTCAATATGTTATAATCCAACCAGCATGTCATGCCCCTACTTCTAACAAACCTCATAGCATGCAAATCATAGCCAAAGACTTGGGTGATCGGCATACACAAACAATGATTACCCTTAGGAAACAATAATCATTAATATTCATTAATGGTGGGTGGTGATTCCTCGGCAATAAAGGCATTGACAACATTCATCATCTTAACCAAGTCATGGGTGGTGATCCTTGAAATAGTACAATTAGTAAAAGTAAATAAAAACATAACATAATTTGGATTTAGGAAGAAGGAAAATTGGAAAACAAAATATGGAATAATCAGGTTTGAATTAGAGAAGAATTCAGAAATAAACTTTAATTAGAAAAAAGACAAATTATTTGGTTCTTTTTTTGAGGCTGGGTTCCAGTTCTACTTTTATTCTCCTCTGGGTTCGACTTGGGTTCCTTTGGTAGGAACTTGGGTGCCTAGGCTAATCCTAGGTGCACCTACATTATTTTATTCATAATTTTATAGGCCAACTCATTATTATGGTAACATGCGTATGACCACACTCCATGCCTTATAATGGTACCTGACATGGAGTGTGGTTCAAATGAAGTTGAGCCAAATGCTAACCGTGATGGCTATGATCATGATGAAGATGAATATGAATATTAAATCTAAAATATGGCTTGTAATTTGAATTTTCATTGTGAATGAAGAAACTATAGATTCAAGTTGACTTATTCTATGTTGTAGTATATTTGTTTGCTAGATCTACCATATTATATATGTGTAGCCTGTAAGGGACATCTTCTACTCATCCATGTATCAGAGCACAGTGAGAGTTCTTAGGAGAAGACAAGATGTCAGTGGGAGATGGAGAAACCAATCTCAGAACACCACTTGAAGCCTTGCAATGTTGAGAGTGGGATAAAGGCTACACTTGAGACCCTATATAAGGAACAAACTTATTGAGCTTCACTTTGTTTCGATAATAGTTTTATATTTTGTACTAAACAGGGCCAACCACATGAAGGTGGAAGCTCATTTGGCCCCACCCCCCCTAACATCACTCATTCATTCATTATTTTATCCATTAATAAAATGTAACATTCATTAATTATCACACAATAACATTCATTAACATTCATTCACACATTAATAAAATTTGACATTCATTAATTATCACACGATAACATTCATTAACACATTATAAAATTTATGAACATTCAATACAACATAATTAAATTCATTGGCATATAAAAATCAGTCATTATCAATTAAGGTGCATAGATGATAATCATTTTTTCTTTCTTTTGATTTCTAGTTTTTAAAAAGTAATCGTTAAGAGGAGTGATGATCATCTACCCTCTCATTAAATCTCAATGCACGCCTAGTTCTCTGTTGATGCAAAGGGGGGTCATCTGCAATAACATATAAAAGGGTTAAATTAAAAACATTTTATTATAGTTAAAAACATTAAAAATATTTTAAAGTATTTCAGTACTTTATAGGCCATAATAGTATAGCTCTTTACCCGATCTAGTCACATCATCAACATCAAGGTCAGTTTGTTTGGCCTTGGCCTCAACCTCAACCTGATCATTAACAATGACCTCTACACTCTCTATACATGCAATACAACTTGTTACATTAATCCAAACACCAATTGTAATTAAATTTGTATTACTACACCAATCAATTTAAGATGTTTACTTGTATTACTGTGATGCACATCCTCATTGTCATCAACACACACAGGTTGTGTACAACAAGAATTAGCACACTGCATTTCAATTTCATACGCATTCATGTTATCATTGTTTTATTACTTAAAACAAATTTACTCACTTTATGTTGGAGCTTAACATCAAATAAACTAATTGGTAAATAATTAAATTTGAGGTAGTGTTCTTGTGCGTTGAAAAAGATTGAAGGTAGACACTTTTGCATTTCATAGATTAGATGAGGAATTCTTCTCTTCTAGTATTTTATATCTACTCTATGGATTTCCACTACATATACGTCTTCTTAGAATCTAAAAACTTCAGCCCATCATTGATTCTCATCAATGTACCAATTTGGATAGTAAGTCTAATTTAATTTGTCCGTGGACTGAGATGCTTCTTTATCACCATCCTAATAGTCTACAAGTGCATGAAGTAGATAAATTCATGCAATGTCAACTTAAATAATATACGTTGTCATGAAAATATTCTATTAAATTCTTTCAAATCCCCAGATTTGATGAGCTAATGAAAAGTAAAATATTTTGTCAATAATATAGACCGAAAAAAGAGACAACCTATGCTGGTCTCTTGAGCTGTGTTATCTTTAGTCCTAGCTACTAGGTAAGGCCTGGAAGACTTATACTTGTCGATCGTCGAGAATAATCATTGCCTTGCATTTATGTACACTGCACAAATTGATCCCAATCTTGCAAAAACATTTTACACTTGTACATCTCATCAATACTGGAGGCCTAAAGTAATTTATATGATCACTAGCACATTTTGTGCATGGATGAGAAACAACATCCAAAGTTTCTAGATAACTATTTTGAGAAGAGGAATGAGTGGATGCCAAAGAAGGGATAATTGTGAAGGTTTTATAGATGTAGGTTACTGAATCATCATCTCTGCACTAGTACTTAATCTAGCCTCCACTCCATATACATCTTCTTAGAATCTAAAAACTCTCCATCATTGATTCCCGTCATTTTTTCAGCATCTTCATGGACTAAGACCTTCAATTATTGAGCTTCTCTTTGTTTCAAGAATAGTTTAACATTCACTACTTAAGAGGGCCAACCACATGAAGGTGCAAGCTCACCTGGCACCTCCTAGGAGTCTCTTATGACCCTTTACGACATTTTAAGACCTCTAAGATGTATTCTTAGGGATTGTAAATGGTCGTAAAGGGTCATAAGGGGTCTTGGGACACAACATCTGAGAAACATAATTGTAGGTATCATGGTCACAATTTTTGGAGACAACGTAATTGAGTTGTATACCCAGACAATGGAGAGCAACTCCTGCACCTCCGATTCTAAGCTAACTACATCTGTTGCTCATGAATACAAGGTCCTCCAACAAATGTATTCAACTTGGAATCGGGGGTGCAAAAATTGCTCTACATCACTTGGGTACACAACTCAATTACATTTTCTCCAAAAGATTGTGACTATGATGCCTACAATTATGTTTCTTAGCTATTGTGAAATCTACATTTATGTTTCTTACTTGTCATGTTTATGTGCATGTTTTTTTATGTGTTTTGGATAGTAAGTCTAATTTAATTTGTCTGTGAACTAAATCTAATTTAATTTCTCCGTGAACACTAGTATATGCAAATTTCATTATTTAATAATAAAAATCTATTAAAATGTTTATACCTTCTTCTCTCATTTGCTAGTGTAATTCCTCTTTGAGTATCCCCTTTCTCCTTTGCATCCAAAATGAACTCATTCCAATCCCTCACTGGAATAAAGGGAGGATGCTCAAACTTCAGCAAGACTTCATATCACGCAACGTTCGTATATTATGTTCAATGCATTATTTACGTTCATAAATCAGCATTGCATACAAATCTATGGATGGTGCATGGTACAAAGCCATGCTCAAGCTTGAAAATCATAGTCAATCCATAGTCAAGGTGAAGGAACAAATGGAATAACCAAGAAAACACTATATGTTAAATCATGTGATTGATAGTTGATTGGGGCTCACCTGAGCCATAAAAATGAAGAATTATTCTAAAAAAAGATGTAAACCATATATATGCGCACTTGAGGCAAAGAGAAGTTACATCGTATCCATATTAAAATATTAGTTACAATATGAAAATACTAAACTAACTAATTCCTGATTTCATCTCTGCATATGGTTGCAACAAAGATATGTGATTACAATACAGTGAAGGCATCGTAAAAATACAATTTCAAAATTTTCCCTAGCCTGACACGTTTTGCACTCAAATCCTTCAGCGCGGATAAGTGGAGATGGGCAGATAGATGTAGATGAGTTGTCATCGACCCAACTAAAGTATCTGCATCCATTATTTCCTTGTGATGCCTAGTCTACATTAGTTCTTATATTATAATGAATAGGATTTACATTAGAAACATTAAATATATACATATTAGCAACCTTTTTTTATTTGGACAGCACCAAAATTGTCATCCAGGGTTGTTCGATGTCCGTGAAGTCTTTAACACACACTGCCCACCACCACATTGACAGTTTGGCACATTGACAAGAGTCATCGAGCCTATATATCAATAATGCATCGCACCATCGTTACTACATTTATTATTTTTATATGATTATTTTTATATGAAATACACCAAGGACTACCATCATAAATATTAACCATTTACAATAATGAAAAGTAAACCTAAATCAAATAGCTCATTTTTTTATCAGCATGTGTAGTCTCTATGTATATGAAAAATGAAATAAATATGAAGCTGAAATAAAATAGTGAACAAAATAGTATTCCACATAGACTGAATGAAATATACCATCAAAAGAAGGTGGCAAAATCCTGTCATGAAGCATAGACATAAGAAATAAAAAAGGGACAAAAGACAAGAAATAAGAAAAATCATTACGACTATAGAAAAATCATTTATACTATAATAAAAAAAAGAAACACTCTTTGTCAAGAATTTTTAAAATAATTAGGACTATAGAAAAATAATTAAGACTATACAAAATCAAATTTTAGAAATGGATGGTTTTGATGCTTTGCCATTACAACAATTGAGCATTCATCATTTGGTATTTTGTATTCCATTTAAGTATGTCAAAAATGTTCAAAATCTTGTCACCAAGCACAGACAAGAAATAAGAAAAATCATTAGGACTATAGAAAACTTGAGTTCTAGAAATGGATGGTTCTGATATTGCTTTGCCATTACAACAATTGAGCATTCATCATTTGGTACTTCTTGGTGTATTCTATTTAAGTTTTTCAGTTGTCATGTTTATGTGCATGTTCTTTATGTGTTTCGCTTCTCTCCCTCGCAAGGGATACGTCGATAGGTAATTGATTTGAAAGCATAATGATTTGACAGTCTTTTTTCAGGATAGGCGTAATCATCTTGCCAACCTTAAGTAGAAAAATTTGTGATATATGTCAAGTACTTATAATCAGTATGCCCAACAAACAGAGACTTAGTAGTAAAAGCATGTCCTTTGGTTTACTAGTTTACTTATAATCAGTATGTCCTTTGGTTTACTAGTTTAATCTGGTTTAAGAATGGTTTATTTCATGTTTGAATGTACCATTGAATGAAGCTTTCCTTATTAAGTAAAATCTTAAGACTCATGACTCTTCAAATTCTCTTTTTTCCTTTAGACCTCCAAACATGTGTACTTTGAGTAGTCCTCCAAAAAATAGACTTGTGATGATTTTCACAATAGTACATGTGTAGGAGGACTACTCAAAGTACTGCTTAGGCAAATCTGAATGTTCATCACCTGTGCATATAAGATTTTATCATAGAAGGTATATGCTAGACCCAACATTAAATAGATTTGTGGTGATTTTCACAATAGTACATGTGTTGTTGGGTAAGCTCCCAATAGCGCTCAGGAAAATATGCATGTTCATCACTTGTGCATATGAAGTGGCTCTAATGGAAGATACAATCACTAAATTCTACATACTCCTTATTTTGTTCTGCATTGATATTGTCAGACATGGTCTTTCTTGAATGGAATGACTCGTTACTTGTACATTGATTAGAATGTTGGTGGAAGAAGGATGATTTGTTTGCAACCATTTTTTCAACTCTAATTTTATCAACACAAAGGGACATTTATCATAGCCATAGAAACATGATTATTTTAAAATAAAATGCACCAAGGAGTACCATCAGAAACATTGACTATTTACAATCATGAATAGTTAACCTTAATCAAATAGCTCATTTTTTTATCAGCATGTGTAGTCTCTGTGTATATGAAAAATGAATGAAATATCAAGCTGAAATAAAACAGTGAACAAAAATTCAAATTCAAGGCCTAATTTATCAAGAGCAACAAACATTAGGATGAAAGAAAAATCATTAAGAGTATATAAAAATCATTAGGACTATAGAAAAATCATTAAGACTAGAAAATCAAGTTCTAGAAAAATCATTAAGAGTACTATAGAAAAATCATTAGGACTATAGAAAAATCATTAAGACTAGAAAATCAAGTTCTAGAAAAATCATTAAGAGTACTATAGAAAAATCATTAGGACTATAGAAAGATCATTAAGAATAGAAAATCAAGTTCTAGAAAAATCATTAAGAGTACTATAGAAAAATCATTAGGACTATAGAAAAATCATTAAGACTAGAAAATCAAGTTCTAGAAAAATCATTACAACTATAGAAAAATCATTTAGACTATAAAATAAAGTTCTAGAAATGGACGGTTTTGTTTCTTTTCCATTACAACAATTGAGCATTCATCATTTGGTACTTCTTGGTGTATTCCATTTAAGTTTTTCAGCTGTCATGTTTATGTGCATGTTCTCTATGTGTTTGGCTTCTCTCCATTGCAAGGGATATGTCGATAGGTAATTGATTTGAAAGCATAATGATTTGATTGTTCCAAGTAATGTTTTTAATCCTTTGAAGTTTCCCATGATCTTGATGTAAGTTGATTGAATTAAGCAATTTGGGGATCCAATAGGACTTTAGGGGAGTTCAATAATTGTTTTGGAAGACTTAGAGGTGTAATCACCCAAAAATGGTCATCTAGACTATTAGCCCCTTTCTAGCATTATTTGCTAAATTTATCAATTGCTTATTCTTGATCAAATCCTAATTTTATCATTTATTCGATTATATTCTATGGATTAACCATTTTATCCTAATTTCTTATTTTAATTAAAAGGAATTCCCTCTCCTTTTATTAAATAAAAATCCCCCACTTACCTTCTTTCCTAAGTTGCACAAATAAAGCATTATTCCTATTTAATAAATAAGAAGAAAAGGCTTTTTGTCTCACATGGGGCACAAAAGTCAACACTTCTTTCTCATTGGAGGAGACTTGTGCACAATGATTTCTCCCACTTTCAAACTCCACCCTTGATCAAATGTTTTGCCTCTTAATCTCCATGGTCCATTTATCTTTAAAAGGATAGCTCTCTTCTCATTCTAGGATCCCCACTCTTGATGCTAATGTTATGCTGCAAGTTTTCTTGGTGTCATTGGAGATTTTGAAGAACTTGTTGCATTTTAGTTCTCATATTTGCATTGTAGCTTAGTTCTCATGGCATTCTTAGCTTAGTTTCCTTTCATGCTTTAGCTTAGTTTACATAGTTTAATTAGTAATGGCTTGTAATACTCTCATTTTCAAAGTTTAGTTGCATTCTTGCATTTTCATTCTAGCATAGCTTGCATTTCATTTTTATTGTGATTCTTGAAGATATTGGCATTCTTGCCCTTGTTTCTTTGAATCTCCCATTGCATGGTTTACTAGCAAGGTTGCATGCTTAATAGCTCTAGCTGAGAGCCCTCTAAATGCCCTTGCACTCCATGCCTAGGGAGCTCTAGGTCACTTTTCAAGGTTTCTAATCCATGGATGCCCTTGGAATCAATGGCTTAGAGAAGTGCACATTTTGAGTGTACATTTTTGGCACCCACCGTGGGGCAGAACAACTTTGTTTTGCCTTTCTTTTCTTGCATTTCCGCTACATTTTCATCACTTTTATCTTGTTGATTCAGTTGCTTTTTTGTATTTTTTGACAAAGTATCGTATGACATTTTCACAGTGTCGTATGATAGTTTCTTATATATCCGCGCGATACCTTGCCAGTCAAAAGTATCGCACATCCATACAGAACTCTGTTGCCCAGCTATATAACATTTTGTCACCTGGGGTAGTGTGAAGTGTCACTCAGAATAGAAGTATGACACCCCTATATTGCAAAGTATCATGCAAATCTCTACCGATAGAAACTATCACCTACACCTGAAAGTGACTATTTTTGGTTCTTTTTTGGAAGATTCAGTTTTTCTACTTTCTGGTTTTTAATTTGCTATGCTAGGACAGAGATTTATTTGTAGATTATACCTGGTTTTGTTTTACTAACCCTTGTGGGCCTAATGAGTTGTGCTTGTAGGTGTGCCCTAATTGCTTGCATCGTTTGCTAAAAAAATGCATGTCAAAGCTTCAAATGCACAAGGGCTACTAATCTTTCTTGTAGGGCTGCCCAAAGCATAAAAACCAAGCAACCAAGTGCTTGTTCTTTCTTTTCATTTTTAAGTGCGACATTATACTAGTTCATTTTCTTAGGCACTTAATATCTTGTCATTAGAGTCTTTTAGTGGTAGGAGAGTATGCTCATCATCCTTGTGGTGAACTAGAAATCTTGACCCACCTCTAGATTTCAAAAGAAAGAGGGTTAATTGAACATTGCTTGGCATGATTGAGAAAGGCTTTTGAGATAGGAGAGTATGCTCTTCACCCTTTGTGGTGAAACAAAAATCTTGACTTTCAAAGGTTGACCCACTTTTTGTTTAGTCTAGAATCCTTTAGAGGGCCTACTCTTGAGAAATCAAGAGGAATGACCCAAGTGGGGACAAGCTAATATCCAGCTATTCCAACCCACTATAAGCTCAAGGCTATCAAGGGAACAAAACCTTGGTAGACATAATACTTGTCTTCACTTAGTATGAGTACTTGTGGGATTGTGACCATGAGAAAAATGCTAAGCAAGAATGCTTAAGGTACTCTTGTGGCCGTGAGGTCCATTACTTGCCACAAGGTAAGGAGTCTCTTCGGGGAGCAAGAGGGGTATTGTGAACAAAAGCCCTTATTACAAACCTTCGATAAAAGCAACCCAATTTTTCCGCTCAACATCTTTGTGCAAGGATCGATCCTAGTGGACTACCTGGATCACCCCAAGATTTTACACTCACCATCTATGTTCCTTTGGTTGTGTCAATTGCACTTCCATGAAAAAGCCAATATCTATTGTGGACAACCACTTTGTGTGAGGTAATGGGACATCAAGTGTGGGCTAAGTTGTTGAGTATTGAGCCTTTGTCTTTCTAGGTTGGCAAGTGCTTGAATTGTCTTCGTTGTGATCTACCTGTGTAAATGATCTTAAACATCAAACATCATGGTAGTGTTCATAGAGTTTTTTGTTTTGATATCCCAAGTGGATGTCTTGGAAAGGTTTCTTTTTCTATTGTTCAAGTGTTTTATGACACGTTTGATCCCTCACTATTTGCAAACTTGTTTGTTTTCTATTTTTACTACGTTCCAAACTAAGAAATTGAACTTATCAAACTACAACTTTGATCAAATTACCTTCAAAACTAGGTTTTACACATTCACTGGTCAAACATCATGTGATACTAAATAATTATCGTACCACATGCCTGAGTATTATCATAGGATACTTCACTGCTGACTGTGTATCACCTAAATGATATACATTCTATTGCATCAACTGCCTGGTTACTATCACACTAATGTGTGTGAAATATCATCTGGCCAAATTACATCATCCTTATATCCTGTGAACTATTGCACATAATCATTTTGTTGTCTTACTATTGTCTGCAATCCAAAGCTATCAAATTTGAATCTTAGTTTGTCGCAGAGTGTCCTTTCTTGTTCTTACCTGAATTTGGCCTATTATTTGCATGTTTAATTTTTTTCTAGACTAAGAAAGATGAGTTAAAACTATTGGATTTGAGCCTATCAAATGCTACTTTCAATCACTTGTCACACTACGGTTACCTCTCTAGCTATTTTCTAATCGAGCTTCTTGCTCATATCTCAGCTTGAGTCAATTAACTGTTGTAAATTCTTGAGCACCTTTGACAAGCCATCTCTATTGTGCTATCTCGACAAGTGATCTTTATTGGCTTTTCTTATCTCAAAATCTAAGAAACTTTTCCTCGTTCTATTAGTCAAACAACATTTATTTTCATGCTGGTTACAATTCAGTTTCAATTTGAGCAGGGGAGTCACCCTCCATTGAACTATACGCAATTACCCTCTCTTACAAGATGCTCATGAGCACTAGTTAGTGATGATAGTTCTAGCCCAAAAAAATTTAAGGATTCCAAGGATCCCAAGGTCACCCTGTGGTATAAAGGAGGCTTCCTTTTTTCTACATTCAAGACCCCCAAAAGCACAGATAGTGTCTCACTTACCATGATTGAACAAGAGAAATATCTCCATTTGCAAGAACAATTTGAGCATAGAGATAACCAAGCACACTTAGATAAAGAGCATAATAAAAACATAATGGATGTTGCTAGGTGCATGGCTTCAAGAGGAATGTCTCACGATCAACCTGAGACTAGCGGTTATGAACATAGACCTCCTTTTGGTACTAGTGGCAATTATGGTAACAATACACCACCAAGGTCCCCTCCAAGATGAACTTTTTCCACACCTTATTCATCTCCTAGACCTCCTCCCTCTCATCATGAGGAAGAAGCCAATGATGATGTTTCTAGTGAAGAACTTATGAGGTTTGAACAAGATGAGGCTTCCCAACATTTGATGCATAAATTTTTAGAGCGTAATAGAGATCAATACTTTCAATACATGACTTGTAGAGGATAAAAGATCCCTCTTGGTTATGATATGCACCAAATCATTCAAGAAAGAGTGCCAACCAGGTATGAAATCCTTAGAGATGAATTACAATGAAAGAACCAACGTCTTGCTAAACTTGTGATAGAAAAGGAACCTCCAAAGGTTTCTTTTGTAGAATCTATTTGTGCTCTTCCCTTTGATAGGAGTCTATACATGTTCCCATTTCCTAAGGATATTGAGGTTCCCAAATATGATAAGTACGATGGAAATGGTGATCCCCATGACCATGTGCATCATTTTTACACTCTTAGCATGGACTTCCTTCAAGAATACACATTTCTACTACGGTTTCTCTCTAGGAGCTTAAGAGGATAGGCTCTGGAATGGTTCACAAAATTGACACCCCCTCTCAGGACCTTTGATGAGTTGGCCTAGTGTTTCTTTCAACATTATTCATACAACATTCAATAGCCTATTTCCATGATAGATCTAGGTGCTCTCAAGAAAAATCAAGGTGAACCATTCACTACCTACTTGCAACATTGGAGGTCGTTATATTCTAGATATCCTAGTCAACTACTCGAGAGGGAAAAGATCAACATCTTTGTCAACACTCTTGTACCTAAATTATATTACGATCTAAGGAAACAACTATTTTCCTCTTTTAATGAAATGGTTGATAGTGCATACCATATTGAGGATGTTGCCATAAGAAAAGGGGATATTGTCATCAACAAAGATACCAGAGGTAATGAAAAGGACAAAAACAAACACTGGAACAAAAAAAAATATGTTGTCAATGATGGGGTTGTGGATTTTCCTAAAGCTAAAGAGCCCACTTTCTACCTCTCCAACACTATCTATGCAGCTAAACAACAAGAGGCTACCAACACTCAAAGTGCATCTAAACCTCAATATGTAGACAAACCCAAAAAGTCATATCAACGATGAGTCTACACCAAGTTTGCTAAACCTTATGACGTGATTCTTAAGACCTTGGTTGCCAACAAGTATCTTACGCTTCCTAACAATTCTCATCCCTTCAATCCACTAGTTAAGCCTGATTAGTGGAAAGAGGATCATTTTTGCAATTACCATAGAAATAAGGGACACAACACAGATAATTGTTTCAAGCTCAAATATGCTATTCAAGATCTTATTGATGGAGGTGTAGTTGTCACAGATGGTTTGGTTAAGAATTCTGATCACAAGGCCTTCAAAACTCCTCTACTTGAGCATGAAAAGGGGGAGTCCTCTCAAGCGAACGAGAAAAATCATGATGCCAAGATCAATTATACATATACTAACAATGAGAATGTGATCAACATGTTAGAGCCCATTGAGAGTGTTTTTATGATGAGATCTCAAGGTAATAGTGATGTCAATCATGATACACCTAAGTTGGTCTTGCAAACACTTGATGGTTTATCTTCCTAAAGTGAGACACTAAATGTTTTTACTAAGGGGTAGGCCAAAATCATCCTTCAAACTACTCATGATCCCAAAAAAGCCTCATCTTCTAAACAAATGGTTCCTTCAACCATATGTAGCTATGATCTTGTTCAATAGTTGTAATGAACACTGGCCTAAATATCCATTTTCAAGTTGCTTGAGCTATCCCCCTTGCACAAAGAGATCCTTGAAAAGGCTCTACGCATAGTGAATGTCCCTAATAACATTGATCTAGATAGGTTCCAAGCTATGGTCAATCATATCTCATCTCCTCACTATCTCTCATTTTCCATAGAGGATGACACGTCCCTTAGTCACCCACATACTCTTTCTTTACATATCGAGGTCCAAGTCTACCATACTCAAGTCCACCGAGTCCTGATAGACAATGGTGTGGGGTTGAATATTGTTTCCTTTGATGTTGTGCAACAATTGGGATTGTCTAAATTTTCTGTAGATCCTAGATGAAAGATCACTATCAAAGCATACGATGAAGTAGAGAGGTCTAGAAAGGGTCTTATTGTGCTACCTATTTGAGTGGGTCTAGTTGCAAAAGATATTGTGTTTCAAGTATTAGACATCCCACTTGCATACAACATTCTTCTGGGACATCCTTGGATCCATGACATGCAAGCTGTTCCTTCTACCTACCATCAATGCATCAAATTCTCATACAATGGAGCTAAAATTGTGATTCCTGGGGACAATGCTATTGCTATTAATACTCTCACTACCACTGAAACATTTGTCCCACACAATAAACCTTCTCATGATCCTAGTGCATCCCTTATTACTCCTAAGTAGAAATTAAAAATGATGAGTATTGGTATGGGCGAATACACATTGGATTCTATTGCTTCTATGCCTACCTCTCCTAAGTCATATGGTAGACCTTCAGACAAGATGAAGCCTTCCACTTCCATCATGATGGTTTTTGGTACTTTTTCTCAAGCATCCATACCCTTAGAGGTAGAAAAAGAAGAACAAGCTATTAGAGATTGGATCTATAAAGTGAAAGAAGACACTATGACAATTGCTACTCCCATCTCCCCTAGACGCTATGGTAAAGCCTACACATTTTTGCAGCAAATGGGCTATCAATGTCAAGGACCTTTAAGTAACAATGGACATGCTCTAGTTGAACCTTTGAGTTATATGGATGGTCAACACTCTAAGGATACAACAGGTCTAGGATATGGTGCCGAAGATGACCCCCCTGAATGTTTCAAAAATGCTCCTATGATTAGTGACTCAGATATAGATATGGATGAATCACCACTATACACTATGGCCCTAATGGGAGACAGTCTCCCTTCTACTTCACTCCTTTGGGGAGAATAATTCATACCTAATGATGACACAGCTGAAGCCTCTATGTCTAGAAATAATGTAATTAATGAATCTGACTTTAGAGGTAGACAACATAGAAATATTGTGCGGTTACTAGAAAGAGAAGGTCTTACACATAATGGCACAAGTGCCTCTACTTCTAGGCATCCTAAACCTTCTTGGTGCAAACACCCAAGTAGAAGTTCAATGATAGATTCAAATGAGTACAAATGGGACACTCTCTTAGAAGGATCTTCCACAGTGGATATGGAAATTTATGTGATTCATACTTATAGTGCCCAACCTGAGGTAGTTGATAAGTCTCGTGTAGGGTCTAATGAGTTTGATCCACATATTTCTTTAGTGAACCACACTGGTCCTTCTATGCCAAATCTAGATCTTGATACTTTTGGAGCCTACTCTATAGGCTTGACTTTTCTCATCACCAGAGATAATACCTATCACATCAATAACCTTGAACTTGTCACTTTGCTTCCTCTCATACACCCATATCTCATAGATTGGTCTGCCTAGGATCAAATACCTACATTGCCTTCATTTCAAAATGACTATGAGATTGCTTGTTACCTCAATGCCATTGAACCTGTCACCTCTTCCACTAGCAAACTAGCAACAAATATGAGAGAATTAGATATCAAGTACCCCAGTCATAAAATCAAAAGAAAAAAAGAGATGTTTAGATGGTGAAAACCACATTGTGGCAGCATCTGAACCTCAAAATAGTAAAAATAAAGATGTATCTAAGGGTGAAAACCTCTTCAAGGCACCCAAAGATGAGGTACATAGTAGTCTTCCCAGCTACTTCTAGGAAAGATCTTCAGTTCTCATGGAACCTACACAACCAATAAACTTAGGGATAGAGGAGTCTCCTAAGATAATCCATGTAGCTCAGTCCCTCTCGAAAGAGGAGAAAGAACAATTTACCACATTTTTTTAGGAGAAAAAGATCAACTTTGCATGGACATATTCAGACATGCTTGGTTTAGACACTGAGCTTATTATGCACCACCTCTCTATTGCTTCAGGGGTAAAACTTGTCAAACAGAAACTCAAAAAGATGCATCCTCATGTGGTATTATTGGTTAAAGCTGAACTTGAGAAGCTTCTAAAAGCTAACTTCATAAGAGCTATTGACTATGCTGAATGGATTTCCAATATTGTTCCTATTTCCAAACATGATAAGTCCATTCACGTATGCACTAAATTCAGAGATCCAAAAAAAGAATTCCCTAAGGATGATTTTCCACTTCCAAACATTGATATGATAGTGGACATGACAGCGGGCTATGAAATGTACTCCCTTATGGATGGCTTCTCCAGATATAACCAGATCAAAATCACTCCTGAAGACCAAGAGAAGATAGCTTTCACATACGCATGGGGTACCTTTTGTTGGAATGTCATGCCATTTGGTCTTAAGAATGTTGGTGCAACCTATCAGAGAGCTATGACTACCATATTCCATGATATGATGCATAAAAACATGGAAGACTATGTTGATGACACACTTGCTAAATCACAACAAAGAAGCACTCGTTTATCCAATTTGAGTTTGATATTGGACCGCATGGAATGATTTCAACTTAGATTGAATCCTAAGAAATGTACTTTTGGTGTCACTTCTGGGAAACTACTAGGCTATATCATATCAGCAAAAGGAATAGAGGTAGACCTAAAAAAGGTGCAAGCTATCATGGAGATGCCACCTCCTCGCAACATAAAATAATTAAGGGGTCTCCAAGGCCATCTCCAATCTATTAGGCAATTCATTTCTCAATTAGCTGACAGAGATCAACCTTTCAACAAGAATTTGCATAAAGGGGCTACTTGCATATGGAATGAGGAGTGTCAAAAGAACTTAGACCAAATCAAGAATTCCCTAGAAAAACCTCCTATTCTTATGCCACCTATCCAAGGGAAACCTTTGATACTCAACATATCTACTACAAAAATTTCTTTAGGAGCTCTCCTTACACAACAAGATGATATGGGCAAAGAATGAGCTATCTATTACATCAGTCACACCTTGGTTGCTTATGAGCTCAATTATAGCAGCATCAAAAAAGCTTGTCTAGCAGTAGTGTTTGCATCCCAAAAACTTAGACATTACATGCTAGCACATACTACACAGTTGATCACCAAAATTAATCCTTTAAAGTACCTCTTAAGTAATGTAACGCTTACCATACGACTTGCTAAATGGATGCTGCTTCTTTTAGAATTTGACATTTAGTACGTTGACAGGAAAACCATTCAATGGAAAGAAATCATGGATCAATTGGCCGAATTTCCCATGACTGGTGATGCTCCTCTTTAGATAGACTTCCCAAATGCTTCGATCATGAATGTCATAGAGCGTACATGGGAAATGTTCTATGATGTTTCTCATACATAGAATGGGGCTGGCGCTGGAATCTTATTTGTTACACCTCATGGATACACAATTCCTAAATCTTATAAGCTTCTCTTTCCATGCACCAATAATATAGCTGAATATGAAGCCCTTCTCAATGGTGTTAAGCTTGCCCTAGAATGGAGGATTACAAAATTGCATATCTTTGGAGATTCACAGCTTGTCATAAATCAAGCAAATGATGATTACCAAACAAAAGATGACAAGTTGATTCCCTACAAGAAGATGATAGACTCGCTTAGGAATTATTTCACATCAGTTACATTCCAACAAATTCATAGAGATGAGAACAAGGCTACTGATGTCATGGCTACTTTGGCATCCATTCTACAATTGGAAGAGCATGACTCACACTTTGAGTTCCTGGTGGAAGAGTTGCATTATCTTGCCTATGATTCCCCTGATGGCTGTGTCATTTACACTATGGTTGGTCATGATTCATCCTGCTATGCTACTATATTTTCCTATCTCCAAGATCAGATTATTCCTAAAAATATAACACACAATGAGAAGCACCAACTCATCCATAATGCCTCACATTTTACCCTTGTCTCTGGTGACTTGTCTAGGAAGGGTCTAGATGGAACTCTCCTTAGGTGTCTAGAAATAGAGGAGTCAAAAAAAGAACTAGCTGAAGTCCATGATGGCATATGCAATTCACACTCTAATGGTCTTGCGTTAGCTTGGAAATTGCTTAGGGTTGGTTACTATTGGCCTACTATGCAAGCTGATGCTGTTCGATATGCCAAGTCCTACAAGAAATGTCAACTAAATAGGAATCTCATTCATGCTCCTGGACATGAGCTTATTCCATCTGTTACATACTACCCATTTCAGCAATGGGCCTTTGACTTGGTAGGCAAGATTCATCCTAGTTCTTCAAGTGGGCATAAGTTCATTATTATAGCTACCAAATATTTTACCAAATGGGTTGAAGCTGTCCTACTCTTTGTAGCTACGAGAAAACATGTTGCCTTGTTTATCTTGAATCACATCATTTTCTGCTATGGTATTCCTTCTTCCATAGTCATGGATAATGACGGCCAGCTCAAGAATAAAGACCTAAAACAATTGTACAAAAAATTCAAAATTAAACAACATTGGTCTTCTATTTACTACCCTCAAGGAATGACCAAGTTGAGGCCTCAAATAAAACATTTCTGAAAATCCTTCATAGGACAGTGCACAAATCAGGCAAGGGTTGGCATCTGCAGATCAATCTTGTGCTATGGGCTTATAGAACTTCTATTCGCACTCCTATAGGTGCCACACCTTTTTCCTTGGTCTATGGTTTTGAGGCTATCTTACCATTAGAGGTCAAAATACCATCACTGAGAGTCTCTCTACATGGTTTGATTACCGATGAAGATAATAGGGCCATGAAAGTTCATGAGATTACTACTTTGGAGGAATGCCGCAAGGCCACCTTTGATCACATGCACACTTATCAGAAGAGAATGTCTACTACCTATAATAAGAAGGTTCATTCTAGAGAGTTCCAAGTGGGTGAATTAGTCCTAAGAGAAAATCCTAAGAATCAGCAGAATAGAGAGTAGAAAGACAAGTTCAAGCCGAATTGGTTAGGGCCTTGCATCATCATGATAGTATTTGGGTTCAGGGCCTATTAGTTATCTACACCTAAGGGAGAAGAGCTTGCCGAACCTATTAATGTTATACATCTGAAGAAGTTCTATGCCTAAGGTTCTTGAGCTCTTTGTATATATCTTATTGATCCTAAAAAAATTCCAAAAAAATTCATATATGATGCTGAAAAAATCCTAAAAAGAATATAAAGTCCTAGAAAAAAAAGAGCATCCTAGTGAAAATCTAGCAATAGGTGCTTTGATGTCTCACCAAAAAAAATTATATATTCTAAAAAAAAAAAAAAAAAAAAAAAGTCCAAAAAAATCTACCAAGTGGTGAAAACCTAGAAACAAGCATTGCTTAGGACCCTTGCACCTATGTCTATCAGTCTTGAGTGGTGCTCATTTGCTCCACTTCTTGCTTTGTCTCTCCTAGCCTGGAATTGACTCTTATCTTAGTCTAGGGGGCATACATTATTTTAGCTTATATTGGATCTCTTTGTGCATCGAGGTTTCTTGCGTAACTTGGTTCAAATAGTTTTTCTCAACACTTTCCAACTATGTTTTTCAACACTTCCCTAGTGTCAAGTGTTTCTCAACACTTATCACATATCCTACCCACGGTTTAGAATGATACGATATTTCTCACTGGTAGATGCGATACTCAAAGCTTGACTCTATGACCTACACACACACACACTTAAACACTTGACTCACTAAGACTTTCTTGGATTTATTTCTTTGTGTGCTATCTATGATGATTTCTTTTGATGAGTGTTTTCTCCCTAATAGTTTTCAATGATGCATAGCTAGAAGACTAGGGGCATGAGGACATGTTTTATCTATTTTTCTGCCTGTGGGTATATCTTGTTGATCCTAACTGTCATGAGCATTTATGATTTTCATAATTGAGACTGAGGATCTACAATGTATTATCCTTGACTATTTTCTAAAAGTGCATTCTTATGGTCATCTTGAATTTCTTGTGTCCCGATGCGAGCATAATCTTGCTATACTAAACTTAGGGAACCTCACTGCACTAGTCATCTTGACCTACATGTCTTTGATGCTTAGGTGGGATTTCCACATACCTATCTGATATAGATCATATTCATATACCCATAGTTATACTAGTGCATATTGTATGATCTTGAAAAACTACCAATAAAGCTTGATGACGATTATTAGATTTTAACAGTTTTGTAACCTTGCAAGTAAACCACTTTTCATAGTAGCTTGCATTATTAGGTTCATGTTAGTTTAGTTTTGCATCTTGCATATGGAGAGAGCTCTCCTTTCATCTTTCATGGACTTTTCAGTCAACTAAACTCACCTTTCACTTCTTCTTGATCATGTCTTTCACTTGTCTTTCAGATCACATCCTTTCCCATTCCTATCATCACAAGGGGTTAATCTTATCATCATATATATATAAAAGATCATTTTCAGAAACATGAGTCTATATCATAACATGAGAACTAAACATACATCCATGAGAGAAACTATACATGAGTATTTATAAGCATATATCATACATTAGAGTAATATAACAAGACAATAATACTAAAACATCCATCACAATGAGACAAGTACACAAGATATATCATAATCCAGTCATCTCATATATATATCATCATACAAATACAATATGGGATCCAAAAATCTAGATAAAGTCTCAAGACATGTCTTTGCATCCAAAACCCTAAACCTAGGACTAACTCTTCCCCTCATGTGTAGGAGGTGTTGGTGGAGCTGGTGGTCCCATCCTATCACCTGGCATGTCTGACCTCCCTTCCCTCTCGAAGTAGAGTGGTAATCACTGATCCTCAGGCACGACTGCTATGTACAATCTATGGTAGTATGTCACCCATGCTACCTCCCTCCGTATCTCTGTGGCATCATCCTGTGCCACTCTCTCCCATTGATCTATGTCAACCCGCACATCCATAAGTTGATGATCATGAATAGTGATCATGGTCTGCAACTATCGCACCTTCGCCTTTAAGGCTTGAATCCTAGCCTATAGATCTTTTGCTCCTCCGACTATAGGCTTCTCCTACCCTATCTCAACCCATCAGTGAACTGGTCTCACCTCCTCCTCCACCTATCAGCGTGACCATCTGTGGCTACCTGATCAGGACCCCTAGCCTACCTCTACTCTCCTCCCGCCTCCCCCTCCTCCATCCCCTCCATCCCCACCCGGTGTCTATGGCTGTGCATCTAGGACTGTAAACCTTGGGAATGGATGTCTGTAATGCTCCATAATGTACACTACATCTATCCCTACATCTACCATGTCTAGCAAGTAGTCCCATGGCTCCCGTCGCAACCATGTTGTCTCCTATGCTGCCTACTGGTAATCTAGCATCAACAGCCATCCTAGTGTCTCCTCCTCCCATACCCTAGCATATGTAGTAGTCTCTACTACCACTCTCTACTACTTGCCAAACTACCTCCACACTCAAGTAATCACAAAATACTCCACAATCTCTGTATGCCTACCTAGTAATGGTTGGCTGCATAGCATGTACCTGAGCTCCCGATCCTCATCCCTCCACTACTCTCACTACCTATATGGCCTCCACTCAAATGTCATTAGCTCATCTATCATCCTCTTCTAATATGTGATGTCTCCACTATGTGGTTGTGTGATGAACCTAGTATATCGATATATAGAGGGAGTCCTCTTCTCCTGAGGCTGTACTTGTGGTTGCACAATAGGTATGTTCTCCCATGCCCATATCTATGCCAAGATAGCCCCGCATGCCCATGATCAGTTGTCCCTATAGATGATCTTGTGCATCTCATGATACATATCTACAAGGATCACTAGTCCCCATGCTATCTGTCTAGGTCACGCCACCAAGTCTGCGACTAGTCTCCCCCAGCCTAGTGGGAACCCTCTCTAACTTCGGTCAGTAATCAGAGCCTGTGCTACTATGGAGCACACAATGCATGGCATTGGATAGTCTCAACCATACTCCTATATCAGATAGTCCCAACTAAGATGTCTATCTAGGATGGTAACATCCTAAAAGAGGTCATGAATGGCTTGCCTCCCCTTTGTTTGAGTCTGATCATAGTATACCTATGCCAACAAAAAATCATGTCAGTTTTCATCATATGGAAACACTACATTAATGAACATCTCTAAAAACATGATTATGCTCACTACATCTCCATGGCTTGGTACATGAAGGATCTGGTAGACATCCTCAAGTGTGATAGTGGCCTCTTTGGTCGGCAAGTGAAAGGTGTTATGCTTGCTATGCCACCTCTCTACCAGTGCTATCAATAACCTATGGTTTTCCCATATATGGGGCATCTCCAACAAGTAGATGAAACCCATTTGAGCCAAAGCTGCTCTCCCTAGATCATCCAGATCTTGAACACAACGCAACTTGACCACCCTTGGTGCTCTAATGATGAGCACTGCCAGAACCTCTTGCAAACCATAAACTCACAAATCAGATGTTAGAACATGTCACGATGGATGTCCAAAATCACTACAAGTAATCTCAAAAGCAAAAATTATCTCTAAACATGTTATATTGCTCAAATTAATTTCATGTGATACTTCTTGTTATACTAGTGTGACATTGTCTATTGATACTATATCATGTGATACTTTCTTGTATAGTGGTGTGTTACTCCTGCTTAATGTGATAGTTTGTACCTGATCACATGACATTTCATCCAGGCTCATGCAATACTTTCTTGGACGACCGTGCGACACTTTATGGCCTCATGAAGTCTTGTATGATAGAGTATACAGTAGGTGTACAATACTTTAAAAGTATCACATGATGTTTTTCTAAAGTATAATTTGAGAATTCAAAAAATATGTGTTAAATGCAAAAAATGACTCAAAACGGCTAGTTTTTATGAAAACTTATTGGGGCACCATACTGAGGAGGCCAATTGTGCAACCGACTGCGCTCAAATTGATGTGTGAATGGGAATGCCTGCCTATTGAGCCATAGTCTCTCTTGGATCTCTCAAAGTTCTCAAAACTCACATAAGACAAATGAATTTGAAAATGACCTTTTCACCCCTTATATGGCATTTTGACCTAATATGGCATTTTGACCTAATTTTCAAAACATCTCAAAATTTCATGAAAATTGCACCCCTAGCTAATTTTGATGTCCTGGATCCATTTTCGAGATTGAAATAAAAATTTGAGTTCACCTTGATGGCAAAAATCACATTTGAAACTTCTCCTTCTTCTGCACACTTGGCTGACTGTTTGAGGCTTGGTCCTTTGATCTTCACTAGGGCATCTTCATTTCTTCATCTCCATCTCTCTCACCCTTCTAGTCTTTCATTCATTTCCTTCACTTCGTCTCTTTGAGGTTTTGACTTTATCTTTATCCTCTATCTTTCTCAATCAAACCTAATGAAACTGGGGCATATTTTCACTGCTTGATGGTTATTCTATTATCTTTCATCTTCAATTATGATTTTTGGTGATTTTATCATGTTTCTCTCATCTTGCTTCTGCATTCCCTCTACCTCATTTCAATTTCGATCTCGAGGGGGAAAACATATTCTATCAGCTATTCTCCAGAGCATATGCTTGACCATTCCATTTTCTCTGATTGATCTATCTATCTATTGTTCTTGACATGTTAGTTCTCATCTCAAGTTCTGATAATGTCCATCTCTCTCTCCTAAGTGTTCAGTACTGTTGCTACCAGGCTGACCATGCAGGATTTTCTATCTCTTTGCACTTCATTCTTTGGAGTCAGATCTCTATCTATCACCTTCTTGGCTAATCTATTCTTTGATGTAATTTGTTCCCAAATTGATCACACATTAGTCAAAGAGGGGAAAATGTAATCACCCAAAAATGGTCATCTAGACTATTAGCTCCTTTCTAACATTATTTGCTAAATTTATCAATTATTTATTCTTGATCAAATCCTAATTTTATCATTTATTTGATTATATTCTATGGATTAAACATTTTATCCTAAGTCTTTATTTAATTAAAATGAATTCCCTCCTTTTATTAAATAAAAATCCCCCTCTTACCTTTTATCCTAAGTTGCATAAATAAAACATTATTCTTATTTAATAAATAAGAAGAAAAGACTTTTTGTCTCACATGGGGCACAAAAGTCAATACTTCTTTCTCATTGGAGGAGACTTGTGCACAAGGATTGCTCCCACTTTCAAACTCCACCCTTGATCAAATCTTTTGCCTCTTAATCTCCATGGTCCATTTATCTTTAAAATGAGAGCTCTCTTCTCATTCTAGGATCCCCACTCTTGATGCTAATGTTATGTTGCAGGTTTTCTTGGTGCCATTGGAGCTTTTGAAGAACTTGTTGCATTTTAGTTCTCATATTTGCATTGTAGCTTAGTTCTCATGGAATTCTTAGCTTAGTTTCCTTTCATGCTTTAGCTTAGTTCACATAGTTTAATTAGTAATAGCTTGTAATACTCTCATTTTCACAGTTTAGTTGCATTCTTTCATTTTCATTCTAGCATAGCTTGCATTGCATTTTTTATTGTGATTCTTGAAGATATTGGCATTCTTTCCCTTGTTTCTTTGAATCTCCCATTGCATGGTTTACTAGAAAGGTTGCATTCTTAATAGGTCTAGCTGAGAGCCCTCAAACACCCTTGCACTCCATGCCTGGGGAGCTCTAGGTCACTTTTCAAGGATTCTAATTGATGGATGCCCTTGGAATCAATGGCTTAGATAAGTGCACATTTTGAGTGTATAAGAGGAACTATTAGCATGACTGTTCCTTCATCTACAACTAGTTAGACTGAATTTCCTAAGTTTTTCTTTTGTTTTGAAGTGTATTTTGTAATCTATTTCCTTTCTATGGACCCAAAGACCTAGGACCCATGGAAAATGATACTAACAATGTATTATACAACTCTAATGTTCTTGACTTGAAGAGATTTGAGAAAGTAAAGAGAACACTGGCTATGTTTAATGTTAACTATTCCTGCACAATCCACTCATACAACAATGAAATGCTATGTGATTGACAATTTCATACAACTGGTCCTTTGGCATGTATTTAACAGAATATAATTTTCAGCATATTATTATCATTCTATTTCTTTGTTGGAAACATGTCATTGGTTTAGTTTTAATCAACTGGTGTCGTGCCCTAGCCCATGCTTTATCTCAATTATTTGATGTTATTCACTATTTTGAAATGTTGATTGTGGTTATCAAATGGAAAAAATAGGAAAAAAAATTGTACACAATTTTTTTTTACAAAACTGAACCAATGACATGTTTACAACAAAGAAATAGAATGATAATAATATGCTGAAAATTCTATTTTGTTTAATACACACCAAAGGACCAGTTGTATGAAATTATCAATCACATAGCATTTCGCTGTTGTAGGAGTGGATTGTGTAGGAATAGTTAACATTAAACAAGGAGCAAACTCCTCAACACATCTTGGAAACCATTGAATTCAATAATAAATGAAACCTAACACCAACACTATCCCTTCCATTCACTTCTACCAAGGATTCCAGCACAAGCACAAACTATTCCAAACTTCAAGTACAAGTTATTCCAAACTTCAAGTAAGATGATAAATATGCTATATCAAATCATTCATATTTATAGTAACCATTCAAAAGATCATTTTGTCAATGAACCCTCTAACTGTACCCCTGCAGAAGAGAAAGGAAACCTCAAAATAGAGAAAGGAAACTTAGTAAAACTAGTCTATGCCATTGTTTGTGAGGGTATAGTCATGATAAGTGCCTCTCAAACCTCTCCAAATATGTAAGATTGTCTTTAAATAATTTATTGATCTCTTCTAAACATTAACCAAATCAAACCTACATTTGAATCCACACATAATAACCCCAAAATGAAGGGTTTTGTATCCTTTAATGAATCTCAGACACTAGTAATGCATGGATAGTCAAACCAGTAGTCTCCAAAGAATTCAATAAGTGACTAGATTGTGTTTAATACACACCAAAGGACCTGTTGTATGAAATTGTCAATCACATAGCATTTCACTGTTGTATGAGTGGATTGTGCAGGAATAGTTAACATTAAACAAGGAGCAAACTCCTCAACACATCTTGGAAACCATTGAGTTTAATAATAAATGAAACCTAACACCAACACTATTCCTTCCATTCACTTCTACCAAGAATAAAGTATTTAATCCATTCAACATTACATATAATCATTAGACAGTTACATTTTTTGACTGTGTAGAGGAACAATCACGACCAAAATAATCAAAACTACTTTCACCCTTGCACAAGATATTCCAAACTTCAAGTAAAATGGGCAATATACTATATCAAATCATTCATATTCATAGTAACCATTCAAATGATCATTTTGTAAATGAACCCTCTGACTGTACCCCTAGAATAGAGAAAGGAAACCTCAAAATATAGAAAGGAAACTTAGTAAAACCAGTCTATGTTGTTATTTGTGAGGGTACAGTCATGATAAGTTCCTCTTAAACCTCTCCAAACATGTAAGAATGTCTTTAAATACTTTATTGATCTCTTCTAAACATTAATGCATGGATAGTCAAACTAGTAGTCTCCAAAGCATTCAATAAGTGAATATGAATGTTTGAAAACTTTCCTCTCATCTTCCCCAACCACTCCTAATCGGTTAGAGGAATTAGTTGAGTGTTTAGACACTAAAACTTCTTAAACATACTTTATCTAATATGATGAATTGTAATATTAACAAACATGAATCCAAACATTTGAATATAGTGAATCGATATCCTTGAGCACAAGTGCCAATAACATCAAATAATGGAGATAAAGCATGGGCTAGGGAATGCCACCAATAGAATGCAGTCATTTTAGTGAGCATTCATGATCAAATAAAATGAAATGCATTTAAAATTTGTGGTCAAATATGATGCCAAAGGCTTGAAAGATGTTTCCCGTCAAAGATACCAATCAAAGATGAAGAAATCACATACCTTCTCTCACGCTCAGCTTCCACGAAGGAAGATTTGATAGCCAAATCTTCCTTGTACCACATGAAGAACATGTCATTGGTTTATTTTAGCATGTTATTATCATATCATATAAAGTATGTTTAAGAATTGTTGGTAAGGATAGGAATAGTGGAGATTCTAGAAATATCCCTCTAACCGATTAGGAGTGATTGGGGAAGTTGAGAGGAAAGTTTCCAAACATTCATATTCACTTATTGAATGCTTTGGAGACTACTGGTTTGACTATCCATGCATTACCAGTGACTGAGATTCATTAAAGGATACAAAACCCTTCATTTTGGGTTATTGTGTGTGGATTCATCTACTTTAGCTAGGAAGATCAAGAAGATGGGGCAGGAGGATATTGTGGTAGAAAAAGTATTTAAAGAAGCCACAAGAAGCAATAGAAAATTTTTTAGGAGTTTGGAACAACATTTCAAAATCCATGAATGGTATGCGTAAGGTGACCTTCATTCTTGGTCGTGACTTCAATGAAACATTGGATATGGCTGATAAGAAGAAGGATCACTTGTTGATAGTGTTCCTTGAGGGAAGGGGGATTGTGAAAGAATTTTTATCATTGTGTTGTGTATTTCCAATATGTCTGGATGCAAGGCCAACCAGGAGAATGAAGGATCACTCACTGATTGCATGATGACCCAATTTTGAAGGGTTACTGGTTGAGGGGACAGTCAAGGTCTGGATGTTGATAGTAATTCATTGAGGGAAGGGGGATTTTAAAAGACTTGTTATCATTGTATTTTGTATTTCCAATATGTTTGGATGTAGGGAAGACCAGGAGGATGAAGGATCACTCATTGATTGCATGATAACCTAGTTTTGAAGGGTCACTGGTAGAGGGGACAGTCAAGGTCTAGATGTTGATAGTTGTTCCTTGAGGGAAGGGGGATTGTGAATGGCTTGTTATCATTGTATGTGTGTACTTCCAATATGTTTGGATGTAGGGAAGACTAGGATAATGAAGGATCACTCACTGATTTCATGATAACCCAGTTTTGAAGGGTCACTAGAAGAGGGGGGAATGAAGTATCGCTCACTGATTGCATGCTAACCCCACCAAGCATTCTTTCCTTTAAGTTTCCACAATATCTCAAAATATGATCATTATTCTTTACTTTCTTCTATATGCTATTCTTTCTATGGTTTTGTTATCTTAGAAATATATCAAAAACATTGCAGATGTGCATATAAAAGTAAAATATTGTCCTTCAATTGTTCCATATTGAAGCATTTCCTCTTGGGAGTATTCTCTTCCTTTGTACAATATCTGTAAAAAATGGTTCCCATATTTCTTCAAGATCTATTTTAATCTTTATATTGCAATTTTGATTAGATTTGACCAATAGTTGATTTCATTGGTATTTTATAGCATATACTCCTAATGTGAAATGTGGATAGAAAGAAAGAGACACACTAGGTATGAATTACATGATATACCCATCATCACTTAGCACTTAAATAATAAATTATGGATAGGGAACAACCCCCTAACTTCTGGATGTTTGTTTGATGTTGGCCTCTTATTATATGTAGAGGTAGGCCTGTCTTAGGCTAACAACCACAACATAAATTATGGATACCAAAATAGTGCACACATGTATTAAATTAGGTTCACTATACTACAAGGGAATGGAAACCATGCAATAGTGCCTCATGGGGATGGAAGCAACTCTTCACCAAGAAGATGATTGTGTCTGCAATATTTACTAGAGGCAAAGAACATAATTTGGTTCCAACAATTACTCCTAGAAGATAATGGCACCCACAAAACACTTGGAAAAGATAGAACTCACTATATATTTTATCACTCTTTTAAAGCTGGGACAATAAATCTCAAAGATTGATCAACGAATTATTGAACACAAAGAACTATTGACATTTATGATTCATGTGTACAATAGCCAACAACCAGTTGTTCCAATCATGGTGTCCAATAATTATGTTAGAAAAAGCATCTACAAATCCCTTACACAACCATAATAGATTCAAACCATGAACCATAATAACCTAACAATGGGACTAAAAAAGATACAACCTAAACAAAACTTGATCATATTCCACCCTATTGTAAGACCCAAGAAGTAACTCTATCTTAAAGCTACACATTCCTCTAGATGAAGCTCAAAGGTCAGATAGCTGAAGCATAACAATACTTGAATGAATATAGGAATAATTTGATGTACAATCATTCGCTAGCTTGGTTTGTGGGTTTTCCACATAATATTTTCCCTTTAATCACATTTATAGTTTGAGAAAATCAGAAAAAAATTGTTTCAGATTTATATTATCCTTTTGAACTAGCACACTACCATCAAAATGCATAATCATTGGTCATATCAAGAAAATTCCTATTGATTAGTAGGATATCCTTATAAAAATTTGATGCATGGATTTCTTGTGAATTATCGACTCCTATGTATCCTACAACTATGGAAGGAATAGTGTTGGTGTTAGGTTTCATTTATTATTAAATTCAATGGTTTCCAAGATGTGTTGAGGATTTTGCTCCATGTTTAATGTTAATTGTTCCTACATAATCCACTCATAAAATAGTGAAATACTATGTGGAAGGGATGGTTGATAGTGTTCCTTGGGGGAAGGGGGATTTTGAAAGACTTTTTATCATTGTATTGTGTATTTCCAATATGTTTGGATGTAGGGAAGACCAGGAGAATGGAGGATCACTCACTGATTGCATGATAACCAAGTTTTGAAGGGTCACTAGTTGAGGGGATAGTTAAGGTCTGGATTATTAGGCCATTGGAGGACCCTAGTTCTTTGTATTAATTTCTATTCAAATTGGATGCATGTATTTCTTGTGAATTATTGGCTGCTATGTATCCTGCAACTACATCCGTAAATCTGCATATACTTCTCTAGGGTTGTAAGCCACTTAGGGATCAAAATAGAGAAACTAAATAAAAATTGTTCTTTATCCTATTTCCTTTTAAAAAAGTCTCAAATATCAATGATACAATACATTTGATGCCCTAAGCTATCAATACAAATGGCACCTAGCTAGAAGCTCATGAGCTATCCATTTGATAACCATAGTTAACATTTCAAAAAAATGGATATCCTTGAGCACAAGAACCAATAACATCAAATAATGGAGTTAAAGCATGGGCTAGGGCACAACACCAGTAGAATGAAATCATTTCAGTGACATCAATATACAATGGTGTCATTAAACATATATGCCAATACTATCAACAAACATGAATCCAAACATTTGAATACAGTGAATTGATATCCTTGAGCACAAGCACCAATAATATCAAATAATAGAGATAAAGCACTGGCTAGGGCACGACACTAGTAGAATGTGGTCATTTCAGAGAGCATTCATGATCAAATAAAATGAAATGCATTCAAATATGATGCCAGAGGCTTGAAAGATGAAGAAATCACATACCTTCTTCCGCACTCAACTTTCACTCCTTTTCTCCCACTCCTTCTCTATCTAATCGAAATAAAAATCATGAGGCTATTTATATTTTTTTTTATCTATACCCCAAATCCATCGGAATTTTGATGGTCAATTAAACACCCATCAAATATCGACATCATCAGGGCCTATTACAAAAAAAAAAACACCAAATTCGTAATAAAAAGTAACTCATTGGAAACTTCTTTCAAAATTTGGCCCCAAATGTAGTAGTGATAGTATTTATCTAAGATCCAGAAGGTTGCAACCTTCACCTCTTGAGTAGTGAGCTCTAGGACAGTGTGTCCCCACCCTTAATAGGGTTATTTTAAAAGACTCCTAATAGGGTCTGACCTTTGACCAGGTCACTATACTAACAACATTGTAAAGATCAACTCCTAACAGGGTTGCAAGATCTTCTAACAGGGATCATAAAAAACTAGTGTAGTTCTTAGCGGATGTCAATTACCATCGAGGTTTTTACCTATTTGGGTTTCCCCATAATCATATTGTGTGTTATGTGTTATGGTTTCTTATCTTCTTGCATTGATGTTTAGTTCAGTACTTAAGCTATAAAGTTAAGTTTCAAGATAGCGAAAAAAGTAATATTAAATAGAACACTGATTCACCCCCCCTCTTAGTGTTCCCATTCCTAACAATTGGTATCAGAGCCTTGGTCCTCTAAAGAAAAGGTTAACCACTTGAGGAGATCATGGGTTTGGAAGAAGTGAAACATCTAAAGAAGAATCTTGAAGCAACTCTTGAAGACCTTGACAGATCTGAGAAAGAAATTGAAGAATTGAAAGACAAGGTTAGTGGTTCTCAAGTAATCATTAAGAAACTAAAAAAGGACTTGAAAGATTGTTCTACAATTGACTTAGGGATAATGATAAAAAAGATGAATGAAGAAAACACATCTCTAAAGGATTAGATTGAAGAATTAGATGAAAAGATACTTAACAATCAAGAAGTCTACGAAGAATAGATCAAAGAAAACAATTAGTTGGATGAAGAACTAAGGCAAGAAGACATGAAAATATTGGAGTTGGAAAACATCAAGAAGAAGATAGAATTTAAATTGACTAAAGAAAAGAATCATATTGACAAGTGCACACAAGAAAGGATCTAATAGAGTCACAATTGTACGCTCGAAAGCTAAAAGGAGATACCACTAGTGTTGGATTCAATGAAGCCCAAGTTCAGATTGATGCTATGTGAGATATAATGAAATCTCCTAAAGAACCTAAGAAGACTAAAGATCATACTGAAGCTAGAGATGAGCACAAGCCAGTATACAAAAAATTTTATGCCTGTAACAAGCATGGACATATAGCAAGAGATTGTAAAGAGGTAAGACCCTTTAATGGTTATTGTTATTCATCCAATAAGTTTGGTCATAGAGATATGAATTGTAGATCAAGTCAAAGAAATTAGAATCAGCAAAGTCAGAGTAATCATCCTCAAAAAAATGTTAGAAGTCCTCAAAACACATGTTAGATGTGTAACTATAATGGTCATTCAGCTAGACAGTGCAAAATGGTAACTCACATCAATGCGCTAAAGAATATAAGGCCTCCAATCATTTGTCATTCATGCAAAAAGGCTGGACACATGTCAAAGTTCCATAGATCAAAAGTGTAAAGATAGGAAAGACCTAAAAAGTCAGGAGGACCAATATTGGATGAAGCAGGAGAAGTCAAGTTTGTGAAAGCTACAGAAGATGTGAGCTTGATTTGGAAGGAAGAAAAGTCAGATAATGTTGGTGAAATAGTTGAGGATGCATCCGCAATGGATGCACCCCCTATTTATGGTTAAATGACCTTCATGGTCATAGGGGGAGCTAGATTATCTCCAGACCCCTGGGTAGCTAGTATACTCACCCTCAGAGTATGCGCCTTGGACTACAACTATTTGAAGACTATGTGATGCAGTATGCAAGACCGCACTGCCTGATTGTTAGCAGAGAAGAAGAATGAAATTCACAGTTTCATTTTGTGTTTATGCAACAAGAATTTATGGTGGAAATATACTTTATAGTCATTGAAGATTCACTAATCACTCATTTGCAATCAAGATTAAGTGCTTGGAGATCACAAGAGCACTAGCAGTTGAGTTGTAAAGCATTGTAGTTGAATTTATCAGTGAAGAAGGAAGATTGATTGTTGGAAGCCCTAGTTCAGACGTGATGATCTAGAAACCCTTGGAAGCCTCTGTGAAGTGATAAATCAAGTAAGTCATGGCTACACCAGTTGTGTTTGATGTTGCTAAAAGGAAAAGATATATGTTTGAGAGGCATCCCTTCAAGTCCACCCTAGATGACCTAGAAGGAGCCATTTCTAGAACCCCAATGGGCATTATGCACATAGAAGACATACACGCATATGTATATTGCAAGAAGGAACTGGTTGGTTTGGAAAAAATTAGGTTTCACCTTGATTCAATGATGAATCTTGATAAAACATTCATAAATGAGTTCCCACACCTTGAGAATCATCCTATCATTGAGTATGCTACTGCTTATGTATTTTATGAATCTGAATGGATCAAGATCTTGTTGAGTAGAATTCATGATGACCTATTTTTGATAAGTGAAGTTCTAGTTAGAATCACAACTGATCTCAGTTATGAGATGATAGGTCTATCAAAGACAGGTGCCATCCTTCCAGTTGGTAAGGATGTCAGGAAACTAGTTGAGTAGGCTTGTAAGTCACACAGTGACAAGCGTGGTATGACCATAGAGCCAATTGAGGATAAAGACATCAAGCTATTGGCTATGATTCTTGGTTATAGATTTCAGCATGCAAACAAGTTCAATAGTGTGTCCCCAGCCACTATTTTTGCAACCATCAGAATTGTGAAAGAACACGGTGAATTAAACTTGTGTAAGATCTTGTGAGCATAGTTGATTGAAAACATATGGGCAATCAAATATGACAAAAGAAAAATATTCAAGTTTGGATCACTGATTATTTATATGTACTTTCATATAGTAGGAAGAGTCTCAGATTTATACCTTGATAAAAACATGCCCACTATGCCACAAATATCACTTAAGGCATCAACTAAGAGCACTCTGAAATATTTTATGGATTTAGAGATAAAAAAATTTAGGATAAAGATGCATATGAGGTATAGGATACCTAAAAGCATAGTTGAAAAGTATAAGGACAATATTTTTTTTATGGTGGAAACAGGCATAAATTGTATGGAAGTTGTTGATCCTAGAACTAAGTGGATTCATCCACTTAGTTATGAAGTGGATGAATAGGTTTTGGAAGAATATACACAATTCCTCCTTATAGCACCCAAGGATCCAAATGAACCTAGATGGGGAACATATGAGGAGAAAATCAGACAGGTAGATGCAGTCCTAAATAGTGCAGCAACCAAGAGGAAAGCCTCTAAAATCACATCAAAGATAATTAAGATTCATGGTGTCACTCAGGATGACCTAGATAAAGAAAGAGAAGCTAAGATAGCCATGCAAATTAAGAGCGCATCCACTGTGGAAGCCAAGATAGAGAAGACTGATGATCCTAAGATGAAGAAAGTAAAAATTGAGAAAATTGATTCAATCCAAAGGAAAAAGAGAGTAAGAAAGATGATATTAGTCCTACACCCATAGACACAATTGACTTAGAGTCCATTAAATCATATCCTAAGATTCCCAAGAGGAAGAAACAAATAGCTACAAGCCATCCATCAACAAGAACCACTAGAAGTAGACACAAAAATGTGCAACCACCACCTGAGGTAGGATTCCTACCAAGTCTACAAGTGTTGAGATCCAAAGTGGTAGATTAAGGTAGACTTGATCAGATATCTAAGTTTTATGATAGATATCATGAGATTGAAAAGTTTGAGATCCATGATATGTTTCTCAAACATATGATAAAATTCAAGAAGATTGTGCTAGAACTAAAGACAGCGATTCCAGATAAAGTTTGCAAAATTTTGGATACCTTGAAAAGACAAGCTAGTGAAGAAGACTTCAGAATCAGAGAAAAGACACTAGATGACAATTTGCAAATATGCTCACTTGAAGAAAAGACCTTTTTAATGGACTTAGTAAAGCCGTACCTTAGAACTAAGATGAGAACAATGCACATAATGAACAATGATTATGAGTTGATAACCAAAAAGACTAAAAAAGCCTTTGAGAAGGTGTTTCTAGAACAACGCATGCAACCTACATATGTGCCCACAACCCAAGCACCTATTGAGAAAAACAAAGCAGCTGAGGTCACAAATGCACCTATGAAAGGTCCACAAGACTCAATGCCCACAGTGACAACACCCACAAAAGCATTGACATTTATGACCATGCATGAAGTAAAGAAAGACACAATAATGATCAATAGATAATGTTGAGATATCTATGGAAGACACAGATAAGGACTTGGATAAGTTCGAAGAGGAATTTTATGAGCACTGAGGAAGAAAAAATTCTTTGTGGAGATAATTCACCGAATCAATAAGAGGAAGTTAAGATTGAAGAATTGACCAAAAAAGAAAAAGAAGAGGAGAAAGGAGAAGAAGAGAAGAAAAATGAGCCAAAAGATAAGCCATCTGTTGAAGTACCCATAAAAGTAAAAATAGATGTGATAAATAGCACACATCTCACTCCATCAACATCATTTTTGTCAAGTTTGACTCCTGACACTACAAGTCTAGACTCATGGGGAGAAGAAGACTTAATAAAAATCAATGTGCTTGCAATGGAGAAGGAAAAAGAAAAACAAGTTATGAGGAATCCATTGTTTGTTGAATCAGTCAACATTTTGAGTAGCCTATTGCCTATAGAAAAGAAAGTGTCAAGCATACATGAAGTAGATGATGATAGTTAGCTCCATTACGACATGTTTCAAAACAAACTTTTCTAGCCTTGAAGAATCTACATCCAAGGTGGCAGAAGAGAATTATCATAAGAATATATTGAGTGAATTGGTAGAGAACTTTGCACTTGACCTTAGCTCCTTGAAGGTTGGTCAAGCCGTGTTAAAAGACTTTGTAGCTAAACAAATAAAAATCATAGTAGATTGAATGAACCAGGACAAGCTGACTGTAGACCTCTTCAAGAAAATTCAGGAAGTGGAAGCTATGATAGACATAGTGAGGAAATCAATAGAAGATCCCACCTCTGATGTAAATATGTGTAAAAATGTGTACCAAGGACAAGTGGAAAAAATAGAAAAGGTAGAGAAAGAAATGTCCAAGATAAGGGCAAGGAAAACACAGCTAAGAAATGTCCTTGCACTCTCATTAGATGTATTAAACTAGAACATCAAGGAGATCAATGCCACTATAGTGACATATGATCAAGGTTTGAGTTTAGATTTGGAGAAAATGGAGAAGTTGACATATGCTTTGTGCACCCATCTCAAGACAATAAATGCACTGACAACGTTTTGGCAGAAAGAGATGAAAAACTTAAAGATAGAATATCCGAATGTACTCACCTTGTAAGTACTTGTAGATACAATTTTTTGGGCACCTTTGTCATTAATGTCAAAGGGGGAATATAGTATGTACAAGAGAGAATATGGAGTTTTTTATATGATGTTAAGGGGACTATAGTAAATAGTAAAAGGGAGATATAAGTTAAAGTATATGTTAGAAAATTTTGTATAAGGATATAGTTAGTAACTTTGCCACATTCCTTTGTTGCCATTAATGAAAAAGGGGGAAATTGTTGGCAAGTTGACTATATTGATGTATATGAATATATTTTTTATTGTCATTATGGAAACAAAGTCATATAAAGTTTTGGATTCAATGCATAACTTAGAGGATAAAAAATATGGCTAAGTATGGAAGACTGGACAGTTAGCAGAGCACCAGAGGAACAGAGCATCAGGGCATGTGCGTATGATAGAGTTATGTCATGCACCCTTGAAGATAAGATTTTGAGTATGTATTCATGATAATTATAAGAGCCCATGATGATATGAGCTAGTATGAAGAAGTTACAGCCAGATGAAGTGACATAGGTAGTGAGCGGTAGAACAGAATAGAGCATGGAGCTGACTGTTGTTATTTTGATTAGTGCTTGTAATGTTGTTTTGTAAAGGCTATGTGACCATTATATTTAGGTTTTAGACATGTTAATATAATGATATGTAAACACACTTGAGATAATTCATTTGGAAGTGTTGTATGTAATAGGTTAAAGGGCCGACCTAGTGAATAGTTTAGTTTGCGCATATAAATAAGATATGCGCCTTTGTAATTATGGATGAAGTGTGAAATAGAGTTGATAGGAAAAGAGAAGAGGTTTAAAATTTTTGGATAGAATGTTGTAGTTCTTTACAAGAGGTTAAAGCATCAACACACCAAAGGAACTGATCAGACAAGCAGTGTCACAACACTAGTTCACCTTGCAGATATAGTGTGTATCTGAGATATAGAAGGTTGTAGCCTTAACCACTTGAGTAGTGAGCTCTAGGATAGTGTGTCACTACCCCTAATAGGGTTATTGTAAAATATTCCTAACAGGGTCTAACCTTTGACTAGGTCACTATACTAAAATAATTGTAAAGGTCAACTCCTAATAGGGTTGCAAGATCTTCTAACAGGGATCATAAAACACTAGTGCAGTTCTTAGTGGGTGTCAATTCCCATTGAGATTTTTACCTATTCAGGTTTCCTTGTAATCATATTATGTGTTATGTGTTATGGTTGCTTATCTTCTTGCATTGATGTTCAGTTCAGTACTTAAGCTATAAAGTTAAGTTTCAAGATAGTGGAAAAAGTAATATTAAATAGAACACTGATTCACCCCCGCCCCCTCTTAGTGTTCCCAATCCTAACAGTGTCTATAAAGGAATTCTTTCTAGGATGACACATAGAAACATCTAGACTAGGTCCCTATTTTTCCATAACAAGTCCCTCTTTCACCAAATGGGTAGCAATCAACCGATTCTCCTTGCATTTTCTCCTTTCGATCTTCCTATACTTGAGCACTTCATGCAAGGTGTTAAAAGAGGAGGTCATTTGTTTCATCATATCCTTTCTGAACTTGAAAAATTCAGCCAATTTCTCATTTATCTAGATTTAGTTCTCATTAACATTACCCAAAGCCCTTATCATTTCCCATTTTTCCTCATTAGAGGGAATGAGGGCTTTCAACTCTCAAATTTGGTCCTCCATAAAATGCTCCAGTTGTCTAATTTTTGAGTCAATTCCTCAACCAATTCCCACACGTTAGTGTCCATATTGGTGTTAGACTAATTTCTCTAACTTTAGCTTTGGCCTCAATAATGACTTCCAATCTATTTATTTTCTTTCTTGTCATGTAAAGTTGGGCTATTAACCACTAGATAATAGCATTTTGATGGTTTTATAGAAAGCACATTTTATCAACCTTGTTGAAAATTTGGGAATAATCAGGCAGGTCATCCACACAATTGGGGTTCCTCGAATGAAGTGGGGAAACATTAAGGGGGACATTGGGGTCATCTGGATAATTTTGAGGCTTGGGAACAGGGGGGATGGGATTTAGGTGGTTGACTAGTAGTGTTGGTATGATAATTTTGCAGGGGTCCAATCTGACTCGATGGACCAAGAAGATGCAAAACCCTTAGATACAACAATAGTATTAATGTCAAGAGATTTCATTTTTTCTTTATGTAGAGGCTTAACCATAATTGAACTAATATGGGGAACCAAGGGAGACTGAGGGGCCTTATGGATTTGTGCAAGTTTACTAAGATCCACAATCAAAGTGGGATTAGGGTTCTTAGGGCCAATCTTTGGGGACTGGGCCATATGGAAATTATAAAGACAAATGATTAAACTATGGTGGTGGAGGGCCACCTACTTTTTGGCCTTATTAATCAACTACAATAGGGATGAAAATATCCAAAAGAGAAAATTGATTTTGGCATTATGCCAAAAATAATTTAACATAGTAAATAAGTGGGAATGAAAGCATTTAAAATTATCTTCTAGGGTGACAAATTTGATTAGCACCAATGCTACATCCTTCCATTCCTTAGGCAACACTTCACTGTTGAAACTATTTTGAAGCCTCACAACATCTTCACCAAGGCCAAGAAAATAATTCAGATTGTACTTGTAGTGCCCATTTGAATTTCTAGCTATGGCCTTGCTTTCTGCAACTAAACTAGTAGTGGTTGATATTGTCTCCACTAAGACCTCAAAGGAAACTCCACCAATTTTGATCTTCCCATTGTTCCAAGCCTTCACAAATTTCTCATAGATCTCAAGGTCAAACCCTTTCATGCCCTCAATATAATTGTTAACATGCCCTAATTATATGATGGGGCAAACGGTTTTCTTGTTTATACATTCATCATAATTATTTAGATCAATCTAGTTGAGATCACCTCCCATTATTTTTTTGTAGATAAAATTCATAGAGATGGCCAAGGGGAATACAAGCCATTAACTGTATCCAAGAGAAACAACAAGGGAATAGTCTCAAAAGATCTCAAATCCCATGTACAAAATAATGATATTTCCTCATAATTAATGTGTATTGGGGAAGGTGTGTCCTTTTCTAGATGCGTCCATATCTTTCTGGATCATTACATGAGCTTATAGGTTATAGGTTATAAAGTGTGGAAAGATGTTGTAATTGTATAAATATTTTTGTCATAAATAGAGTCATTATAAAACAATTTACCTAATATCTTTCTAGAATTGACCTATTCACACTTAACTTAAGTTTACTTAGGATTTTTCATACTTTCATCTGACCTCATAGAATTAAGAAATTTTTCTATGCTTTGTGAGAAATCTATTGCATGCATACTTTCCACTTACTCATGAACTTTTCAAGTGAGCTCACAAGTTCTACACCTTTGAATGGGTAGTCATAATTTCACTCCTACCTTCACACCTCCTCATCCTTCCTATATTTGTAAGTCTTCTATGTGCATTTTACGCACTCTCATTTTTATATAATATGCATTCTTTTTTGCTCATAATTTCACTTGTGGAAAGTTATTTTTTCACTTTCATATTCCTAGCTTACTCCAACATAATATTAGAGCCATGAATGCACATTCTTTCTCACATCAATATGACTTCATCATATAACCCTTTTGCTAGTGTTAGCTTTGATGAAGCTGTATCACCATTTCCATATTTAGAATTTTCTATTTCCTTTCCTTTATTTACTATCTTGATAGATTGTATAAATGTTCATGTGTCAATCTATCTAATTCTAAAATTACTTATGGTAGCATCATATCATCATTGATCTAATTGTTGTCATAAATATATGTTCTCTATTCTTCTGTCTTATATGGACTTGATCCATCTTGTTATAATTTTTCACATATTATAATTGGCTTGGAGATCATTAAACATCATTTTAAGACATCATGGGCATTATATAGATCCTTGAACCATGTGTAGAATTTAGAGACATTTATCTTAATTCTTATATATTCCTATCTAGAATGGGAAGTCATCTTGCACACTTTAATGGTGTTGTTTCTTCCAATGGGTAGAAATGTTGTTTATTTATCATGGATCATCTTCAACATCTACTATCACTATAGACATTGAATTCTAAGGGGAGATTTCATGGTTTCTTTTCTCATCTCAATTTTGGGAAGAAGAATTTTTTACATGAAATTATTTCTATTTCAACTTTTTTTTTCCTTTTTTTTTTTTAAGGTGGGGGGGCGGGGGGGGGACATATTATTTTACATTGTGTTAGAAGTAATACTTTGTGGGCCATTAAAATTTATCCATTATATCCTCTATCTTATTCACACCTATGCAATTCTTTCACTGGTCATTTCTTTTATGGAGAGGGGTTTAAGGTCTAGAAAAATTAAATTTTGGTTGAAAAGGTAAAGTTTGAATGTATAAGACACTGGTGTGAGAAATCCTATTTTGAGGAAAAGCATGTGAAACACTAGCATATTATGTAATATAAAGGTTAGGATTGCAAAACAATATTTTTTAGGCATGGAATGGGTCATATCTAGTGATGAAGGGTGCTCCCCTTAATACCACAAACACATAACAGAAACAGAGAAACAACAACAATATGCAAGAATAGAAAATTGGCTTCTTATTATCTCCACAAATGTGGAATTAAAAACTTTTAGAATTACAATATGCAAAGCCACATGGGCATTCCCTTACAATATTCTATAGGACAAAGCCTCAAATTATTACCCAAATCTACCACCCAGAACTGCCTAGACAACACTACGGGCCTTCTTTATATAGGCAATTTCCACCACCCAAAAAAGGTTCCAGAAATTTAGCCCTTAAGGCTGACTATACATAGAATTAATTTATTTTCACAATTTTTACAATAGGGTCGGCTCAAAAGAAATACAAAATATGATTTTAAGTAACCCAACTTCCAGAGGCCATAACTTTCTAACCGTAGCTCCATTTTTCTATTGTAACCACTTTTTGAAAATGCAATGATGAGATCTACAACGCCTGACACGTGCTAGCACCAGTCAACTCAGGGTCGATCATGATTTGGAGCCTCTCAGGACTTCAAAATTGACCTGAAAGATTTCGTACCCAAAAATTTCAATAACTTCACCAATACTGATGATGTGGCAATGAAACTCAACTAGTAGGCTGAAATGACTAGGATGAACCTCCAACTATGAAATCAAAACATTCTGAGATCATATGACCAACTTACTAAAAATAGTAAGTTTCCATAAATAGTAGCTCTGCACAAGATAGCCCTTATTGAAAAGTAAACAAAAATATTTTTGGGTGATGCAAGATTTCTCTTACACCCAGGATGCTCCTGCATCATCTAGTTTCTAAGAGGAATTTATTTACGATTGATTCATACATCAAAGGGTCAAAATAGTTTAAACATTTGTTTTAAAAATAGGCACTAAAGTATTATGATGATCACATCTTAACTATTTTAAGTCAATATTATAATATTTGGATTTATCCCACATTAGTAAATTACTCTATAGTTTATTTCTTCTAGGGGACCATATATTGAGGTTGTAATAAAGTAATTATCATCTTGAAAACACATTTTATCATAGCAATTAAATCTCTCAAGGATGTTGTTCCTTCAAAGAGGATTTTGGTTTTGTTATTAATATAAGCATAGTGCAATATGTTTTTGATTGTGTTATTGTTATTTTATTATATTCGATCTGATGATATTGTGTATGTGAATATACTAAGTAATTCTATTAAATATATTTCTAGGTTTTCTTTGGTGAGGGTATTGAAAGAGATGAAATGAACAAAGATGATGAATCCAACAAGGAAAACTATGGTGTCTATAGTATTTCCTATATGACTAGTTTCTTTTGTACCCTATTTTTAGTTTTTAAGAGTTGTGATGGTAGTAGCTATTTTGTGTTTCCTCTTTGGTTCTTTGTTCCTTTGGCCCCCATTTGGTCCTCTTTTGTTCTGGAGTTTCTTGCCTTATCTAGGCTTTCCCTCTACAATTCTGTGGTATTGCAGAGGTTCTTTTCATTTGTGTACCTTGTATTTTTATGGCCCTAATTGGTGTGGCAGGTGTTAGGAATGGGAACACTGAGAGGGGGGGTGGGGGTGAATTAGTGTTCACTATATATTTATCTTTTTACTTTAATCTTTAAAATGAACTTAAATTCTTAAGTACTAAAATGAACATCCATATAAACATAAAACATGAAATCAACACATAACACCAATATGGTTACAAGGAAACCCAAATAGGTAAGAATCTCAGTGGGAATTGACACCCACTAATATTTTGTACTAGTGTTTAGTGATCCTTGTTAGAAGATCCTTAACCCTATTAGGAGTTGCTTTAGAATGTGTTAAGTATAGTAGACCTTGTTAAGGGTCAGACCCTGTTAGGAGTATTTTACAATAGTCCCTGTTAGGGGAGTGGACGCACTGTCTTATAGCTCACTGCTCAAGTGGTAAAGACTACAACCTTCTAATCTCAGATACACACTTTATCTGTTGGATGAACTGTCACTGTGACACTGCTTGTAAGATCAGTTGCTTTGATGCATTGATGCTTTGACCTCTTGCAAAGCTCTAATACATCTTATAAAATCTTCACACACTTCTACTCTTCTTATCACAACTCTATATCAACTTCCATACTAAATCCAAAGGGTGCATCTCATATTTATATGTGCATACAAAATAAACAACTAGGTTGGCCCTTAGACCTATTACATGCAATGCTTCCAAATGAATAGGCTCAAGTGTGTTTACAAAAAAACATCTCTACATTTCAGAAACCTAAATACAATAGGCGCATAGCCTTTACATCAATAGAATATAATTGCAACTCAAAATGATAATAGTTGGTTGCTTACTCTATTCTTCACTGGCACTCACTAGTTGTGTAACTTCATCTGTATGTATCTTCCTCATACTTGCATATTTGATCATATGCTTATAGACTAAGCATGAATATAGTCCAACTAACTTATCTTCCAAGGTGCACATCATAACTTAGTCGTACGCATGTGCGATGATGCTCTAAGCTGCAGGAACTTTGTACACTGTCTAGTCTTCAACACTTAACCAATTTTTGATCTTCTCATCAAGTGCACTGACTCCAAACTACTATATAACTTTTTTTCCACAATGAAAAAAATATATTAAGTCATATACATTAGTATAGCCAACTTTCCAACAATCTCCCCCTTTGTCATTGATGGCAACAAAGGAATATGGCCAAGTTGCTAACTGTCCTTAATACAAAAAACTTTTTGTCTTCTATACATACACTTATATCTCCCTATACATAATATGATCCATATTCTATACACAACTCCCGCTTTGATATTAATGAAAAAGGTGTTTCAGAAACTGTATCTATACATACTTACTAAGGAAAAACATCTGGATATGCTATCTTGAGGTTTTGGATCTCGTTCTTCCAAAATGTGATCAAAGAGTTTACTATCTAGAGATGGGCGTAGAGTACATACTGTAACTTCTCCCTCTTCTCCAAGTCAGTGCTAGGACCATGATCATATGTTACTATTGTGGCATCTATTTCCTTGATGTTTTGATTGAGTATATCTAATGAGGGTGCAAGATCATTCCTGAGCTGGGTTTGACTTGCCCTGGTCTTTGACATTTATTTTTTTGCCTTCTCAATCTTATCTATTTGCCCTTGGTATACATTATTACAAATGTTTACATCTATGGATGTGTCTTTCACTAAACTCTTGACTTGCTCAATCATAGCTTCTGCCTCTTTTATTTTCTTGAAGTGGGCATCAGTAAGCTTATCCTAATCCATGCATTCTGCAATGACTCTTCTTCCTTGATCTACAAACTCTTTTAAGGATGCTTGACTAGCCTTGAGTGAGCTTAGGTCAAGTGAAAAGTTGCTAATTAATTCACTCAACCTCTTCTTCAGGTACTTTTCTTCTGCAACTAGGGGTGCAAATTCTTCAAGGCTTGAGAAATTTCTTTTGAAATGTGAGATGATTGTACTTACATCATCAAGAGAGTGTATCTTTGACACTTTCTTTTCCTCTAACAAAAAATTATTCAAAATGTTTACTGATTCTACCGGGAGGGGATTCCTCATCACTTGTTTTTCTTTGGCATTTTCCATGGCTAGGATGCTAAATTTTATCAAATCTTCTTCTCTCCATGAGTCTAAACTAGATGTGTCAGGTGTCAAACTTGACAACAATACTGCTGAGGGAGTGATGGGAGTGCTATCCATCACTTCTTGTTTTACCTTGACTAGTTCAACTGATGGTTCATTACTCTCTTCTTCTTTTTCTATTTCTTTCTTTTCTTCTTCTATTTTTTATTTTTCTTTCTCATCTTTAATCAAAATTTATTGTTGATTTGGAGAATTTCTACCACAAAGAATTTCAGCTTCTTGAGTGCTGATAAAAGCTTCCTCAAACTTGTCTAGATCCTTATCTGTGGTTGCCATGGCTATCTCCACATTATCAATGATAATTGTGCTATCTTTTTGTGACTCTGTAGTGGGCACAAACTTATCTACCTCTGATTGTGCTTCCACTATAGGTGCTAAATCTTGAGGACCTATTACTGATGCATTAGTGGGCTCTACCACCTTGACTTCCTTTATAGATACTTTTTCTTTGGGCATAGCAGGTGGATACATGTGCTTGTTCATAAAGACCTTCTCAAAGTATTTCTCTATTTCTTTGGCAACTAATTCATAGTTTTTATCCATTATATTCAATGTTCTTGTTTTGGTCCTGAGGTGAGACTTCACCAAATCTAACAATAGTGATTTTTCTTCTAAGGAACATACTGGTAGACTTTCATCTAGGATCTTTTCTCTTATCCTAAGATCTTCTTCAATGGCTTGTTTCTTCAATGACTCTAGGATATCCAAAACTTTGTCTGGAATCATTGTTTTTAGTTTCAAGATTGTCATTTTGAACTTGATCATATGCTTTATGATTATGCCATGAATCTCTGATTTGTCAATTTCATTGTATTTATCATAGAACTTCCCTACTTGATCCAATCTTCCCTCATTTATAATTCTTGTACTCAACACTTTTAAACTAGGTCTGAAACCTACATCTAGAGGAGCTTGAGTGTTTTCTTTGCTTCTTTTTTTTCATGAGGATGCATGACTAGTGCCAACCTCTTTCTTCCTCTTTGCCATTGTCTTATACTCTAAAGGAGAAGTGGGGTCAATGGTTTCCTTGGGCATAGAGGGAGTAACATCAATTTTGTCCTTCTGATCGTCAGATTTTTCTATCTTCACCTTCGTCAACTTGGGATCATGTGATTCTACCTTTGTTGCATTTGCACTCTGTAATTCCAAAGCAATCTTTTGTTCTTTTTATTTTTCTAGATTTGCTTGAGATAATCCAGGTATTCTCAAGATCTCTGAGGTGACTTTAGCAACCTTTCTTTTTGTTGTTGTACTATTTAGTTTAGCATCTATCTCTCTTGTCTTCTCCTCATAAGATCCCCATCTTGGCTCATTAGGGTCAGTAGGAGCTAAAAGCAATACTTGAGCATATGCTTCCAAAACTTGTTCATCTACTTCATATCCAAGTGGATGAATCCACTTTTTTCTAGGTACAACTACCTCCATGCATGTTGTATCTATTTCAACCATAAAAAAAATAGTATCCTTGTATTTCTCAACAATTTTTTCTGGAATTTTGTACCTCATTTGCATCTTAACCCTGAAGGTTTTCAAATCCAATGTTATGTAATCTCTTAATGTACTTTTAGTGGATTCCCTATAAGATATATGTAGCATGGTTGGAATGGACTTGTCCAAATATGTATCTGATACTTTCCCAACTATATGAAGTTACATGTAAATGATCAAAGACCCAAACCTGAATATCTTGGTCTTATCATGCTTGATTGCCTTGATGTTATCAATCAACTATGCGCACAAGATCTCACATATATTGAACTCTCCATCTTCCTTCACAAGTCTAATGGCTACTATAATTGTGGTCATAGACACACTATTCACCTTGTTGGTGTGTTGAAACCTATATCCAAGTATCATGGACATCAATTTGATCTCAGCTTGCTCAATAGGCTCATTTTTCATCCTGCGCCTATCACTCCTTGACTTACATGTTTGCCCAAAAATTTTCCTGACATCCTTTCCTGTAGGAAGGACGGTGCCAAACTTAGATAGGCCTATCATCTCATATATTAGGTTACTAGTGATTCTTACTGGCACATCACCTATCAAAAATAGGTCATCATGAATTCTACTCAAAAGTATTTTAATCCATTATGTCTCATAGAACTCATATGTCATAGCATACTCCACTATAGGGTGATCATTCCACTTCTCATATTCATCTAAGAAGGTTTTGTTTGGTCTTAACATGGTCTCCATGTGCACCCTTAATCTATCCAATCCTACTGGTTCCTTCTTACAATAAATGTATGCCTTAATGTCTTCAACATGCATAATGCCCATAGGCATGCGGGAGAATGCTCCCTCTAAATCATCTAGGGTAGACTTAAATGGATGCTTCTTAAAAAGATATCTTTTCTTTTCTACAACATCAAATACTATGGGAGTGGCCATCACTTACTTGTTTTATCGCTTTCCAAATGTTCTCTGAGATAATCTGAAGACTTCTAAATCAACGCAATGAACCAGGGTTTCTGCAACCGATCAAATGTACTACTAATCACTTATAAATCAATTTGCAAGTCTTCACAACAACTTCTAAATCTCTTTCTACTCTCCAATCACTCTGAATTCAAATGCAATGAGTAATCAAAAATCTTTCTATGTACTTAAAGTGAAAATTCTACCATTAATGCTTGCCGCGTAAACCAGGCTGTCACTTAGAAATTTCTATCTTTCATTCTACAAAGGATCAGCTAGTGCACTCTTTCATGAAGGTTTCTCTAGTCTCCAAAAGCTTAAGTCCAAAGGTGCATACTCTGAGAGTGAGTATACCAACCACGCAGGGGTCTAGAGCTAAATTAGCTCCCCCTATGACCCTGAGGGCCATTCATCTAGATGTAGAGGGTGCGTCCACTATGGATGCATCTAATACATACTCATCAACCTTGTACTTCTTTGTTTTTGACCAAATCAAGCTCACATCCTCTGAAGCTTTCACAAAATTGACTTCTCCTTCAGGATCCAATACTAGTTCTTTGGTCTTTTTAGGGCTTTCCTGACCTTGCATCCTTGATCTATAGAAATTTGAGATATGTCTAGCCTTGTTACAAGAGTGACAAATGACTGGAGGCCTTATATTCCTCGGCACATTAACATGGGTCACCATCTTACATTGTTTAGCTGAGTGACCATTATAGTTACATATATGACATGTAACATTCTAAGAGCTTCTTACATTTGATTGATTTTGATTTCTTTGATTATGAGTCCTATTCTTTTGGCTTGTCTTGTAATTCATAGCTCTATGACCAAATTTATTGCACGAATAACAGTAACCATTGAAATGTCTTACCTCTATACAGTTCCTTGCTATGTGCCCATGCTTGTTACATGCATAACAAGTGTGGTCCATAGGCTTGTGCTCATTCTTAGGTGGTTTAGTATGATCCTTGGTTTGACTTCTAGTCTCTTTAGCATTTGAGGTGCCTTCTGGTGCTTTCATTTTTTCTCGCATGTTATCAATTTGATTCTGTGCTGCATTGTATCTAATGCAGCTAGTATCTCCTTTAGCTCTTCTTTCATATAACTGAGATTCTATTAAATCAGAACTCATGTGTAATTTATCAATGTGATTATTAACCCCTTTCAATTCAAATTCCAAGCTTTCCTTTTTGTTTCTTAGACCTAAGATTTCCATGTTTTCTTGCCTCAATTCTTCATTCAGTTGAAGGTTCTCTTTGACCTGTTCATCATAGACTTCCTGATTGTTAGTCAGCTTATTATCAAATTCTTCAAGTTGTTCTTTTAAGGATTTATTTTCTTCATTCAACTTCTTGACCATTTTCCCTAGATCACTGGTAGAGCATTCTTTCAAAACTTTCCTTATCCTTTTGATGACTAATTGAGCATCACTAAGTTTTTCCATTAGTTCTTCAGTTTCTCTTTCAGATATGTCCAGGTCTTCAAGAGTAGCTTCCCGATTTCTTTTCAGATGTTTCATTTCTACTTTGTCCATGATTTCCTCAAGTGGTTAAACTTCTTTGTTGAGGACCAAAGCTTCAATACCAATTGTTAGGAATGTGAACACTGAGAGGGGGGGGGGGGGTGAATCAATGTTCATTGTATATTTGTCTTTTTACTTTAATCTTTAAATTGAACTTAAATGCTTAAGTATTGAAATGAGCATCCATATAAACATCAAACATGAAATCAAAACATAACACCAATATGGTTACGGGGAAACCCAAATAGGTAAAAACCCCGGTGGGAATTGACACCCACTAATATTTTGTACTAGTGTTTAGTGATCCTTGTTAGAAGATCCTTAACCCTGTTAGGAGTTGCTTTACAATGTATTAAGTACAATAGAACTTGTTAAGGGTCAGACCCTGTTTGGAGTCTTTTATAGTAGTCCCTGTTAGGGGAGTGGATGCATTTTCCTAGAGCTCACTGCTCAAGTAGTGAAGGCTACAACCTTTTGATCTCAGATACACACTATATCTGTTGGATGAATTGTCACTGTGACACTGCTTGTTAGATTAGTTCCTTTGAAGTGCTGATGCTTTGACCTCTTGCAAAGCTCTAATACATTTTATAGACTCTGGGTACACTTCTTCTCTTCTTATCACAACTCTATATCAACTTCCATACTAAATCCAATGGGCACATCTCATATTTATATGCGCATACAAAATAAATAACTAGGTCGGCCCTTAGACCTATTACATACAATGCTTCCAAATGAATTGGCTCAAACATTTTTACAAACAAACATATATACATGTCGGAAACCTAAATACAATAGGTGCATAGCCTTTACATCAATAGAATATAATCACAACTCAAAATGATAATAGTTGGTTGCTTACTCTGTTCTTCACTGGCACTCACTAGCTGTGTAACTTCATTTGTCTGTATCTTCCTCATACTTGCATATCTGATCACGCACTCATAGACTAAGCATGAATATAGTCCAACTAACTTATCTTCTAGGGCACACACCATAACTCATTTTTACGTACGTGTGCTGATGCTCTAAGCTGCAAAAACTTTGTACACTGTCCAGTCTTCAACACTTCATGAATTTATGATCTTCTCATCAAGTGTGCTGACTCCAAACTACTATATGAATTTGTTGCCATAATGACAACACTATATTAAGTCATATACATCAGTATAGCCAACTTTCCAATAGTAGGTTTGGTTCTTATTCTTATGGGTGTCACTCTTTCTATTTCATTTTTTTGATAAGTTTGGTTTCAGATTTGGTGAGGAGGGATTGTGTTTTGTGGTTACTACTTCCTAGTGACACCTTTTACATTGTTTCATTGGGGTGCCCTACTCAGAGGTGGCTATGGTGGTACAACTTTTTGATTGTTTAGAACTTTTTATTTCTTTCTTCCTTAGAATGATTTTTCTTATGGTTGTAGGGATTGGTGGATTTTTTTCTCTATTTTGTGGTTATTTGGTTGTTGATAATGTTCAAGGGCTCATTCTAAATTATTTTGGTTTTTGGTTAAGGGTTGTTTCTAGCTTTCAGGCTATGCTTTCCTATGTTGGAGCCTATGCTTAAATTATTTATTTCTCATATAGGCTCTTTCTATTCTTCTCTAGGTTCTTACTGATATGGTTCCTATGGAGGTAGATTATTCCCTTATTAAGGTGAGAATTTTTATTATAACTATGGAGAGGGTTTGGCCCATTCTTCTTATTTCTTCCTCTTTTGCATTTCTCATTGAAGTGGTGGAATCCTCTATGGAGGTAGTGGTTTACCTTTTGGAAGAGTTTGGAAGCTACATCATGTGGTCTTCTATTGTTTTTGTCTTTTAGGATGAGGGGTTGACTAAAGTGTGACTTTCCCATCTGGTGGTCTCTTCCTCTACTGCTCCTACTGAGGTGGACTCCTTTTATATTTAGGTGTCCAAAGGATTTTTTTAGGAGAGGAGTTGACTTTATATTGGGGAGAATTTGTATTTCATTGAAAAATGATTTTGGGAACCATTTCAAAGCTCAATGTGAAGGGTTGGGGAACCTTTCAACCTTGTGTATGTATCATCTTGCTCTTGGTTTATTTGGAGGTTCATTTCTTTCCAAGTTGTTTCTTAAGGATTATTCTTTTGATTCTAGAAGTTAAGTTTTTAGGATCCTTGTTAAAACATAATGTATAGGTTAAGGGAGGCTAGAAAAACTCTTGGATCATGTTTCAAGTTAAGGGAGAAAAGAAAAACCCTTGGATCATGTTCTAGGTTAAGGGAGCATGTAAAAAATCTATTTAAAAAGTTTAGGACCTTTGCCTATTGTTGCGTCATGCAATGCACTTTATATGGTTAGTCTTATGTAGGATTATATTTTTAGTAGTTTGAAGGGATGGGGGTTGGTTGTGATCTATATTTTGTAGCTAATTGTTTGAGGGTTCCAAATCCCCTCCAAATTTTCTTGTATAGGATTGATGCCCCTTAAAAATATATTTGACCTAAATAAAAACCAAAAATGTTTGACTAAAACTACATAGCTTATTTAAGTACATCACATAGTGTGATGGTTAAGAGATTGCATTATTTATGGCTCAACCAAGGTTCTTGAGTCCATGTAAAAGGATCACATGGTGTTCATGCACTTCGATTATGTTGTCTATGTGGACATGCTGGTAGTGGCAGAAAAAAGGATGACATATGTAAATGAGGATGACATGTAGAAGGAGGAAAATGATGTGTAGGAGGATGGAGGAGAAGAGAAAGGAGGAAAGAGAAGGGGAATGAGGATTACATGAAGGAGAAATAGGGAATCATGGAGGAGGAGGTATCTAGAGAACAAGTAAGTGTTGGAGATTTGCCAGCAAAATAGTATTGACCTTATGTTTGTCATTGAAGATAACATATGGAAAGTAGCATGAGTGGAAGTCTTATATAGTAAGATTTTTGTATATGTAGCATGGACATGATATCATCATGATATCATGGGCATAGAGGTTAACTATTAGTACAGATAGTTATATAGCAATTGGTGTCAGCAGTGTTCCTGATAGAGTTACAGGAAGTATTTTGTGTATGGTTGTCTGTATAGTTATCATGGAGCCTTGTGCACTTGGATATATGTTGAAGACATGTTAGTGATGTTAAGTTCATGGACACATAGTTTGATTATGACCACAAGTAAATTTATGCAATCGTTATTCACTAGTAGCAGTTTCTTGTGTTTATTCAGAAGAGCTGACATAGATTTTATTAGTTCCAGAGTTGCACCTATCTTGAGGGTATGTTCCCTTGGAGTTAAGCTTGGAGAAGTATTATTGATGTTTGGTTAAGAGCGCTCAAGTTAATTCATCTTACAAAGAAAGTTCAAGTTGTTTTGGTAGAGCCGACAGTGTGTAGCATGTGTCTACATTTATTTTATTGGACAGGTCCCAGATTGTGTTGCGTGCATAATAGAGCTAACAAAATGTTGTTGGAGTTTATTATGGTTTCTCTAATATGATTTCAAGGTATTTCTAATAGGCTGACTTTATTATATCATTTGGAGGAAAGATATTTATAGGCAATCATTTGTGATTGCTGAAGTGTGGTTCATAGTTGATGAAGTAGAGCAGAGTAAAAAGTGCGAAGTGTAGAACCATCAGAAGAAGGTCTATGTGACCAAGTAAAGTACTTGTGCTATTCATTGGAATTGATCTAGATATCAAGTCAAATCACAGTTCACCAAGATCCAGATAGAGTGTGTATCTATTATTCAGAAGGTTGTAGTCTTCACCCATTTGAGCAGTGAGCTCTCGGACAGTGCATCCTCTCCCCTATCATGGACAATTGTAAAAGAATCCTAATAGGGTCTGACTCTTGACTAGGTCTACTGTACTTAATATATTGTAAAGATACTCCTAACAGGGTAAAGGATCTTCTAACAAGGATCATTATACACTAGTACAAAATATTAGTGGGTATCAAGTCCCACCGGGGCTTTTACCTATTTGGGTTTCCCTGTAACCAAAATATTGGTGTTGTGTTCTTGTGTTATTTCATTGTGTTTATGCTTATGTTTAAGTATATTTAATTGGATAAAGAATTGAATCTTGTAGATAACTGATTCACCCCCCATCTCAGTTATCTCTTGGGAATATTCCTAACAATTGGTATTAGAGCCAACTGCCTCAGAGAGAAAGTTTAACAACTTGAGGTTGATCAGATGGTGTACTTTAGGAAAGAAAGTCCTAAGTTTGATGGAGAGAATTATCTTGATTGGAAGAACAAGATGGTGACTCATTTTCAGTGCATTTCTTTTGAATTTTTTGATGTGACTATCAAAGCAGCTAAGATACCTACCCTAGAAGACCTTGCACAAGAAGATGCTACTGATAGGAAAAAGGAATTGTTTCATCATAATGCTATTGCTAAAGAAGCTATTACCAACACCTTATCTGATGGAGAGTTTTCATAAATAAAAAGGGTGGATACATCCCACAAAATATGGAAGCACCTAGAAGACATATTTGAAGGAGACAAACAAGAAAAGGATACACACAGAAAGACATGGAAGAAAAGCTACAATGCATTAGAGATGTTTCTTGAGGGAAACATCAGAGCTTACAATCAAAGGATAAATGAAGTAGTTGCTGGAATCAGAAACAATGGTGGAGAGATTTTAGAGGAGGACATTATGGACAAATTGATGACTACTCTTACTCCAAAATATGAAAGCAAGATCAACATCCTTGATGAGACCATGCAACTTACATCAAACTTCAAGAGAGAGATTTTGATCAACAAACTCTATACTTTTGAGATCTCAAGATTGAAGTTAGAACCAAAGAGTGAAACAACCTTCAAAGCAATAGTTCATGGTAAGAAATCTGCAAACACTTCTGGTAATTTTGATGATGATGATGAAGAGAAAAATCTAGAGGATTTCATTGCTATGATTGCTAAAAGAGAAAAGAAAGGAAAAGGAAAATATGAAGGTCAATTACCATTTAAGTTCTTTTCATGTAATAAGATTGGTCACTTTGCATCTAAGTGTCCTACTAGAGCTAGAAAGTTTAAAAAGGATTACAAGCCTAAGTATTCTAAGGAATGTTACTATGTTGGAGATGGAGTATCATATGATGAATTTGGTGAAGAAGAAATTGGATTCATTGCTATTGTAGACAAAATGAATAATAAGATAGCTCATGAAGAGAAGAAAGGAATTCAAGAGATTGCATTGATTTCACAAGCTGACATAAGGACAGAGTGGATTACAAACAATGGTTGTTCACATCACATGACAGGTAATAAAGGTAGGTTTGTTCATTTGGAAAAATACAATGGAGGTATGGTCAAATTTGGAGACAACACTCCTAAACCAATAGTTGGTAGAGGAGCCATCACTTTGGATTGAAAGAATAGTACTAATGATGTTCTTTATGTTGATGGTTTGAAACATAACCTTCTCATTGTTGGTCAGTTACTTGGAAAAGGCTATCAATTGGAGTTCAAAGATGAAAAATGCATCATTAAAAACAAGGATGGTGTTATGATTGCATCAAGCTCAAAGAAAAGAGGTAATGTTTTTCAACTCAATTCAGAAGCAATTTGTTTTGTTGCTAAAGTTGATGACAGTTGGTTGTGGCATAAGAGACTATGCCATATCAATTTTGATAACATAGTAAATATAAGCAATGTGAAAGCAGTAAGAGATCTACCTACCATAGCAAAGCCAGTTGATACTATATCCAAGGAATGTGTGATGGGAAAGCATGTGAGGAATTCATTTAGGAGCAAGAAAAATTCAGTAGAGAACAAGTTGGATCTGATTCATACTGACCTATGTGCTCCAACTCATACTATGGTGAAAGGTATTTCATTTTGTTTGATGATGATTATACTAAAATGATGTGGGTTGCATTATTAAAAGATAAGTCATAAGCATTTGAGAAGTTCAAAATATTCAAAGCTAAGGTTGAGAATGAATCTGGACTAAAGATAAAATGTTTAAGATCGGATACAGGAGGAGAATAAACCTTTGATAGATTCTATGAGTACTGTGAAGAACATGGCATAAAGAGATAGTTAAGTGGACCTAGAACCCCTCAGCAGAATGGAATTGTAGAGAGAAGGAATAGGATCATTCTTGATATGGCATGCACCATTATGATAGAAGGAAAAGTTGCACACACCTATTGGAGAGATGCATTCAATACAATAGTCTATACAATCAATAGAATTCAATTGAGGCCAGGCATTGACAAAACACCATATGAGCTATGGTTTGGTAATGTTCCCATAGTAAAATGTTAGAATAATTGAGAGGGGGGTGAATCAGTTATCTGGTGACCCAACTTCAAAATGTATAATTCAAAACATCTTCTTTAATTTCTGCTCGTCAGTAAGCAATAATAACTCTCACTATTTGTGCTTTTACCGATTACCAGTCTAATACTTATAACAGTTTATCGATCAAATCTAACATGTAACATGCAAAGTATGATAACAAAAAAATATCACAGTCAACACATAACACAAGAGATTTAACGTGGAAACCCTGTAAAGGGAAAAACCACTTGGGACCGGCAACCCAAAATTGTTCACTCTTCTGAAGTGAGGTCAGTTAAGACCCAACCCTATTAAAGGTTACAAACACATTGTCAGGTGTGACCTTGTTAGAGGATTTTAGACTAGAAGTTATCATCCAACCAGCATTCACTATGGGGTTGACAGGATAACAATGTTCATTCTATGAATGATACATCATAAGACTTTCAAAGTCCACTCGATTAAGAGATTTAGACTGTATACAATGGTTAAATATGTAACAGTAAAATGAATTGCCTTAATACAACTTCAATTGCAAATTGCAAATAAATATTTAGTCCATACAAATCCTTCTGATCAATATTTCACTTCAGATTCAATACTATATGAACTTACTGTCCATCGGTAAATACTCTCCGTAGCTCGGTAACTGTTCTGCAGCTCGGTTCTTACTAACCAGTATGATTAGAATGCATGAAAGCTTGTTCACGCAAAATTCCTGCAGCTTCTTCTTCTTTTGGCTCCTTACTAAAGAAATCTTGTTCTCTTATATAGATGAGTAAATCATTTTCTTCTCCACCATCAAATTTTTCCGCTTAACCACATTCACGGTACTTGTGTCAATAACACATTTTAATCTTCTCCGTTAGATCTTCCTTGAATTTTGTCAGTCGTTGATCTTTGTAACAAACATTATCTGCTACCTCGATGTTATACTCTTGTCAGCTCATCAATCTTATCAGCTAAACTAATCATTTAATTCATTATATCCTCCTCGGTTAACAAAGAATGCATCGGTAAACATTGCTCGATTAATACTGCGGTCGGTATACACTACACTCCATCAGTGTATACTAGAAATGCTTCATTTACTGACAACACTACTTTGTGTCTTTTAACTCTATACTTCATTATAGATGAATGCAACATAATAAAGTCAATATCATCAAGTCATAGACTCATCAAAAAGTTACTCAATGTGTTCCTTATCCTCATCTGTCATGTACATGTTTCCTCATGTAGATTTCTTTGTTCTTCATCTCTTTCACCTTTCTTCAGATGTCTCGGTATAGTAACTTACAAGATAAGTGTTGTCAAACTAGTTGACATCAATGACAACATAATACTAATTCAATCATATTCCATATCTAATTAGCAACTTCTTAGTGATCTTGTAATCACAGATCCTTCAATCAGATTCCAAATCAGTTGTAGTCCAACAATCTCTCCCTTTGGCATTGATGGCAACTCAAGTAATATGAAATGTACCATACACATACCAAACATATATTCTACAACTTTGTGAGAAAATGTTGTAAGTCAAATAGACTTAAGATGTTTAATCACTATGTTACTAAACCGGCATAAATAATACAGGTTTCCCTTTCTGTAGTTGTGATCTTTTTAGTTCTCCTGTTCTTGCTTCTGTTCTCTGTAATTGATCTTCAATACTCTGTCTCATTTAGATTGTCTCTCCCTTAGATAATTCTCATATTTTGTTTATCTCTCCCTTTGATAGCAATGCCAAAGAAAAAAATAAACAATCATCTTTGTAGTAGCCAAATAACTCTCTGGTGTGATGTGCTTCCTCTGTATCTTTTTATACTAATATCTCATCAGTTCAAGTGCTCAAACTTAATCACAACCTTGAACATGATTCAAAGTGTGAACTATGTTGCATCAACATGAATGATCTTCTGATAAAAGTAGGCTGATGCAACATCCATATCACCTTAGTGACCGATAGATAGGGGACGGACCCCAAGTCTAGTCCTCAAGTATTCAAATGTGTCCTTTAGTAGAGGTTTTGTAAAAATATCATCAAGTTGTTCTTTAGATGTAACAAATTCTAACTTTACTTGCTTCTCTTGTGCTTGTTCTCTTAAGTAATGATACTTAATAGATATATGCTTTTTCTTAGAGTGCATCACAAGATTCTTTGAAATATTAATAGCACTAGTGTTGTCACAATATATAATCACCAGGTCAGTGATTACCTCATTCATTCCTTCCAACACTTGTTTGATATATGTAATGTTTGAATAGTTAGTAGCAGCAGCAACATATTCTACTTTAGTTGTAGACTGAGAAATACAAGCCTATTTTTTACTTGTCTAGGTTACAAGTCTTTCACCAAAGAAAAATGCTCCTCCGATGATGCTATTTCTATCATCCACATTTCCAGCCTAATCAGCATCGGTGTAAACTTTTAGTTCAAACTTCCCTTCCTTAGGATACCATAATCCATAATTCTCTATTTTCTTCAAGTATCCTAAGATCCTTTTTGTAGCTATCATGTGTGATTCTCTAGGGTTAGCATAAAATCTTGCAACTATACCCACAACATGTGCTATATCTGGCCTACTGTGAACTACGTACATTAACTTACCAATCATGGATCAGTAAAGTGTCTGATTTACCTCAGTAGTTTCATCCTCCTTTGTCAATTTGCATCTAGTAGCCATTTGTGTTCCTACAGGTTTTGCATCTTCCATGCCAAATGTCTTCAGTACTTCCTTTATGTATTTAGATTGTGTGATGAATATGCCATCACTCTATTGAATCAGTTGTAGTCCAAGAAAGAACTTAATCTCTCCAAACATAGACATTTCAAATTCCTTTTGCATTTCATCAGCAAATGCCTTGTAGACAAGATCTGAGCCACCAAAGATGATATCATCAACAAATATTTCAGCAATGATAATAGTATCATCAGTATCACCTTTCACATACAAATTGCTATTTTCACTTGTTCTAATAAATCCAATACTTAACAAGTAAGTATGCAGTCTTTGATACCATGCTCTCGGTGCTTGCTTTAGACCATATAAAGCTTTATGTAATCTACATACCATGTCTTTATTGTCAGGATCAACAAATCCTTTAGGTTGTTCAATGTAGACCTCCTCTTCAAGTATACCATTCAAAAATGCTGACTTCACATCCATTTGATAGACTTTGAATTTCTTATGTGCAACATATGCAAGTAGCATTCTAACTCCTTCTAATATAGCAATAGGTGCAAATGTCTCACCATAGTCAATGCCTTCTTCCTATGCATATCCCTTGCATACTAATCTAGCTTTATTTCTTGTGACTTCACCATTTTCATTCATTTTATTCCTGTATATCCACTTAGTACTGATAACATTCTTATCTTTTGGTCGGGGTACTAAGGACCAAATTTTGTTCTTTTCTATTTCTTCTATTTCCTCTTTCATTGCATTAACCCATTCTTCATTCTCTAATGCAACATTCACAGTTTTAGGTTCAAACTCACAAATTAAACATGTACCTTGTCTGTCTCCAATGATTTGTGTTTCAGGATGATGTCTCCTAACAAAACTAGCCAAGACTTGATTTCTCCTTTCTTGTTCATCCTGCTCAGGGTCATTTCCTTGCTCAACAGCTTCTTCATGTTCATTGGTTTGTGGTGCCTGTTGTACTACATTATTTCCCTACTGAGTGGTTGACATTTCTTGCGGTGTTGGTAGATACTCTAGATATTCAATATAAGTGAATCTATCGTAGTCTTCTAGTTCCTTTGCACTTTCCTCTATGTACTTGTCATCAAACTCATCAATACAAACATTAGTACTTTCAACTATCTTATTTGTAACCTTATTTAAACATTTATATGCTTTACTTGTAGTGGAATATCCTAGAAATATTCCTTCATCTCCTTTAGAATCAAACTTCCCATTTCTTTCATGTTTCAAGATAAAGCATTTACTTCCAAAAATTCTCAAATAACTTACAGTAGGTTTGTGTCCAAACCATATTTCATAAGGTGTTTGGTTGGAGTCCTTCTTCAGTTGTACTCGATTAAGAACATATATAGTTGTGCTGACAGCTTCCCTCCAATATGTTTGAGCAACATTCTTCTGTATCATTAATGTTCTAGCATAGTCAATTATAGACCTATTCCTTCTTTTAGCAATACCATTTTTCTGAGGTGTCCTCAGTGCAGATAGCTGCCTCTTGATTCCATGCTCATTGCAAAAGTTAGTAAATTCATCAGAGATAAATTCACCTCCTGTATCAGATCTTAAGCATTTTATTTCCTTTCCAATTTTTTTCTCTACCTTAGCTTTATACCACTTAAACATTTTGAAGGCTTTATATTTCTCTTTCAAGAACATAACAGTCATCAGTCTAGTTTAATCATCAACAAAAATAATAAAATATCTATCACCAGAATAGCTCTAAGTTCTCATAGGACCACATAGATCGGTATGAACCAACTCAAGTATCTTCTTTGTTGAGTAGTCTTTTCTTTTAAAACTAGACTTAGTCATCTTACCTTTCTAACATTCATGGCACATGGCATGATTAGGTTTTGTCAAGTTAGGCAATCCTCTAACTCTTTTCTTTCTACTAATCTTGACCATGTTGTCAAAGTTCACATGACATAACCTTCGGTGCCACAACCAAGCATCTTCATCCTTTATTAGTGAACAAGAAGACTGATCCATATCAAGATAGAATAGATTACCTCTGGATTGTGTACCAGTTCTGACAAGTCTTCCTCCATCATCATAAATCTTCACCTTTTTGCTCTCAAAAGCTAGTTGATGGCCTGAATTGTTTAGTTGAGCCACACTTAACAAATTATAGTTCAATCCATCTACCTAGTATGCATTGTAACATTGTAGTCTATCATTGATCATCATTGAGCCTTTAGATCTTACCATACAAGGTGCATCATTTCCCATTCTCATAGATCCTCCATTATATTCAACAAGATGATCAAACTTCTCTACATCACTAGTCATATGATGTGTGTAGCCACTGTCTATGATCCATGTATCAGTTCTACTTACTTTAGAGATCAGTGCCATCTCTTCATGTTTCTCTTCCTCTTCTGAGTCATCTTTCATAGCAACAAATACAACTTCTATATCATCATCAGAATCAGATTCAATTTCAATATCTTTAGCTATGTAACATACCTTTTTGCCTTTTTCATCTCGGTTGTCTCTATTGTTGTGTTGGTAACCTCTATTGACTCTTCTCCCATAGCTTCCTTCAGATTGGTCTTTGGATCTATCATCATCTTTCTTCTAAGGGCATCTAGCAGTGATGTGACTAACTTATTTACAATTAAAGCATGCCAAAGGTAGCTTGCCTCTATACCTTCCTTTTCCTTTGGGCAATCTTCGGGCCATAAGTGCTTCAAGCTCATCAAGTTCATCATCGGTATTGTCATCACTATCACAATTCTTACCATCCCTACTAGACTTTCCAATCTTCAGAGAAGACATGAAAGTGGATTCAACAGAAGGAACAACATTGTTATCAAAGTTATTTAATTCAAAGGTTGTAAGTTTACCAATCAGAGTGTCAAGAGTAAGGTTGGATGTAGCTCTTGTTTCATGAATTGCAGAAATCCTGATTGCATAAACTGGTAGCAAAGTTCTAAGAATCTTGCTTATCACTATTTCATCATCAATCAATCCATCAGATGCTCTAATAGCATGTACCACCTCTTTGAGTCTATTTTAATATTGGACAATATTCTCATCTTCTTTCATTCTCATATCATCAAATCTGCCTCTCAGACTTTCAGCTTGGGCTCTTTTGACATTCAGATCTCCACTGTAGATTTGTGCTAATTTATCCCACATTCCTTTGGTAATTGTGCATGTCTTGATATCTTCAAATTTAGCATCGGTACAGGAAGTAGCAAGTTCCATCATAGTAACATTGTGTTCATGCTTATCCTTCAGTTGATCAATAGTTAGGGGACTAGTGGGTGGTTGTATGTAGCCATTTTCCATCAGATCTAGTGCTGAGTTCCGAATTCTAGATATGTGCAACTTCATTCTAATTTTCCATACTGTGAAGTTCTCTTTGTTCAGTTTCGGTACTTCCCTCTTATACATCTTGAGACCTTTATGCTTAAGTCCTTAAAAGTCTATTCCAAGAAACCAAAGCTCTGATACCAATTGTTAGAATAATTGAGAGGGGGGTGAATCAGTTATCCAATGATCCAGCTTAAAAATGTATAATTCAAAACATCTTCTTTAATTTCTACTCATCGGTAAGCAATAATAACTCTCACTGTCTGTGCTTTTACTGATTACCAGTCTAATACTTATAACAGTTTACCGATCAAATCTAACATGTAACATGTAAAGTATGATAAAAAAAAATATCACAGTCAACACATAACACAAGAGATTTAATGTGGAAACCCTGTAAAGGGAAAAAACACCTGGGACCAACAACCCAAAATTGTTCACTCTTCTAAAGTGAGGTCAGTTAAGACCCAACCCTATTAAAGGTTACAAACACACTGTCAGGTGTGACCTTGTTAGAGGATTTTAGACTAGAAGTTATCGTCCAACCAGCATTCACTATGGGGTTGATAGGATAACAATGTTCATTCTATGAATGATACATCATAAGACTTTTAGAGTCCACTCGGTTAAGAGATTTAGACTATATACAATGGTTAAATATGTAATAGTAAAATGACCTACCTTAATACAACTTTAATCACAGATTACAGATCAATATTTAGTCCATACAAATCCTTCTGATCAATATTTCACTTTAGATTCAATACTATATCAACTTACTATCTGTCAGTAATTACTCTCTGTAGCTCCATAACTGTTCTATAGCTCGGTTCTTACTAACTAGTATGATCAGAATGCATGAAAGCTTGTTCACGTGAAATTCCTCCAGCTTCTTCTTCTTCCAGCTTCTTACTAAATAAATCCCATTCTCTTATATAGAAAAGTAAATCATTTTCTTCTCCACCATCAAATTTTTCTACTTAACCACACTCACGGTACTTGTGTCAATAACAAGTTTCAATCTTCTCCGTTAGATCTTCCCAAAATTTTGTCAGCCATCGATCTTTGTAACAACATTATCTGTTACCTCGATGTTATACTCTTTCTAGCTCATCAATCTTATCAGGTAAAATAATCATTTAATTCATTCTATCCTCCTCGGTTAAAAAAGAATGCATCGGTGAACACTGCTCAATTAATACTGTGGTCGGTATACACTACACTCTATCGGTGTATACTAGAAATGCTTCATTTACCGACATCACTGCTTTGTGTCTTTTAGCTCTATACTTTGTTATAGATGAATGCAACATAATAAAGTCAATATCATCAAGTCATAGACTCATCAACAGGTTACTCAATGTGTTCCCTATCCTCATTTGTCATGTACATGTTTCCTCATGTAGATTTCTCTATTCTTCATCTCTTTCACCTTTCTTCAGATGTCTCAGTATAGTAACTTACAAGATAAGTGCTATCAAACTAGTTGACATCAATGACAACATAATACTGATTGAATCATATTCCATATCAAATCAACAAATTCTTAGTGATCTTGCAATCACAGATCCTTCAATCAGATTCAAAATCAGTTGTAGTCCAACATAAAATACTTTAGTTGCTTTGGAAGCAAGTGCTACATCAAGAGGGATGAAGTAGTTGGCAAGTTTGATGCAAGAAGTGATGTAGGTATTTTTCTTGGTTACTCTACTAAAAGTAAAGCTTATAGATGTTTCAATTTAAGGTTGAAGAAGATCATTGAAAGTGCTCATGTAAAGATTGATGAAAATTTTATGATTCAAGAAAGATATCATGATTACTCACCCTTGATTGAGGAAGAACCTAGACCCTCTACTAGTGAGACAATTATTGAAGAAATGTTTGATAGTATTGATGTGTTATTCAATGACCCTGAGACAAGTGAAGAAGAAACTCCCAAGGCTGATAAGTCAGCATCACCTAAAGTTCCAAAGTTTACATCAAGAAATCATTCCAAAATAGACATCATTGGAGATCAAAGCGCCGAAGTTCTAACAAGGTCCTAAACAAATAACTCAGTCAGCAGTGGAGTGGTATGTTTACTATCTCAGATTAAATGTTTAAGTATTAAAGATGAATGTAATGATTCAGATTGGCATGATGCTATGAAAGAAGAACTTGATCAGATTGTTAAGAATGAGACTTGGGAACTGGTCCCAAGACCTAGTGATAAGAATGTGAGTGGAACAAAATGGATATTCAGAAACAAGATGAATGAAGATGGTACAGTAGTAAGAAACAAAGAAAGATTAGTATGTAAAGGATATGCATAAAGAGAAGGCATTGATTATTCAGACACATTTGCACCTGTGAGTAGATTACAAGCTATTAAGTTGTTTATAGCTTATGCTATAGTCAAAAAATTCAAAGTTTATCAAATGGATGTCAAGTCAGCATTCCTGAATGGAGACTTGAAAGAAGAAGTATACATTGAGCAGCCGAAAGGATTCACCTTATCAGACAGACCTAATATGGTATGCAGATTAAAGAAGGCCCTCTATGGACTGAAGCAAGCCCCTATAGCATGGTATGAGAGACTAGATGGATACTTAACAATGATTGGATTCAAGAAAGGAGTAGCAGATTGTAATCTATTCATTAGAGAGACATTTGAAGGTTTTCTTCTTGTAGCTATATTTTTTGATAACATTATCTTTAGAGGTAATGACAAACTAAGTGCTAAATTTGCCAAAGAAATGCAGAATGAGTTTGAGATGAGTATGATTGGTCCTATCAAATACTTTTTGGGACTAAATGTGCAGTAGATAGAAAAAGGAATTTTTATTAATCAGTCAAAATATGTGAAAGAGATACTGAAGAAATTCAATATGGATGACTGCAAGCTAGTAGGAACCCCTATGATCATTGGATGCAAGCTTACAAAAGAAGATCACTCACCAGAAGTAGATATAACATTGTATAAGTCTATGATTGGTAAACTCATATATCTTACTCAGGCTAGACCTAATATTTAAAATGCAGTTGGCATAGTTGGAAGATTTGTAGTAGAACCTAAACAAAGTCACCCCATGGTAGTAAAAAGAATATTTAGATACTTGCAGGACACTATTGATTATGGTCTATGGTATCCTAATTCAGAAAATGTTGAGCTTCATGTGTACACTGATGTAGATTGGGCAGGATGTGTTGATGACAGAAAGAGTACTTTAGGAGGAGCAGTGTTTCTTGGTGATAGACTTGTCACTTAGACAACCAAGAAACAAAATTGTATTTCTCAGTCAATAGTAGAAGCAAAGTATGTTGTAGTAGCCCTAAATTATTCTACAATTATTTGGATCAAGTAGATGATAAAGGATTTTGGAGTTTAGATTGATTATCCTATTGTTATTCACTGTGATAACACTAGCACCATCAATATGTTGAAGAACCCTGTAATGCATATAAAGACAAAGCACATTGAGATCAAGTATCACTTCCTAAGAGAGAAAGTGGTAGAAAAAGAAGTCAAGTTGGACTATGTGAGTACTAAGGATTAGTTGGAAGATATATTTACAAAGCCGTTGCCTAAGGATACTTTTGAGTATATCAGGGAGAATTTGGGAGTCATTCCTTTCCCTGTTTCTACTTAGAAGAAAAAAGGAAAGGCATTAGTCCTCTGAGACTGGTGGAAGGTTGACTACTCTACCTTAGGAGTAGTACCGGTGCTTAAGATAAATGGTGCCCTTTTCCATTGTTGTCAAAAGGGGAGTAATATACAGAGTCATGAAAAAAAGAAGCAAAAGAGGAGTAATATACTAAGGGGGAGCAACATTCAGATATGACAACAATTCAGTTGAGGAAATGGAGAATATTAGAAAATATTGTAGAAGATGGTGGATTCATCTTTGGGGGAGTTTTGAAGAGGAATTGGAGAATGTTATAAAAAAAATGTTCATTTGGGTTGGTGATGGTTTTTCATTCCACTTGTTGCCATCATTGCTAAAGGGGGAGATTGTTGGAGATTTTCCAGTAGGCCAGTACTAATTGTATGTTTTTCGTTGATGACAACATATGGAAAGTAGCATGTGTGGAAGTATTATATAGTAAGTTTTCTTTATATGTAGCATGGAAATGATATCATCATGATATCATGGGCGTAGAGGTTAATTGTTAGTATAGACAGTTATATAGCAGTTGGTGTTAGCAGTGTTCCTAATAGAGTTATAGGTAGTATTCTGTGTATGGTTGTTCGTATAGTTATCATGGAGCCTTGAATGCTTGGATATATGTTGAAGACATGTTAGTGATGTTAAATTCATGGATGCATAGTTTGATTATGAATGCAAGTAAGTTATGCAGTCATTATTCGCTAGTAGCAATTTCTTGTGTTTGTTCAGAAGAGCTGACAAAGATTTTATTGGTTCTGGAGTTGTGCCTATATTGAGGGTATGCACCCTTGGAGTTAATCTTGGAGAAGTGTTATTGATGTTTGGATAAGAGCACTTGAGTTAATTCATCTTACATAGAAAGTTCTATTTGTTTTGGTAGAGCCAACAATGTGTAGCGTGCATCTACATTTATTTTATTAGACAGGTCCCAGATTATGTTGTGTGCATAATAGAGCTGATGAAATGTTGTTGGAGTTTATTAAGGTTTCTCTAATATTATTTCAAGGTGGTTCTAATAGGCTGACTTGATTATATCATTTGGAGGAAAGATATTTATAGGTAGTCATTTGTGATTGCTGAAGTGTGGTTCATAGTTGATGAAGTAGAGCAGAGCAGAAAGTGTGAAGTGTAGAACCATCAGAAGAAGGTCTATGTGACCAAGTAAAGTACTTGTGCTTTTCATTGGAATTGATCCAGATAGTAGGTCAAAGCACAGTTCACCAAGATCCAGATATAGTGCATGTATCTGTTATTCAGAAGGTTGTAGCCTTCACCCAATTGAGCAGTGAGCTCTCGGACAGTGCATCCTCTCCCCTAATAGGGTCAATTGTAAAAGACTCCTAATAGGGTCCGACCCTTGACCAAGTCTACTATACTTAATATATTGTAAAGCTACTCCTAACAGGGTAAAGGATCTTCTAACAAGGATCATTATACACTAGTACAGAATATTAGTGGGTATTGAGTCCCACCAGGGTTTTTACCTATTTGGGTTTCCACGTAACCAAAATATTGGTGTTGTATTCTTGTGTTCTTTCATTGTGTTTATGCTTATGTTTAAGTATACTTAATTGGATTAAAAATTGAATCTTGTAGATAACTAATTCACCTCCCCCCCCCTCTCAGTTATCTCTTGGGACTATTCCTAACAGTAAGATGGTAACATGTAAATGCCAATAGATTGGTCAAGTATTAAGGTCATGGATGAGGTCCTCCATTTGTGGCCTCACCTAGAGAAAAGGCCTAGCTAAAAAATTATTTCAAATTATCAATGAAAAAATAACTACGCACCACATGCTCTCACCTCAACCTTATGGCTTCTTTTTTGTAAGAAAGTGTTGAAAGTAGTAGAGTACTAAAACAATTTCCCCAATTTTTTCTTTATGATAGTTTATCAAGGGTGTAAAATTTGTGATAGGGTATTTAAAATATCTTACAAAAAAAATATTTTTTTTCTAAGCTATATCCCTCACATAGGATCTAGTGAAGTGACAAGTCCTTATGTAAGTGATGAATCCTTGATAATCACATTATAAGGTGAGTATACAATTTTACGCATTCTAAAAAATGATAGTAGAAAGTAACTAAATAATAATTACTCTATAACAATAGTGTTAGTTATACTATCTATATAATTATGCCAACATCCTTCCCTTATTACATTATTGTTGCAAAAGTATCAAGGGGAACTCCCTTAAGCCATATAGAAATTTGTTGACTACATAATAAGAATACATATTTTAAGAAAATATTGAAAAAAAATATCATAAACCAATCAGGGCTTAATCAATGTATCTCTTGACCCCTTAGAAAGGTGTAGCTTCAAGTAATTTTATGAAGCTCTTAGTCTCAAACTCTTGAATCATAGAGTTTTGAGATATTTGACAATAATCTCAAGAGATATGATATATCTCTAGTGTTTTTTTATGACCAAAAAGGGTATAATTCTTGATCATATAATTTGAAGCTCACTAAACAACAATCCATATTAAGCTCAAAACTAAATTTTGAACTCATCTCCAAAATGAATTCTCACATTGACACATAAATTCTTCAAAATCATTAGCCTCAATAAAAAAAAATCAGAACAAAAATCATAAACAAAAAACTGCCAAATATACTTTTCAAAATGAGAAGTTGACTTGAGATGATGAAAATTCCACCATCCTTCAATACCTCTAACTTCCAAAATGATCTTGTTACAATTTTTCCTTTAAAAGTAGCACTTGAGGAATCAATACAACCTTCAAAAGGTGAATCAACATGAATAAGATTTGAAATTGGATTTACACGAAGCTCATAACACAATGGGAGTTAGATTCAACTAAAAATGTGTCCATATAAAAAGTATATCTTCAACCAATGTATTCCTTCCAAGAAGATCCTTATTTCTAAAATAAATTATTGCTCCAAAACACTCCCCATTTTAAAATTTATTTATTTTAAAGAAACTTTTAGAGATACAATAAAATAGGTCGTAAAAATATAAATATTCACCCATGAATTGTTATTCTCTTAGGGTCTTGTGTTGTATAAACACCTTCAAAACTATTGATGCAAGAGAGTAGAACACAACTTCATTTTTATTTTTAGTTAATTTTGAAAATATATTTAAATAGGAAATACATAAAACTTAACCATAGTTATATAATCGATGATAAAAAATGATTGTTTTATTAATCCAAGCCAATACTAAACCTACACATAACATAATTTATGCTAATAGTACCCCCTTATTACATTAATTTGAACAAGGGGGAATATTACAAGGGTTTTGAACCTAACCCTTCTAGAGAATTTGATGAATCACATTTGTCAATCCTCCTTTTTCACCTAGGAAACACTAAATTGAATTCACTAGTAAATCTCCTAATTATAGAATCTATGACCATCTATACAACATGTGAGAACATAAAAGTGTTCCCACCCCTATGCACAATGAGACACGTTTCCTCCAAAATTCTACATCTCCTCTTAAATTCCATAGCTCTACCATGTGTTTCTTATGCCTCCTATAGTGTTTCACATGGGACACGTCTCCACTAAAAGTCACATCTTTTTTGAGTGTGTCTAATGCCTCCTCAAAGGGCTATGGAACCAATATTTCTATTTCTATACAAATCACCAACCATATTCCTACATATGAGACAAATTTCCTTTGAAATTCTATACATCTCCTCTAAGTAATTTCAATATCTCCTCACGTGCTTGAAAAATATTCAACTGAACATGAACACACAAAAGTATATCCTTAAGAATCTTTCGTCACCATTATCTTTGAACAAACACAAAAATTTAAAGTCCCCTATTTTATTACATGATACAAATAGGTTTCTTCACATGCAATAAATCATCTCTGAGTGGGAAGTTAGCCCAAGATGGTATATATCCTCTAGCCTCTATTGCCTCTAACTTTTGATCATAAATTTTACACTCTAAAGAACAAGTTTTTCATTACTTCTTTCATTGCGAGGTGTGTTGTCATCGTTGGATGAGTCATTTTAATGCACCATAAAACTGAAAAAATGTGTTTCACCTTTAGTAATAGTGAGAGATGTATTTTTCTTAAAATTTCCTTCAATTTGATCTCAAGTCTGTTGAACACAATTTATTTACACATGTATAATTTTATGACAACAATAACATTTGAATTCCTTACTCATTGAGATGTTAGAATTAAATGACTCTTATCAACTCTACTTCATCAATTAGAGAGGAAATTAGAGTTTTCAAATTGAGATTCATTTTTTTTTAATGTAAAAGAAATATGATCAAAACTTGAAGGCATACTACTTATTAATAATTCCTTGGAAAATCATCATTATTGAATTTGGAGTTTATACATGCAAGTTAATTAAGAAGAGAAAAAATTAATTTGTGTTAGGAATAACAGTCCACAATACAACTGAGAGGTAGGGGGTGAATCACTTGTATGACAGAATATTAAACTTTAAACTTTGAATAACAAAAATATCAAATTTAATGAGCACAATGAATGCCAACACAATAACACAATATTTTTTTATTGGGGAAACCCTGTTAAAGGTAAAAGCCCTAGTGGGAATTAACACCCACTAATGACGTACTGAGAGTATAGTATCCTTGTTAGAAGATCTAGCCCTATTAGGAGCTAATTAAAGCATTACAATACACAGTCCTTGTTAGAGGACTTACCCTATTAGGAGTTAAAGAAAAAGGAGTAGGCTCATTTCCTAGGCTCACTTCCCAAAGAAGGTTAAGTCCACCTTCAGAACACACCATTCACAACACAAGTGTATATGAGGACATACACAATCCTTGTGAACTATCTGATGAAAATTGTCTTTTCTTGATCAGTTCCAATGAAGTACATACAATTCTCTACTCTACATCTAGTAGGTACAAGCTCATAGCTTCCACAATCTTCTTTCACATCACATACATACATACATATATGTCTTTTCCAAAGAAAATATCTTACATATATACCCTATTACATTATACATGATCAGGTCAACCGATTAGGCTTTCCTAATATACAAATAATTACATAACCCCTTGCTAAGATACACATGGTATCTAAAACAAGTATACAAAAATTACATTATAACAATTAAGGAACAACATCCTTGATTCACATTTCCCATCCAAAATACATGCTAAATATCTGAAGTTGGCTCCCAAATAAGTCTTCTCTAGATCACATGCCAGAGATGACATCATCCTAGTTTCCATACCTTGTGCTGACAATCAAGCTTTATTCAATACACTAACTATCATCCATTAAGCTCGCATACAATGAATCCATACCATATGTAAGATATACCAAAAACACAGAGACTAAATCTGTAAACTTCCACTATTACTGTCCAGTAACCAGTCTTCACCAGATCATCTGTAACTCAACCAATACACAACATTAAATAATGAGATCTTGGATATAAGATCATAACATCTTCATGTACTCTCATCTGACTTCGTACATTCCAAAACATCTGTGTAGTGTCTATACACTGTAATAACCAGCTTGTTCTCTTCACAGAAACATATGTTGACATCAGTGACAAAACATGAATGACAACAACAACAATTCTAGCATCACTCAACGTAGTGATTAAACATATTAAATGTATAAACCATCTCCCCAATGCATTATCAATATCAAAAACTCTCCCCCTTCAGAATTGAAGTCAACATATGGGAAAATCCATTAACCCAAAGTTTTATCAATCTAAAGTTCTGTAACGAAATAGTACTCTCATAGTATACCTCCATAAAATGTCCCCATATAGTAGGGATTTTATCATAGCAACTCTCCCCCTTTGACATCAATGGAAAAGGGTGCCATACACTAGTACATTTGAGCCCTTTTTTTGATGGCATACCATCAAAATTACGACTGTATACTGTTGATAAAGTGACACCACCCGACGTCATAGTTTTATAGTCAGAAAAATGACAGCTTTGATTGGCATCGTAATTATGATGAAAATGGACATCGCAAGAAGGGGGTGCCAACAAGGCAAACCTATCATTGGACCTATTTGTGGCCATCGTAATTGGGATGCCTATCCATCACAAACAAATACAAATGACAATGACCCATCATAATCTTCTGACGGGTCACCATCATTTGTAGTTTATTTGCTGACAGAGATGCTATTAATGTGACAAATATCCATTGGAAATTTATGATGAATATCCGTCATTTGTATTTTTTAACAACAATGATGCTATACATGCGACATAGACCCATCATAAATTTATGATGTATATCCGTTGTTTATAGTTTTTTACTGACAATGATATTGTACATGCGACGAATGGATGTTGGATTGTTTTGACACATAACCATCATTTTTTATGGCCATCACAGTTGCGACAATAATCAATTTTTTTTAAAAAAAAATATATATGTCGATCGAGTTGGTATCGATTTAGAACGATGTTCTTGCAGATCTAGTTCCTGCTCATGATTTGGTTATGGATCATTTGGAGATGACTTTGTAGTAGATTCGATAGCAGGTCATGGATTATTGAGTCGAGTCTAGAGACTTGGATTTGGAATGGATCTTACCGAATCGAGATTTCTGACAGCGATTGCTCTAGCACAAGAAGCTAGTGCGAGGATCAAAGATGCATTCTTCTTGATGTGTTTGTGGGATATATGCATACCTAATTACATTTAGATTTGATTTGAGTAACTTCTTGACTTCTTTGGTCTGAATTGGATGTGCTTTGTTCCTATGGAGTGTCGCAATGACTTGACTTGGAGTTTGAGTAGATTGTGCATTGATCGACTTGAAGATAGAATCAAGCTACTCTTTATGTTTTTGTTGAGATCAGGTTGTGATGGATCACTAGGATCGTATACCATTTTTACCATAGTTTCAAATGAGTTAGATGTGATGTCAAGAGAGAGACATGGAAAAATTACACATTGGAGATTTGTAGATCACTATGGTGTCTATGATGACTTGGGAGAAGTCTTCTTCTTGGTGAATTGAGATGAGAGACTTAGATTATAGAAAGTGGGCCATTTGATGCGACTTATGAGACATTAGATGCCTCTTCACAGTAGGTTCATGGTGCGGTCTATGGTGTTTCTTTACGACTAGGTTCTTGGAAGAGATCTGTTGATTTGGTAGCCATTGAGATGGATCAATATATATTTGTCATATGTGGATTGAGATCTTAAATTATTTAGCTTCTCTTTGCTTTGACAATAGTTTAACATTATCTACTTAACAAGGACAACCACGTGAAGGTGGAAGCTCATCTGACCCCTCCTAGGAGCCTCTTATGACCCTTTACAACATTTTAAGACCTCTAAGATGTATTCTTAGGGATCGTAAAGGGGCGTAAAGGGTCATAAGGGGTCCTAGGACACAACAGTTGAGAAACATGAATGTAGGCATCATGGTCACATTTTTTTGGAAACACAGCATAATTGAGTGGTATACCAAGATGATGCAATGCAACCACTACTCCTCCAGTTTCAAGTCGACACTACTATAAACAAAACCCATATGATAAAAAATAAATTTAGAGAGCATAGGAGGAGAGTGATAACAACCGAAATAATATAGGGACCCTATATTATTTTTGTCATTACGGCCCTCCTCCGCTCTCTAAATTTATTTTTTTATCTATGGGTTTTTTTACCGCAGTGTAAACTTGGAACTAGAGGAGTGATATATAGTTGTGTTGCATTGTCTGCATATACCATTCAATTATGTTGTGTCTCCAAAAAATTTTGACCATCATGCCTACATTTATGTTTCTCAGCTATTGTGATATCTACATTTAAATTTCTCATTTGTCATGTTTATGTGCATGTTATTTATGTGTATCTACTAGAAATTCTAAAAAAAAATTTAGTATCTACAATAGCCCTTTGTTAACCACATTTACGCATATGGTCCCAACAAATTAGTGCACAAACTACACAAAGAAGGCATCACATAAATATGATTTCTACTTTCGCCATTGAAGCAATCTTGGTGGAACTAGCTGCCTCTCGAGCCTTGCACAAGTTGCACTCATTTCCTACATCAAGTATAGATGTAGATGGAGTAGATGTAAATGTGGTTTGATCGACCCACTAAAAGTATTGACATCCACTCACTCGTACATTTGACCTTTTTTTTCTACCAAAATTTTTGGTCGGATTATAGAAGGAAAACTTTCTTTTTTTTTAAATCCATGCCCGTGTTGGTCAAAATTTTGACCAATACCATGTAGGTCAAAATAGCAATGAACATAGGCATAGCTTAAAAAAAAAGATTTCATTTCTCATTTCATTTTTACAGGCAAATTAGATCAAGGGTTGCAGCGTGTGAAGGAGGACTGCAACATGTGAAGGATTTCCATCTTCGAAGAAGGTTTGGTTTTTGACTATGAGTTGATTCAATTAAAACAATTTATCTTGTCTTCTTTGAATTGGATCAGGGACTCCTTTCTATAATTTGAGATTAGTTTACTGCTAATCTTATATTTATTTTCTTCACTCATTTTTGTTAAGTGTTTTGTGCCTCTGCGTTATCCTTATCATGGTGAACTATTATGCTTACACAGTGTTGTGAAAATCATTAGAACTATCTTATTTTTGATTTGTACTGTCGATTAGGTATTGAATGAATGAACTTAATAACTCTGTAAAACTATTCTTACAGCTGCGGGTTTTGAAGTTCATTATGCATTCTTAACTTTGCAAAGTTCACTAGTTTGTTTGTACATACATATTCTGTCATGTGAAGGAATAACAGTCGGTTGTTACAATTCAGGTTATATAGTTCCATTATCATATTGAATTTGTTCAAAGTTTCATTTCTATTCCATCAAATAATAGAGACTCTCTGATAAACCAAGGCATAACCAATATCCTTGGCTTTGCCACAAAGTCCCGACCCTAACTTATAACTTCTCCATGAGATTTCCAATGTCATGGATTGAAAGAAAAGTTAGGGTAATGTTTGTGTATATTCTAAACACTCAGAACCAAGTGGGTTGTTAAAATTTCTTCAAAGGTCAATGCCCTAGTTAGGTGTATGTTAAGAGTTTAACTAGTGAAGCAAATAAATGTTTGAAATAGTGTAATAACCAGAGATTTGAGGTTCACGACACATTGAAGACTTTTGTGATTGTATCCATTTTGTGTACCCAACATTCATCCATTATGGATTGACCTAATCTAACCTGATCACTTAGATTTAGTGTCTCTGTGATAGCTAACGTTGCTGGAGTAAAGTGACTATAATTGTATAAAGGATTTAGTGGAACATCCTAGAAACTAGAACAGTCTATACCAAAATTGGTCTCAGTACTTGTTGAGTAATTAAATGAATGAAAGACCACTATTGCAGGAATTGGTAGAATCTAAATGCTGTCTGCAACTTAATATTTATGAACATTCTATAAATGAGTAAATTTATAATTTGAAGGGAAAAAAAATAGATGTTAATGACCTATTGATAGTTGAGGTTTAACCAAAGAAGTGCCACAAGATTTTAGTTCTTGTTAGAAGTTAGTTTAAGAAGAGTATCCTATTGATACTTGATAGAGGAAAAAGTAGTGTTATTTAAAGATTTTGGTAACTACCATTCAAGGGAATTAATAGTTAGAAACACTACTCTATTGCTGAAGTTATTCAGAGTTAAGGGGTATTGACAATATTGTTAGAAACTCTTTTTCACTGTTCATTAGTATTGTTAGAATACCAATTTATGTTTTCTTAGGGAGATCAAATGCATTCCTCACAAGATAATTTCATTCCTCCTTATAATGTAAGGCATATTCCTAAGCGAGGATAGGTGAAAGAAGCCATTGCTTCATCTCTTGCTCACTTTCTATCATTACCTAGTTTTCATTGCCCACAAGTTTGGCTGAGGTTCTTTGTCTTATGAACTGAGTCTTTAAGAGAAATAAATGAGGAATTTGATAGATTGGTTGGAACCTGCTTTTCTTAGAATTCCATGGATGTATGATTAAATGAAAATGTTCTGATAAAATCTTTCCTTATCCTTTCTTTTTCTAAACTTCAATTCATATTGATTATTAAGAAATTAAAGTTTCTTTTTAAAGGGATGGTTGTTTTTGTCATTGATAACCTCTATACTTCTATACAAATTTTTCCTTCAATGATATGCTACTTGCATTGAAATTGTTGTTTTGGCCTGATAATTTATAACTTCGAGGAGTTGTGAGTAAGAAGGAAATGTCCATGGTTAGAAGGGAGTTGTGAAACTGTTTGGAAGTCTAAAATGGAAATTTATTTTTACATAGGAGGAATTTCACAATATTTGTCTAAAATCTCTTGTAAATATTTTTTTTTAATTTTGAATGCGTGGAATTTGAGAATGCAACTTCTACACTTCCACATTTCAGATATATATGTACTAGTAGGTTTCTCACAAAAAATTGCGGCTCAAATTCATTTCTTGATACATTAGTATGAATTGATTTTCCCTGTTGCAAAGCTCATAAATACCCACAATTTAGAATACTCACCACAATAACTAAATCAGAATTCATACCCTCTTGTAACAATTGATAAAATAGTGTGATTGAATGACCTGCATGTCCATTTTGGGCATATCCACAAATCATTGCAGTCCATATTATTTTTCTATTCACCATGTTGTGGAAACATTTCGTATACAAATCAAGTAGTGAAGAACCCACAAAAACATTTGATCCATGTTCATTCTTTATTATATGATAATGAATCTATCTTTTTGGCTGTAGAGATGGGAAATTTGCAACAACCTTGAGAACAAACAAATTGGTCAAATTGTTTGGGAATAAGCCTATTTTAAGTAGGTGTTTTTCATGTAACCCATCACTTAAAAAAACATTCTATTTAAAAGTAACACTGTACTATTTATATAATTTCATTGTACATAAAGAAACAATGAAATAATACTATGTACATGCTTATTTTTGTTTTGGCAGTCCCAAATAACACTATATTAGTCTATTGTCAGTCCCAGTCACAATATCAGTCATTCCAACTTAGGACAATCCTTTGTTGAGTAGTAGTTATTCATTCTTACAATTGATGTATTCTCATGGTGGAGTGGAAGACTTCATGTAACAAAAAAATTGATTGGGATCTATTTATGAGATTTCTTTTCAAAATGAATTGACTGATCCAAGCTACCTGTGTCACTACAGCAAGCACACAAAATTAGTTAAAAAATGATTGTTAGGTATTGAAACAAGGATACATATATTTTTCATATATCTTTAAGTTGATCAGGGTCCCTTGGAACCAAATCACAAAAATGGAAATTGCATTTACATAGGCCATTAAGTCTCAAGGTAGTGACTGTCTTGTCTTAAGGTTGAATTACAGTCACAATCCAATTTGTTCCATACCATGTCAATCCACCTCAAGCATTAAATTCATGCATGTTAGGGTCAATTCAGAGTTGTATTATCCATGATTGCAAAATTATCTTGTGGTAGTGAACACATCATTATAAAAAAAATACATATCATTGCCTCTCCTCTTGAAAACAACTCTATATCTTATATTGACCATTAAATTGCTGCTCTAGTTGTTCCCTTTACCACTGCTACTCCTTTATACACAGTCACCATGATTCCTCATGCCTTCAATCTAATGCCTTTAATCTTTTTTTATCTCATAAATCATAAGGATTGATGTGATGATAGCCTCATGCTCTTCATTCCACGGTCTAAAACTTTCTACCAAACATGCACCTCTTGATGCTACTGCCAGCTTTTACTCTGCTCTTTGAAAGATAATATGAAACCTCTCATTACATACATTGTGGCCCTATAGCTAACTGTCATATCAGTGGGTAAGATTTACATCTTTTAATCTGACCATCTTTTTATCATGTAGTCATTATGAAAGTAGTAAATATCATCCCTCAAGCATTGAATAACATTGTTTTGAGGCACTCTTCTTGAACATGAATCTTTTCTTTCACAACACTGCCATTCTATTTTGTAGAAACACTAACAATAGTCTCTTTATGGCATTGTTGATCACCGCACCTTCACATTCATGAAAATCTATTAATGCTTACATCTTTGTCATGATATAGTACCCTGGTTTCAATCTTTGAATATAACTACCTTTTAGAAACTGTCCCTCTTTTGATTTTTATAACATCATTCCTTACTGTGGCTATGAGCCTTCATAACAGTGCCTGTTCTTTATTCATTGTGCTTTGCAATCATGCATGCATGACATCTATTATCTCTTGATGATGATTATAAGAGTGTCTTTGTGACTCATCATAAACCATATGAATCATTATTTTTTATCACTTTATACCACTATGACAGTGGATAAGCATTGAAGAAGAACTTTCTTTAAACATTTCTTATCCACATTGTTTTGGCATCTTTTTAAATCATGGATTGTTACACTTATCATCACCTCATCAAGCCTATTTGACAGTCAACCTTGTCTATAACTAAGAACTCAAAAGTGTTGTTTGTCTTTGGGACTAATCTTTGCTTACAAATTTGATCACCATTTATTGACATCCTTTTGATAGTCACTTCTCAAGAATCTTGGATGCATTTTTTTCTTTCATTCTTACTATTCCTTCACATGACTAATCATCTTTTGTGCTCACTATCATGAGGAGCTCTATGACACTCTAAAAGTGCCATTCCAAATTCATCAACATTGTCTTTTCCATTTGCATTGTATACCACTGCTTTTGATGCATGTTGAATACCCTCCCATTTAGCTAGTGTCTCCTCTAATAGTCATCTTTGAATTTTGGCCTTTTCTCTCTACTTTTGTAGACAATGCCATTCTCTACCTTATCATCTATGTCTACTCTTTTCTTTGACATATATTCTTGGAAGTTACTTTGAATGTGGTGGATGATGTGTTCTACATAGTATCATTGCCTCCTCTTCTCTTTTACAGTGATTGTCACTGTTCTTCACAAGAGTGCTTTTGTCACTTACCATGACTACTAGAGATCTAAGAATTCAAAACTCTTAGAAACCCTCCTCAAAAAAGTAGAGATTTTATTTTCGCAAAAAAAAAAGATGTATCTCCCTGTGAACCTCAAAAATATGAATAATCCCTTGAAGACAACAAATGCAATATCTTAAAGAAAAGCATAACACTAAATAACTAATGCCTCTATCAGAAGTGTGAATATATGTTTCAACACAGTGAATGCAAGATCATTAATGGGAGAAGTAATAAATCATTAGACCATGCATTGTTAGTTAAATATCCATTCTAGATGCACACAACATGAAGTCATGATGGTAAAACCCTCATTCCAAATGCATAGCCTCTGTTATTATCTTGTCTTTATCCCTGCAAGTCAGTGGTATTAACTAAAATTTCTCTTTGCCTTTGTGAAATGAAATGATTATAGTGGTATTTTTATGTTGATCTTTTAAAGGATTATAGTGGTATTTTTATATTGTTTCTCTTTTCCATTATTCTAATGACATATTCTCATCTTTGTAACCATTTTGTTTATATTAAGCCACTCTTTCAAGTAACCATTAGAGCTATTTCATATGCACAGGTAATGAACATGCATATTTGTATAAGCACTACTAAGAGCTTACCCTGCAACACATGTACTATTGTGAACTATCATCACAAGTCCATTTGTTGCAGGGTCGAGCTCCCAGTAATGCTTGGTGGATAAATCTACATGTTTTTCACCTGTGCATATACCTTCTCTAATCAACTCTTATATGCACATGTAGTATTGTGAACATGAAGATTTTCTATAGTCGTAATGATTTTTCTTATTTCTTATCTTTTGTCCCTTTTTTATTTCCTATGTTTGTACTTGGTGACAACATTTTGAACATTGTTGACATACTTAAATGGAATACACAATACCAAATGATGAATGCTCAATTATTGTAATGGAAAAGCATCAGCACCCATCCATTTCTAAACTTTGATTTGGTATGATAAATGTCCCTTTGCGTTGAGAAAACTATAGTTGAGAAAATGGTTGTTCAGTAATGATTTGTATCTGCAAGTTGCAAACAAATCATCCTTCTTCCACCAATGAGTCATTCCATTCAAGAAAGACCATGTCTAATGATATCAACACACAAAAAAATAGGGATACAATTGCTAGACTGTGGTCTAACTTAAAAAGAAAAAGTGATGGAAAATGTTATTGTCCTTGCATAATTTTTAAGGGCTTAAAGACTCGAAGATATCTAATCAAAACAGTTGAGGAACATTGTAGGCAACATGGTCACATTGAAGGGGGAAACAAATTTCATCCATTGGTATGTATTTTACTAATTTATAAAATACATAAGACTTGATTTGATGATGACATCATGGTCATGGTTAATATAAGGTCATCATTTTCATATAGGTCAACCTCCCTGGGTTTCATGTTATGGACCATGACAATCTGGAGAATGTGGATTTCCAAATGAGCGAACATGGAGGTGTGAATATAGAAGTAGAAGGTAATGATCTCATGGAAGAAAACCACAATGATGAAGAAGATCACGATGATCAAGATGATCATGATGATCAAGGTGATCATGATGATCAAGATGATGATGATGATGATGATGATGTTGACACAGACCTTGATGTACCTATACTTGAGAAGGTACATGAGCCCCTATATGAACACTCCCAAACAACTCTTCTTGCTGTTGTATTGTTGTTGGTGAACTTGAAGGTTATGAATAGTTTATCCAATGTAGCAATGACACATATGTTAAGGTATGTCATCTTTTTTCATTATTTTAATCATAATTCCCTTACAATTAACATTGGGTGAATCGTGTAGCAATTAAAATTCTTTAAATTAACAAATTATATTTTTGATCATAGGTTGATAGGTGAGTGTTTGTTACCACCATCAAACATTCTACCTCGCTTGTACCAAGAATTATCTGCCATTATGAAAGATATTGGAATGGAGTATCAAATAATACATGCATGTCTGAATGATCATATTATATATCATAAACAACATGAATTTGCAACAGAATTCCCTGTTTGTCATATTAGTAGATATCGATAAGATCAAATAACAAAAAAGGTGCCTCACAAGGTTCTTCAGTTTATTCCCATTATTCCACGTCTGCAATGATTATTCAAGTGCAATAGCTTGGCACAATTTATGGATTACCATGCACGCAATAGAATTCAAGATGACATTATGAGAATGCTTGTGGATGGTTTGACATTTAAGGAAATAGAGAAAAAAATGACCACACTTTAAATAAGAACCTCGTAATCTCAAGCTTTCATTGGCAGTTGATGGTGTCAATCCATTTGGAGAGATGAGATCTACTTACTTAGTGTGGCATGTTTTTGTTATCAACAATAACATTCCTCCTTGGATGTCCATAAAGAGGGAGCACACAATGTTGGGACTGATTGTTCCAGGTATTTTTTCATTTAATAGTCATCTAAATTAATCTATTATAAATAATCCATCAAAATGGTCATAATAATTTTGTAATATTTTTGTTCATTCAACTAGGTAGGTACCAATTTAAAGATATCAATGTATATATTGAGCCCCTTATCAACGAGTTGATGGTGTTATGGAATGGGGTCACTATGTATGACATCTCTAGACCAATAGGACAAAGACAATTTCAATTTCATGCAATGCTTGTATGGACAATACATGATGCCCTTGGGCTAACACATTTTTGTGGTATGTTCTCTTCTTAACACATCTTTTTTGGTATGTTATAGTGCTAACACAAAGTTAACATATTTAATCCAATTATACATGATTTTTTAGGTCTTCAAACAAAGGGAAAATTTGCATGTCCAGTTTGTGGTCCAAAGATGAAATCTCATCATTCAAAAAGTCTAGGAAAGTAGGTGTTCGATGAGAATAGACACTTTCTCCACAGAAACCATAAGTACTAAATTACCAAAAAACATCTTTTCAATGGGAAAGAAGAGACTACATCAAAGCCACGAAGAATGAAACCTTGCCTATGGAAGTTGGAATACAATAAAATAAATCATCGAGGTAATGTCATTCCATCTGATGGTTTTTGTTTGAAATTTATATTTTGATATTGTGTTTTGTTTACTGATGATGTAATTGATGATCGTGAAGGTCATCAAGGCATTAATGACCAACTTCCAAAAGGACTAAAAAGTTATCCTACATAATTTAGTAGATTGTCCTACTACAAGAAACTCTCAATTGTGCATTTGTTTGATCATATGCATATTGGAAATAATTTAACAGAGACATTATGGAAAATCTTGGATGGAAGGCGTGACAAAGACAAAATTGTCAAAATTTATAGTGACATTGAAGAAACCAACCATGCAATGAAAAATGTCATTCGATCAAATAAAAATGGAGACTAGATTGATACAAGTGCCCTTAGTTGGTTATTGTCAGAGCATCAGAGCAATGCTATAAAATAAGTCATAAAAAAAAATATGATTTCCCACAGGGTTTGCTGCGAACATAAACGATCTCATATCAAAGAAAAGTGAATTTGGGTTAGGGATGAAAACACATGATTGGCATACATTTATTAAGGTAATTCATGTTATTTTGTATTCACTATATATTTGTATACTGCATGTAGTTTTCATTGCATTCTTTTATAAAATATTGATAAGATCATTTTACAAATATTGCAGTACGTTCTACCTCTATCTCTCCCACACCACTTCACCAATAGTGTCAAAAAAGTTATATATGATCTTGAAAAATATATGAGGTGGTTGTCATCAAAAGAAATCAATAAAGAAGATATAAAATATTGGAAGAGAAAAATTCCTCTTCTTATGTGTGAAATACAAAAGTATCTCCCTTCAACTTTTTTCAATGCACAAGAACACTACTGCATACATCAAGTTGAGGAGATTGAATTGTGTGGACCTATACCAACTAGGTCAATGTGGATGGTTGAGAGGCACTTAAAATTTTTAAAAGGTTTGGTTCAATAGAGAGCATTGTTGGCAAAATGATCAGTGCTCCCCTTGAGATTCATGACATGGTTTAACCGCCTCCTGTGTCTTCTATAAGTCTAGTGATTGTATCGGGCATTAACAAGTTGATATTTTGGTGCAATGACAACCACTACTTGTAACAAGTGGTATCAAAGCTTGGTCATAGGTTTGAATCCCCTTGAGTAATGCTGAGGGGGAGATTGTTGGCAAAATAGTCAGCACTCCCCTCAGGATTCGTGACATGGTTTAACCGCCTCCTATGTTTTCTATAAGTCTAGTGGTTGTATCGGGCATTAAGAAGTTGATCTTTTGGTGCAACGGCAACCACTACTTGTAACAAGCACATCTAGAGGGTTCTATGGTGGAGGGATATATGGTATACTAGACCATGGTGTATATTAGTGAATGTCTTCCTAAGTTTGCAGCAAAGATCTATGTAGATCATATTTGGGATCCTAACTCCATTAACAAATTCAAAGGGGAGTACTTGATGGGAAAAGGTAGATTGAGGAAAGTGAGAGGTAAATATAAGATGTTATTGTAGTTAATTAATTCTTATAAATCTTCAAAATAAGTTATTTATAATTGGCGTATTTTTTTATATAGTTGGTCGAGAGTGGGATGCAATACATTTGTATATTGTGAACAATCTTGATTGGATGACGGTATGGATTAAATGATGTCAAAAAAATAGTTGCTCATTAACATGGAAAGGTGTTGCTTCATTGGTTAGAGAAGCTCATCGTAATGGAGATTCCAATGTTACGCCAATGGTAATTGATCTAGCATATGGTTTAAGAGGTAGAGAGGTACGTACAAATTTAATAATGATCATGACTCATATGTTTCATATCAACTCACAATGCAAATAATTTTCACATGCTTGAAAAATTGCAAGTCAAGCACCAAAAAGCTATGTACTATCATGGCCACAAATTTTACATAAAAAAGTTGGATGACACAAAGAAAACTTGTGATTCTAGGATAACTACAGTTTTTGAGGTCACTAATATATTATCTAGAAATGACATACATCCTCAACAATCTCAAAATTGATACTATAGAATCTTGGATGATATAATTGAGTGTGACTTTAACTCCTTCAAAGTAGTTCTATTCGTCATCAAATGGTACAGGCTACGATTGAATCAAAATGATCTAGATAGAACTGTTATTTAACATGATAATGGATTTACAATGATTAATACAAGATCATTTGAGCCAATTGGAGATGAGCCCTATGTTCTTCCAAGCCAATGTGAGCAAGTGTTTTACTTAGAGATTCCACATAAATAGGGTTAGTCATTTGTTGTTAGACATGATCCAAGAGGAAGGTTGATAAAGTATAATGTTATGGAAGAAGAAGATATTGAAGATGATGAAGATCAAAATTATGGTGGAATGATGATGATGATGATGATGATGATGATGATGATGATGATGATGATGGTGATGGCGATGATGGCAATGATGATGGGGATGATGGCAATGATGATAGTGGTGATGATGATGATGATGATGATGATGATGATGATGGCAATGATGATGAGATGGATGAAGATGATCAATGACATGATTGAAATGTACAAGGTATATAGGTGATTTAATTATTTATATATATTTATATTGATTAGTATATATGTTTAATATTGATTTAAATTCTAATGATTACATATTTATTGTGTTCAATTCTAATGATTACAACATATGTGATTTATAATTACTAATTTTTTGCTTACGATGCTCAATTAATTTCTACTTATACATGTATATATTGTGTTTGATTATGGCCCTTTTTGCAAATAGGCAATTGACTACAAACATTGTCACCCCTTATGTTGACAATCTTGCATTCCATATATAAGGTAAATTTGTTCATGTTTACAATGTTGCATATTGTTCATGTTGTCTTCTAAGGTATTTGTAGCATACGCATGATGTAATTTTTAGCTAACTTAAGATAAATGATTAAAATATGTAGAAAATTTAACCCCTTTGGCATGGATCGTGCACAATGACATGGATTAGCAGGTATAAGTCAATAAATAGACATAATTTTCTTATATTTTTCTTGTTTATCACTGAGCACGTATGTTATAAATAGACATATTATATAATCATATAATGTATATATAGACAAAGGAGAACCATATAGACATATAATTATATAATCACTTTCAACTTAGTACATTTTATATCTCCCTCGTATAGACAAAGAAGAACCGTACGTATGGGTCATGACTTGATTATTCTATATATATTATTTAAATATTATCAAAATTCTATTTGAAGCGGGGACGTGACAATATCTCATTTGATGGATTGCAAGACCCACCAAATAGGTACTTGTTAGATCTATCTACATCGAATGAGGGAAATGAGGGAATGGTAGATGAAAGTTCTACATGTATGACTAAAATGGGGAGATCAACTAGAGGTCAAAAGATTAGAAAAAAATTTGATAAATGCATGCAATTTTTCCTTGCTAAAGGGGGGTCATGTTCTTATGACAATGAGACCAAATGCGACATCAAGGTACCCTTTCAGTACACACATATTGAGAAAGAATGGGTACCTAATGAGCTACCTCTAATTAACACTGATTTTTGCGTTAATGAGAGGATATATCACATAGCTCCATCCTCATTACATCGTTTGGGCCTATTTTCCATGGATGGGATAAAGGTATGTTACAACAAAGTTGTTGAATTGTTCAAGTATGTCAGTCCATGTTACAATTATAGTGATTGGATGCAGATTGTTCAATATAAAAAAAGTATGTGTAGGTATGCACTATTAGAAAATTATATGCAATGGAAAGAAAATGATCAAAGTAAAATATTTGCAATGTACATTGATGGGAGACCAAAAGCCATAAGTAATATAGCAGGTTTTATAAATAGTACGGGACCTTCCTCAACTAATAAGCAACCCAATTGCATATTTGAGGCCCATGAGGGGAATCAAGTTTTTGTATGTGCGATAAAATCAATTAGTGTAGGGGAAGAACTGCTAATAGATTACCATTTAAATCACATAGATACAAACAAAGTTACTATCATGAGGGTGGTAAGTACTGTATACCATTTTATTAATAAGTTTTTTTTGTTAAGTCTATTGCTTTTAGTTCGCTGAAGTTTTTATATTTAATCTTTGTCAGAGGACAATATGGATCCCCCACATGATAGAGGCCACGAGGATGCTCCTCCAACCCATTCTTCAGAAATGATAAGCCTTATTGAAATTGTACAAATTAGATAGTTGAAAAATGTTATATTATTGCGTTATTTTATTTAGGGTTTTGGAGTTTTTATGATAGTTTTATTGATATTCCTATCAAAATTTGATGTTTAGGATAGGGGAAAAGCACCTACAACAATAGAGGTGATAGCTACCCCTTCTGATGATGATATCGCAGAAACACCTAATATAACAATTATGTTGAGGAAAAAACTAAAAAATATCAATTTAGAAATTATGAGCATTTTGGATGAAGAAAATCCAACTGAGATGCTGGAGCCAAGGCTATCTAAATTGATGGCGCAAGCATGTCGTTATGAAGTAAGCAATAATGAATCTTTAGTTATTACAAAAGTTCAATAAAGGTTTATATTTTATACTCTTTTATGTTGTGAAGTGAAATATGTAATATGTGTTCTTGTTATAGGATGTTTTGAAAACTCAAGTACCTCATCAAGGACAACATGATGAGGCTGGTAGTAATAGAGCTCTGACCGCCTTAGGTAAAATAATCCTTTAGTTGACAAGTTACAAGGAATGTTTTCTTTGGAACATTCAAAAACTTCTTAAGTTAACTCTTACTTTTATTATTTCCGAATGTCTTTGCTAACAATGTATTGTTTAGGTCATCAAGTGTAGATGACTCCACCTAGGAGGTCGACGGACATCCATTAGAGATTTTTGACTGCAATGTCAGAAACAAGGAGCATGCAAACATCGATGCCTTCACGGTCTATGCCTAGTAAATCCTTGTTTTGCTATATTTGGTTTTGTGTTAATTATGATTTGATAATTTGTACTTTAATCTTGGGTGCATCACATAGTGGATTAATTTTATGGAGTAGGAGATACACCGACATAGTCTGCTATGCCAGATACTGATCAAAGTACATGTATTGGTGATAATTCACCATCATTTCCTGGATCTACCCTTCTTTCTAGCACGAGATTTATACAGATGTTATTGTTGATTGACGATAATGAATTGATGCCTTTAAAATGTCCTAAGCTTCCAAGTACTTTAAAATTATTATTTTTTATATTGTAATATGCATTTACCTATTCATAACAAGTTTTGGATTGATTATCCCATGACATTTTTTGTAGGAAATGATTCATTTTATAAGACGCTTTATGACCTCACACTAAAGATATTCGGGCCCACCATACGTACAAGGTGGAACATCATAAGTGAACTAACCCTATCCCACTATTTTTTTTTCATATCATTAATTGCTACAGTATTTTTCCTTTCATTCGGGTCTTTTCTTTTACTATATTCAAGGTACACAACTTTATTTAATTTTTCTATCAAACAATTTTGTGTTTTTTCTCAAAAGGTGGAACTTGCAAGACAAAAAATTAAAAGATCAGCTCATTAAAGATTTAGAGCATGAGTTTGGTAGTAATCTTTTTGAGGAGAATAAAATTTAGAAAAAGCTTGCAAACATCTTAAGACTGTGAGGGACTCATATAGAAAGAGTCTCATCCAGAACCCAAAGTACGAGTGTCCTCCTTTTACTCTAGTGAGGGATTGGAATAAGTTCATTTTGGATGCAAAGGAGAAAGGGGATGCTCAAAGAGGAGTTACACCACCAATTGAGAGAAGAAGGTATGCAAAAGTATTAAATATTGGTACAATGTAATAATGCACTAATTAGTGATCTTTATATCTATATCGTCTAACATATTTCAAACTTTTCATAGGTTGCAAGACACATCAAAGGCAACAAAGGCCAAGCTGAAAAAGATTGGGCAACACAAACTTGGCTCTGGTGGACATTCCAAAATTAAAGCATGAATTGTAAGTAGTAGTAAATGAATTCCAAAGAAAAATTATTTATAAAATGCAAATATTTTTTTTTAATCAAAAAATGCAGGGCTCTGAATTTAATTTAGAGGCCACGATAGAACACCAAAAAATTTTCTTCAAAGAAGGCTATCAAGCCGTCACTGAACGCATACACCAAGCTTCCACTGGCCCAACCCAAGAGTCTCCTCCATCATGTGAATAGGTAAATATGCCAAAAAAATATATTAGAAATTGAATACTTGAGCAACAATCTATTTGGTAATAATGTGCATGACATTGCAATGCAGCCTCTTAATCATAACACAGATCATACACTGCAAGATGAAGCCCCTGATGTGCATTGTAGTGTCGATGGAGGTGCTCATTTTCTATTTAAAATTAATTATGTAATTATTAATATAATTTAACATCTTAAATTGAACTTGGTGTAACCTTTTTTGTGTATATTTTAGAGTATACAAAATGTCATGCTGAACGAGTGCCGAAGGATGTTCAGAGTGATCACCATGTAGATCATGTGGCACATTCAGGTAAAAAAAATCTATGTTTTGTTCTTTTAAATTAATTATGTGTGAATTTAACTCATGATGTAGTTGTTATTGCACTAGACCCCCCATTGGCGCAGTGGCCTTCTGTTCCTGAATAGATGAGGAGGAGACATGCGTTGCCATTAGAAATAGTAGAGGAGGGGAATGGTGAGGACATTGATCTTCCTCTTAGAGATTACATGAAAAAAAAACAACAAGAAACCCAAAAAGAAATGATTATAATTAAATTTTTTTGGTAATGAAAGAATGTTGTCTTAATGGATGTAATTTTGTACTAGTAAGTTGATGAATGATGTGTTAATGAATTATTCATGAATGTTGTGTGTTAATAAATTTTATGTGTTAATGAATGTTATCATGTGATTATAATGATTGAATGTTATATTTCAAAAATGGATGGATGAATGAATGAATGAATGTCATTAGATGTTAATGGGGAGTTTAGAGTGATGTTGGGGGGTAGGAGGGGCTAAATGAGCTTACACCTTCACGTGGTTGGCCTTGTTAAGTAGAGAATATTAAACTATTCTCGAAACCAAGTGAAGCACAAACTTTAAAGATAAGCTTAGATTTAATAGTGACAGCCAATTAGCAAGTCGAAATGAAGTTCATTGTTATAGGTATCTTGCATTCTCAATGTTTGGAGCATTATTAAAAGCACTGTTATAAACATTTATTATTGTTAAGACCTCTAAAACATTTATCATTTCTTGGGACAATTCTTTAACATAGTTCCTACATAATTGTGACTGATTTTTTTTATGGCCTTCGACTGATCTTGTTGACTTTGCTACATCAAGAATGATGAACAACTCATCTTCCTCATGGATCCTATCATTTCATTGTTTTGTATCAATGTTTGTTCACCATTGACTTTGTATAGCAAAACCCTTGAACAATCATTGGTTTTTCACTTCCATTACATCTTTGTCCTGCATTCATTGTTATTGCAACATTACTTACTATTGTTCTTACTGTACTCTTCACATTATAAAAAAAATCACTATTTTATAACCTTGAGGACATCTTTGTTCTTTGATTATGAATACCACAATGTTCTTTGACAGTGTACACATCACTATTTTTTGAAACCTCTTTGTTCATTGTCAATCCATCTATAAACACTAATTTGTTTGTATATGTCGCTGTCCTTTAGACATTGAACCATGGGAATGATGAGGACATTGATGAGTTTCTTGTCCTTTTGACAATGACTATCAATTCTCAACTAATGAAAATTTAAACAACTAATTAATGAATGGTCTCATATTATTACCCTTTTAGTTTTTAAAGCACAATGTCATGTTTGAATATTGTGTAGTTTTTTTCTTATGTCAAGGTATTCTTTTACTATTCTAACATTGCTATATGCTTGTGATTTGTTTATCTTATTTCTTTGCAGTCCTTGGTGCACTTGGGGAAAAGTATGATGAGGCAATGAGAATAAATGATGTGAGGGAAATTGTTGTTACTGGTATGTATTCCCTTTTAATATCAACACTCAGTTTCTTATTTTATGTTTCCAAAGGTTTATTGCATTACATGATCTATCTTAAGTTTCCAATTCATTTTTTTTGTGAAGTCTTGTCATGCTCGTATTTCAATGCCAAAAGCACAACTTGGGTATTTCATGCTTGTACTATGATATTGCCATATCAAGTAGAGCCTCATATTCATAATTTCAAGGTTATATCGACATATCAGAAAAAACACTATATAACATCATTGTTATCATCAGAGGGAGGTTCATTGTATAGCTTATATCGATACTTCAGGAAGAGCAGAGATCTCTATGAATATCTACAAATTGGAATATCTTAACTTTGCATAATTCCTAAAGTCATCAGATACAATAGTGATTTAATATCATATCCACATTATTATTTGTAGATTATACATATTAATCCAGAAAATCTTAGCATTACCTATATATAGACCTAATAACCTTGCATATATCCAATTGTCAAATTAGAGATAGCAATGATATTGTCATATATATCTTATCAATTGGATAAGCTTAACATTTATAAGTGATATCATAGATCATAATTCATAGTGTTAATTGAGACTTGGAGTGATCCAGATCTTGAAAACCGAAGGTGAATAAGCCCAATCAGACTTAATAATCTGAACTTTCATTCATCATAGGTTTCATTGTGACAATCGATTGTATGGTTACTGAAAGAGATTTATAATCTTGTGATATATCAATGATGAGAACATCAACAACATCAATAATCTCCTTGGTCATCACTAAACCAACTCACCAACATTTGCTGACTGTTGCAAATATTATGGCTCCTTCATGGACTGAGGTTGGTCTCTTCATTAGGTGGGTCTACCATCATTTTAGTTAAGGGCTAAAGAGACTGATTTATTGTTATAACTAGCTCATTGTGGGGAAACTTTAAACACTTATTAATGATAGAAGGAATAGCTTTCATGCCATTGAGCCAAGGTTTTCCTAATTTCACACAAAATAAGTCCAACGTAGGGATTATAGAAAGGGTAACATCTAAGGACTTAAAACCAACTTTGACAATAAGGGTGACCAAACCTAGGATGCGGAACCAAAAGACCTATCCAAAAGGAAAGCTAGGAATGTCAAAGAGAATTTTAGACACGAGGAATAATTATTCATAGGTATGAACAATTTAATAATCTGTCCTTGGTTAGTTTTTTGTGATGAAATATTTTACAGATTCAAAATTGAAAAATCTTCCATTCTATTGTAGGGTTTGACAAATGGATTGTATACTTTTTAATCTATTTTTCCTATGTCAGCTCCTATAAAGGCTCCAAGAGGCTACCTCCACTCTCCTAAATGGTTGGAACTATTCAAAACTATCCACTACATGTGTCATAGATTGATCTCTTCCTCTTAACTCCTCATTAGTTCCTTAATATAGTCACTTGCCTGCATATAGTCTATGTTCCTATTGAGTTCAAGGTGATTTAGGTCTCTTTGAGGCATGGAAAGAGGTCTTCTTTAAGGCTTCATAAATACCTTCTTCATTTAAGTCTTTCCTACATTGAACACTTAATGATACTTCATTCTTTGCTGACCTGGAAACCTTCTGAAACTTTTAATGGGTAGAGACACTATGTGGCTTCTCTCTAGATTCAATTTTGCAAGCTAACTTGCTTTTCATAACCCTCAGCACAACATTCTATAGGGAAAAGATGCAGACATATTACCATGTTACCTAGCATACTTGAGGCTTCTTCTTTTTCTTTGTCAATACAATGTATGCCAACACCCAAACCTACTATATGGGATGATGCATTACACAACTCTTCTCTCTGCGACACATTATCTCTACAAAGCCCAACTTAGGAGGGTATTCACATGTAATTTGAATATTTTCATATATATTTTTCCTTTAAAAGACTATCCTACATTCAATTTTACTATGTATAAGATTGTTATGTGTGCTTTAGAAATGTTTCATCAACATTTTACTCTCTTTCTCTTTTAATTTGTCAAGACGAGCCTATACATCTCTATCCTATTCATGGAATCCTTTTATTCATCATGACTAGCCCATTGACTTCTATCATAATAGAATGTGTTAGCATTAAGACTGCTACTTTGAGATTTATGTACTATGGTCTTAAGGACTATGTACTGATTACTTGTTTACTGCCCCTTATTATTCCCTGTTATCACCAGACCCATGCTCTTGCTGGTCATTACTCTCATTGCTTTCTTTATCATTCTTAGCTTAGACAAGGCTACCAAATCAATCTCAAGTAAGGAGGCTTGAGAGAACATATCTTATAAGGAAAAATGGCAAGATCTCAATGTTATCATTGTCATGCATAAGCTCTCATTCTATTCTTCTAGTCTTCATGGACAATACTATGAACTATCATCATCAATACTCTTACACTTGCATCATGGAGGAAATATGTCTCTTGCTTTTGATTTTGCAAGTTAATTTTCTTGGTTTCATAAGTTATCTTAAAAGGGGACATCACAAAGAAGTCTAGGTCAAAGATGTGGAGGTGGGACAACTATATCCATATCCATAGACGAGGAAGAATTTGAAGGGATTCCAAAGGACAACTTAGAGATCATAAAGATTTCCATCTAGGTAGGGACCCCAAATGGATGTCCATGTTGCTTTCCACTAGGGCCAAAGTTCCACTCTTGGGCTTAGATAGGACAATCAAAGATCCTTTATTATGACCATCTCACCAATTCCATAATAATGGTTATTGAGACTTATGAAATGAAGCTTGGATAGGGAATGCAGACACAATCACCCCACTAGGTAAGGACCCCAAATTTATTCTCTTGGGATTAGTGTGAGATAGCTTCAGGAAAACCTATTGTGTTTCTTCTCTCATGTATGGTTACTAAGTCTTAAGGAATGAAGTATGGATAGGGAAGGTAGATACAAGCACCCCGCTAGGTTAATATATTAGATGTAGCCATACATTAAGTTAATAATCAAATGACTATTGAATGAAGAATGGAGATGCATGGTAATATAATGTATAAAGATGGAGAAACAAATGTCAAAGAGAAAAATACTTGGGAACCAACGACAATGCAACTTTAGTATATGTTGTTGTTATAGAGAAATCAATTAGAAACCCATCAATAATACACACACACACACACACACACATACATACATATATATATACATACATATATATATATATATACACACACATACACGCGCGCACACACACACACACACACACACACATATATACATATATATATATACACACACACAGATATACATATATATATATATATATATACATATAAACCAAAAATTATTATTGGTCACTTTTTTGATATTTTAATAATAGTTATTTTGACGAGAATGCTATGTGTTCGATGTCAATTCTGACCACATGTCATTGCAAAAGAGACAAACTATGTTTTGTGTTTCGATGAGAATGTCATGTCTTCGACGTCGATTTTGACAACATTATGGACCTTGTTTGGTCGCAATTTCGGTGAACGTTGGTCGCATAGATAAAAAATTTGATCTACAATTCTTCCACATAATTTGGTCGGTAATTCAACCACTAAGGAGGTCAAAATTTTGATGACCATTTTTCCTATTGTATAATCGATGAAGAAAAGTTTGACAATAGTTTTGGTCGTCTGTTCGACCAATGGGTATCAAAAATTCAACTAATCCTTGTCATAAAATAGGGTAAAATTTACTAGTGACTATTTCCCTGAAATACCAAATGTACATCAGTTCTTCATAAAATGATTAGTTGTCACATTATTTTTAAATATAAAATATAATTACGTATCCAGACCCTATTTCTATTTGGGCAAACCCAAAATTGACACCCAGGATTACTTGTTGTGTGTGACATCTTCAACATGCATGGGCCAACACCACATTGACACATAGGCACATTGACCAAAGTCATCGACGCTATTTCAATAGATATTGCATTATCACAAATATTGCATTATCATTATTCTATTCATTCATACTAATTATAATTACAATAAAAAGAAACATACTAATGTAGACTTGCACATTTTTTGGCTAAGTCGAAGTCTTTGGTTTAAATCACTAGACACTCAAAACAAAATGACAAACCAAAGACAACCATGTAATAAAAAAAAATTACTAAAAAATTAAGAATCAACTCACTCCATTGTAGGGAACAAAGAGAATCCCCTGTGATTTAACTTCATTGATGTGCAAGGAAATAGAAAATTAGCAGAAGCAACTCTCATAAGATAGTCTCTAGATTAAATGCATTGATATAAAAAAAATACCCTAGAAAATACAAAAGAGAAAAGATATATAATTAGGACATATAAAAAAAGGTGAATAAGAGTAGTACATATAAAACAATTGTTAGAACATGCCAAACATTAGGCATAATTGTACATTTCATTCATGTCATTGATATTCTTCTTCATCCATCTCATCATCAAGATTGTCGTCATTGATGACATCATCACCACCACTATCATCATCATCATCATCATCATCATCATCATCATCATCATCATCATCATCCTCATCATCCTCATTAGTAGCAACATCATCGTCATCAGTAGTAGCATCATCATCATCTTCTTCTTCATATTCTTCTTCGACTAGCTCTCGCCCGTGATCGTCATCTACATCATCTTCCACTTCCTCATCTTCCTTGGAATCTTCTTCCATCATATTATACTTTATCACCCTTCCTCTTGGATCATGTCTAACATCAAATGACCAACCCAATTTATGTGGAACCTTTGAGTAAAATACCTGCTCAAACTAGCTTGAAAGAATATAGGGCTCTTCTCCAACTGGCCCAAATAACCTTTTATTAATCATTAGAAATCCATTGTCATGTTCAATAACAGTTCTATCACGATCATTTTTATTGAGTTGTAGTCTGTACCATTTCACAATGAAGAGAAATAATTTGAAGAAATTAAAGTTACAGTTAAGTATATCAACCAAAATACCATAGTATCAATTTTGCGACTCTCGAGGATGTAAGTTGTTTCTAGATGAAATATTAGTCACCTGGAACACTACACTTATCCCAGAATCATAAGTTCTCTTCATGTCATCCAAATTTTTGATGCAAAATTTATAACCATTGCAAAACATAGCCTTGTGGTGTTTCATCTACAATAATGTCAAACATGTATAAATTATTGCATCATGAGTTGAAAAACATACAGTTGATTAATTAACAAATTTATAAGTACCTGGTGATCTCTTAAACCATATACTAAATCTATTTCCTTTTGTGTAACATTGAGATCTCCATTACGATGAGCTTGTATAACTAATGAAGACACAGATTCCCATGTTAATCTATGACCATCATGCTGACATCGATCAATCCATACCGTCGTCCAATCTTGATTGTTTGCAATAAACAAATGTATTGCATCCCACTCTTTAGCAGCTGTACAAAAGAAAATAGATGACTTACAATAGATTTATTTTGAAGATTAAGAATTAATTAACTACAATAACATCTCATAATTTATTACCTTTCAGTTTCCTAAATCTATAGTTTCCCACCAAGTACCCCCCTTCAAATTTTTTAATAGAGTCGAGATCCCAAATGCAATCTATATGGGTCTTTGCTTCAAGATTAGGAAGATATTGAATAACGTACACCATCATCTGGTATACCATATATCCCTCAACCATAGAACCCTTAGGACATGCTCTTTGTCATACCAAACCCTTCAAAAATTTTAAGTGTCTCAACCATCCACATTGACCTAGAATGTACAAGTCCACACAATTCAATCTCCTCAACTTGGTGTATGAGGTAGTGTTCTTGTGCATTGAAAAAGCTAGAGGTAAACACTTTTGTATTTCACACATTAATCGACAAATTATTTTCTTCCAATATTTTATATATTCTTTATGGATTTCTTTAGATGACAACCACTTACAAGGGATTCAAGACATAAATATATAAATATGAGACTTTACAATATATTACTTGTTTGATATATTGAACAAATATCACTGCTTACCTCATGTATTTTCCAAGATCATATATCACTTGTTTGATATTATTGTCAAAGTTCTTCGAGAGAGATAGGGGTAGCAAATACTGCAACAATTGTCAACTGATAATTTCATACAATTAAAATTGAATGCAATTACAAAAATATATTGTTAATACAAAAGGCTATGACTTACCTTGATGAAGGTATGCCAATCATGCGTTTTCATCCCTGACCCAAATTTTTTTTTCTTTGATATGAGATTTCTTATATTCGTAGCAAATCTTGTAGGAAATTGAATTTTTCAGATCACTTATTTTATGACATTACTTTTTTTCTCTATTAATAACCAAGGAAGTGAACTTTCATTAATTCGGTCTCCATTGTTACTTGATTCAATGATATTTTTCATTGCATGATTGGAATCATGAATGTCACTACAAATTTTGCCAAGTTTTTCTTTATCACATCTTCCATCCAATATTTTCCACAGTGTCTCTGTTACATTCTTTCCAATATGCATAGTATCAAATAAATGCACAATTTGTAGATGCTCATAGTAGGGAAGCCTACTAAATTCTCTGGGATAACATTTTAGTCCCTTTGGAAGCTAGTCAATGATGCCTTCATGACCTTCAAGATCATCAACTACATAATTAGCCAACAAAACATATTCAAAATATATAATTTTCAAACATCGACCATTACATGGAATGATATTACCTTGAATTCTATTATATTCCAACTGCCATAGGTGAATTGTAATTCTTCGAGGCTTTGATGTAGTCTCTTCTTTCCCATTGAAAACATGTCTTTATGCACTTTGTTACTTATGATTTCTGGAGAGGAACTATCTATACTCATCAGACACCTATTTTATTAAACTTTTGGAATGACGGGATTTCATCTTTGGACCACACATTGGACATAAAATTTTTCCCTTTGTTTGAAGACCTACAAGATAATGATACAATTGGATTAAATGTGTATATTTTTAGAATTTGGATTATCACGTACAACTAGAATTCACCATAACATACCACAAAAATGTGTCAACCCTGAAGCATCATGAATTGTCCACACAAGCATTGCATGGAATCGAAATTGTCTTTTTTCAATTGGTCGGGAGATGTCATACATAGTGAAACCATTCCATAACACCAACAAATCTTCTGTAAGAGGTGCAATATATACATTCATATCTTTCACTTGGTACTTACCAAGTTGAATTAACAATAACATCAGATAATTATTGTGGCCATTTCGCTCAGAGACTTATAATTACATGTGAATAACTATAAAATAATAAGATACTTGGAACAATCATTGCCAACATAATGTGCTCCCTCTTTATTGACATCCATGGAGGAAGGTTATTGTTCATAACAAAAATAGGCCACACCGAGTAAATGGATCTCATCTCTCCATGCGGATTGACACCGTCAGATGCCAGAGAAAGCTTGAGATTTCAAGGTTCCTCTTTAAAGTGTGGCCACTTTTCCTCTATGTCCATAAATGATGAACCATTCGTAGGCATTCAAATAATGTCATCACGACTCCTATTGCGTGCATGGTAATCCATAAATTGTGCCAAACTATTGCACCTAAATAATTGTTTCAGATGTGGAATAATGAGGATGTGACGAAGAACTTTGCGAGGCACCTTTTTTGTCATTTGATCATCTAGATATCTGCTCGTATGGCATTCAGTGCATTCAGTTGCATTTTTCATGTTCTTTATAATAAGTAATATGATTTTTGGGACAAGCATCTATTGTTTGATACTCCATTCCAATATATTTCATAGTAGCACATAATTATTGGTATGAGCAAGGGAGAATATTTGATGGTGGTAACAAAAAATCACCTATCAATCTGCAACAAATAATATAAGTCAATACTATAAATAATCTTAATGGTACATGTTTTAACTTTTATAGACTATAATGACATATATGACAAACGTTAGCATACGTGACATTTCTATCTTGGATAAACCATTCATAACCTTCAAATTCACCAACAAAAATTATACAGTAGAGAGAAGAGTAGATTGGTAGCCTTCATAAAGGGTCATGTCCACCTTCTCAAGTAGAGGTATATCATGGACATCATCAATGTCATCCTCATCATAATCATCATCATCAGCAGCAACACCAGCACCAGCACCAACAACACCAGTACCAAATGTGTCAACGATCAATGCATTCATACTATCATCTTCAAATGTGTTTTATGGTGCATGATTTTCATCTTCCATAAGATCATGATCTTCAACTTCAATATTCACACCTCCATGTTCCTCTATATTCACACTAGGGAGATCGACCTATATAAAAATGATGATAATCAAACCCCCCTTCAATGTGATAATAAAACCTCCTTCCATGGTTTATATGTATATTAATTGTGAATAAAATATAACAAACAACTTACCATTAGATTATAATCAAACCCCCCTTCAATGTGACCATTCTCCCTACAATGTCTCTTTGTTGTTTTGATTTTGATTCTTCTTGTCTTTAAGCCATTACAACTCTTGCATGGACAATAACATTTGTCATCGCCTTCTCTTTGAAAGTTAGACAACAATCTAGTGATTGTCTCCCTATTTTGATCGAATTCTTTTGTATTATCTAACATGATTCTTAATGTGTGTATCTGCAAAATAAATTGGAGATGCCTCCTTTTATTAGCTTCATGTCACCTTCTCATAGCTTCTCATTTTCTGATAGATTTCACCAAAGGCTTTGTAGGAAACCAAGTAAGGGGTATTCTTGAGTTCAAACACATTGAGCTACTACAGCTGAATTATAAATCATGAATTCACTATAAATCAAGGGGCATTAAAAATCATTAATTCTCTATAAAATTAATCTATTGCTCTAGATTTCATATAGAAAATTTGACAAATGGTTGGCATGCATGTTTATTTAAATAGAGTTATATCATTTATAATGGATATATGATAGGTTGATATTGAATTCTATGTCCCTATTTGATCTAATAGCATCAATATAACAAACAGAGTACTGACCAATCAAATAGGGACATGAGGTGCTCAAACAGTGAGCTCATAAAACAATATATTGAGTCTTAATAAAATCTTATAAAACAACATATATTGTGTGAAGTATTTGATCTCTCTTTATTTGTTTTTTTATTTCGATATTCACTATGTGTTACTCCTCGTTTATGATCATTTCATGAGGAAATGTCTTGATGGCTTGCGGGTTGCAAGCTAGGGCATCATGCATTATTTATGAGCTCATTGTTTGAGCACTGGCCAATCAAATAGGGATATGAGGTGCTCTAATAGTGAGCTCATAAACAATGGATGATGCCCTAGTTGTAGGTAGTTATCTCTTCTATAATGATGGAGGAGTGAAAGTTAATGATCAATGAGGTTGCTGCTATTAGATCATACATTAAAACACTTACTATTTTGAATTTGAGCTAGGGCATCATGCAATGTTATTACTGTTATTGCATGCTTGCTTTTGTTGTGCAGTATATATTATTTTATACATTGTTTATTTCATTGAGACCTTGAGCTTGGCATTTCTAATGTATTTTTTGTTATTGGATCAATTCTACCATGTTGTTGAGGCTGAAGATGCATTGAATCACCACTACCATTCTATTTTGATAGCGGCAATATAACAAACAGAGCACCCTCCAATCAAATAGGGACATAAGTAAGACATTTAATGCATGACTACTTGATCATGATGATAAAAATTTCATTGGTTCAAAGCACATAAATTAAAAATAGTAGGATATCTTAATTTTTATGAGCTCAAATTCAAAATAATAAGTACATTATTTTATTACTGATGTCCCTATTTGATCTAATAGCATCAATATAACAAAGATAGATCAGTGAGGTTGTTGCTATTAAATCATACATTAATACACTTACTATTTTGAATTTGAGCTTGGGCTTCATGCACTATTATTACTATCATTGCATGCTTGCTACTGTTGTGCACCATATATTGTTTTATATACTATTTATTTCATTGAGACTGTGAGCTATTGTAGTTGACTGTATTCTTTTGCAGTCTGATTTATTGTAGTTGTTTCTTTTTCTTTGAATAATTGTTTACAATTACTTTTGATGCAATATTTGTGTGAAGAACAAGAAAAAAATGGTGAACGAGTGTATTTGACAAAGATAAACATGACATGCATTTTGTTGGGCTGATTGGGTTGGCTTGGTACCATTTACATGGCCTGACGAGATATTAAACAATGAGCTCATGAACAATGCCATTATTAAACAGGATTGAGCTCATGAACAATGTATGATGCCCTAGCTTGTAGCCCATGAGCCATCAAGACATTTCCTCATGAAATGATCATAAACGGGGAGTACCACATAGTGAATATCAATAAAAAAATAAATAAAGAGAGATCAAACACTTTACACAATGCCTTGAAGGTAATAGCAATGATGCCCTAGCTCTCAAACCTCATGGGTCATCAAGCATTCCAAATGAAAAGATGTAAACAATGCCAGTATTCAATAGTGAGCTCATAAATAATGTATGATGCCCTAGCTTGCAGCCCACGAGCCACCAAGACATTTCCTCATGAAATGATCATAAACAGGGAGTTCCACATAGTGAATATCAACAACAAAACATATAAAGAGAGATCAAACACTTCAAACAATGTATTGAAGGTTATAGCAACGATGCCATAGCTTTCAAAGCTCGTGGGTCATCGAGCATTCCAAATGCTAAGATGTAAACAATGCCACTATTAACATTCATATCGAGCCATTTAATCAATAAATGCCATCAAAATAAAATTGAGGCGCTCAAACAGTGAGTTCATAAACAATGCCCTTTTTGTGACAGCTCTTGGAATTCAAAAAAATTACAAATGACACTTTATTTTTTAAAATTACAAAAATTTCATTGGCTCAAAGCACATAGAAATTCAAAGTAGTAGGATATCTTAATCTTTATGAGCTCAAATTGAAATTCAAAACATAAGAGGATGAACATAAATAATAAGGGTGTCAGACATTGCCTGAAGTGATAAATTTTTGACCCGGGTATGAATCTAGTGTGCCCTTGTGTGATCCAGATGCTGCAAAGAAAAGAAAGATGGGGGTTAGATAAAAAATATCTAAGCAATGAATGGTAGCCTATTACTGATCCTCATCTACAATTATGCATGTGCATAGTCAAGCCATACACTTTTGAAAGAAAAACTAAGCTTACAGTCTCAATGAAATAAACAGTGTATAAAATAATATATGGTGCACAACAACAAGAAGCATGCAATGAAAAAAATAGAATTGCATGATGCTCAAGCTCAAATTCAAAACATTAAGTTTATTAATGTATGATCTAATAGCAACAACCTCATTGATCATTGCCTTTCACTCCTCCATCATTATAGAAGAGATAACTACCTACAACTATATTTCATAATTCCTCCTTTGAAGTATATATATATATATATATATATATATATATATATATATATATATATATATATATATATATATATATATATATATATATATATATATATATATATATATATATATATATATATATATATATATATATATATATATATATATATATATATATATATCAAGTATAATTATGAGTCTACATCATATATTTAGTCTTAATAAAATCTTATAAAACAACATAAGACTAACCCAAAATACTGTCTTAATAAAATCTTAATAAAACAATATATTTAGTCTTAATAAAATAATACACTTACAGTTTTGAATTTGAGCTCAGGCATCATACACTATTTATGAGATCACTTTTGATTACCAACCAATCAACTAGGGACATGAGGTTCTCAAACAATGAGCTCATAAACAATACATGATGCCCTAGCTTGCAGCCCGCAAGCCATCAAGATATTTCCTCATGAAATGATCATAAACGGTGAGTACCACATAGTGAATATCAACAAAAAATAAAATAAAGAGAGATCAAACACTTCACACAATGCCTTGAAGGTAATAGAAATGATGCCCTAGCTCTCAAATCTTGTGGGTCATCAAGCATTCCAAATAAAAAGATGTAAACAATGCCAGTATTAAATAGTGAGCTCATGAACAATGTATGATGCCCTAGCTTGCAACCCGCGAGCCACCAAGATATTTTCTCATGAAATGATCATAAACAAGGAGTACCACATAGTGAATATCAACACCAAAACAAATAAAGAGAGATCAAACACTTCACACAATATATGTTATTTTATAAGATTTTATTAAGACTAAATATATTGTTTTATGAGCTCATTGTTTGAGCACCTCATGTCCCTATTTGATTGGTGGGTGCTTTGTTTGTTATATTGATGCTATTAGATCTAATAGGGACATCACTGATAAAATAGGGACATCAGCAATAAAATAATACACTTACTATTTTGAATTTGAGCTCATAAAAATTAAGATATCCCTATTTTATTACTGATGTCCCTATTTACATATTTTCATCAAATGACCCAAAAAATCAAGAATGGTCCTATATGGTCACTAATAGCCAATGTCATGCCCATCGAAAAATAGACTAAAAATGCACCAATTTTTTTTTTAAAAGGATTAATTAGGTCTAATTTAATGTTGCAGGTTAACAGGGTGATCGTGGCAATAGATCGCAAGGACTCCAGATAAACAAATTGATAACCAATGCCGGTCACCAAAGGACACTAGCAATTAAAGTGATAACAAGGGATTCCGTTAAAGTGGTCACGTTGCAATCCAGTTCAATAGGGATAGAATGATCTATTCTCGATTAGCATTAGGTGATGCCAAAAAGGTCTATCCAAGGATTCCTAATAGGTCAACCAATCATTATTAAATCATTAGAGTGACCCTATATCAAGGAATTAACCTAAACTAATCACAATTGGGTCACCCTACTGGTCACAACTAGGTTACAATCTAGGAAGGTCTTATTTGCATAATTTATTCTCTTAATGGTACCCAGAGGTATTTAAACATTATGAGGTGTTGATATTTGAAACTAACAAACAAGTTGTTGATTTAATATCCACTTAAATTATTTAGAATGTAAAGAACGTTGCCTAGAGCATTCTTTAAATAACATTTTATAAAGATTGATTAACGATATCAATAAGTTTATGTTATAATCTCCTAAAATAAACATTCTATTGAATAATGATAATAATTAGACGAGACATATATTAATAAACTAATAGTTATAATATACCAATTGATTAATGTAGTTTTTAACCAATTGATAAATTAAAAAAAATATCATTTAATAATAAATTTGATTAACAAATTTAATTAAATAATATATATATATATATATATATATATTTTGTTAATTAATAATCATAATATATTAACTAATTAATATAACATCAATTAATTAATATACTATAATAACTTAATAGTATATATATATATATATATATATATATATATATATATATATATATATATATATTACTTTAACAAATAATATTAACATCACATTGAAATATCAATTAAATGACACATTAAAAATTATAAGGAAATTTCCCTAAGCTAAGCAAAGAAAATCAATTTAAAAGTTCACCTAAACTATATGCTAAACTAATCTTCCCTTAATTTATTTCTAGCAACACCTACCAAATTCCCTACCTACTCCCCTAACCTACTTCCCTTGACCCCACGTCCCTTGTGGGAGGGAACATCATAAAAAAGAGAGGCTGCGTACATCAAGGAAATGAGGGATTTGCATAAAGCAAGAGCAGAGTTAAGGGTTTAAAAAAAAAACATAGGTTCAAGTCCCAAAACCAAGGAAATATGACCATGCCCCAACAAGCTTGCGCAGGTTTCTTAGGGGAGTGGTAAAAAGGTGATGCTTTGGGGGTTTGGGTCCCACCACAACCCATTCTAAAGACTTGGCCCAAGTCCAAAGGCACTTCCAAAAGACAACTCACGCAGGCCTAGGGAAGACATAGGTTGGTCTTAGAAGTGACTACAAAACAATGATAAAATTTGCAGCCAAGTACACCTGTTTGATAAGTGTGTTGGCCAATGAAAACACAAGATCATAAATGCTAAGTCAGTACCACATACTGAGTGCCCCTTTTTTTTGAGAATATTGATAGTGTGAGGAGAAATATAAATATATATGTTTTTATTTATTATATTTTTTTTACTAGAGAAGGAAAACTTATATTTTATTATATATTGTCTTTCATTTTAGACAAGTCGGCAAATAATATAGTAAAATAATGACTGTGTGTTTGGAGTTTGTATGGGAATTTTTCCCATACAAATTCCAGAGACCTGTAGGTCTCATTTTGCAACTTTTTATTTTGCTCTTCTTATATCTTTGGTGTTTGCAATATAGTTTTATCTACACACTTAATTCCATCAAATGATTTAGTTTGTTATAGAGAGGAGGTTGATTATTTTTTTTTTCTCTATTATTGTTTCAATAGAATGCTTTATTACTTTACATTATAATCACACATACAAATAAAACTATTGGCTACACAACTCCTTTATCATAACAGAATACTATTTATTTGCAAGAATAAAAGAATGAAAAAAAATTAGAGATTGATTTACTATATGAATTCAATTCATTTACAACAATGATCCAAATACAAGGTCTATACATAATGAAAACTCTCTTTTCATTTCATTAATCTTCATTGCAAAGAAATAATCTTATCTTTTCACAATAATATAATGTTTATTACAAAAACAAGTTGAGATCCTTCAACAAACTGATACTGTAGGAATCTTAAAACACTAAAAATCTCTTTCAAGTTTTACAACAACTAAAAAAAAAAAAAAGAATACTAATAACATAATGCAACAACTTGATCAAAATACACTTTATTCAAGAACATGATTCTACTTTTATAAGCAATTATTCTACCAACATGATGATCATACTTGTTCCGAGCTTGAATCCCATAATACAATTATACATCTCAATATTGGAGTGTCAACTCCTACTACAAAACATTTGCATTGAGCCAATGGATATCACATGATATCCCTACAAAAACTTAACACAATACAAAAGATACTTCATCAATAAGATGATTTCTTTACATTTCCACAAGAGTAAAGCTCCAACAATGAATCTCCAAGGCTTTCAATTCCTGCAAATAAAAACAATGCATAGGCCATGGGGAGCTCACCTCCCAACCTAGGCTTCTATGAAGCCACCCCCGAGCTTGCGGAACCATCAAGAGACAAGGGAAACACTCAAGCAAGCTCACAACACAAGGACATGAAGACATAACAACATGAAAACTCCCTCCCAAGTTTGTTACAAAGAGTCTCATATGAACTCACATTGGGTGAAGGTGGAACTAAACCAAGAGGAGAAGCACATCTATTGATGAGAACTAAGCCATCACTTGGCTTCCTCATCCATTTTCTTCTCTACAACACAAACTCCACAAAAGAACTCCTTATGACCCCCATTCAACAAAATGTAAATAAAGATGGCTACATGGAGCCCATACTCCCATGTTTATCCCTCTCCAATCCAAGGAGAGACTCTACACTCTTGGATGTCCCAACAAAGCCCTTCACCCTCAAGGCTACTCTTCCCTCCCAAGGGTGAGTGTGGCCTTGAGTACTCCCTCACAACACACTAAAATTCACATGAAAACAAAGGAAAAATTCAAGAGCAACAAGAATACTACACATTCACAATGCTATGAAAATCATGAACATATCAAGTTCAAGATTTTTCATAGCTTACAAAGAAGAACACTACATAAAAACATGAATCACAAAGAAATAACTCCATTACTACAACATACAAATTCACAACACAACACTACAAGAATCCATATTTTCATTATGCATACAACAACCATTATTCAAGAGAGCATTTTCTCTCAACATGAAAAGAAAAGAAAAACTACAACAACTAAGAGAAATGAACCACCAACCTTGATCCAAAGCTAAAGGAAGATAGTTGAAGATGAGCTTTTCCCAATATCCAAGGTCCTCCAATTTGGAAAAATCTCTAAATCTAGAGAGTGGGTGTCAACCTTTTCCAAAGGAAGAGGGCCCTCTAAAAAGGCCTCCACTCACTTTCCTATGGATAAGGCTTGCATTCCTATTGGGTGGTCTTCCCAAAGGCCCTTACAAGGTTTCCAATTTTGGTCTCTTACAATGGTAAGTTAAAAAGGTGGATAGAGGACTTCCTTCTAAGTGGGTGGTGATCTATCCAAAGCTTGGTCCCAAAAGTTGATTCTCGTCCATCTTGGGAAACCAACTTTTGGATGGGTCATTTGGTCAACCAAGGGTTATCCTTTGGTAAAAATGACCCTTACCCTATGGTATAACAAGTGGGGTAACTAAAAATGGTCAAAAATCTCCCCTAGGTGCCTTTTTAACCTTCCAAAAGTGCAAGCAAAGTTCAAATTCGAAATTCAAGGATTAGACAACACTCTAAGCTCTCTAATCAAGTGGTCTTCATGGGTATCCTAAAGGTACCTTCCTAGGTTAGTGTTCAACCAATCCCTAAGTGGACATGTCATGGCCTCATGTACACACATGTGTCAAGTGACACAATACAAAAAGACACTTCACATGCCATGTATATATCCACTTGGGCTCTCTCATCAAAAATAACATTCACAAATACATATAAATCAAAAACATTCATGCATCACACTTTACAAAATAAATACATAACAACAAGGTTATTGGCTTCTCACTAGAAGCAACCTTGGCTCAACAGATATTCACAATAGTCTCTGTGATGATTCCTTGAATTTCCATGGCCTATCTCCCTGCACACTCAATTCCAACATCAGTAGGCCAAGGAAATTAAAAATGAACATGTAAATACATAGCATTAGTAATCAAGTAATTCATCTGACAATTCATAAATTACATGACAATTGATTATCCACAACATACAACTCATCTTAAATACTTAATTCAATTAAATTCAAACATAAACATCGCATTCATACATAATTCAATTTGTAATTAAACTTCATCATCATAAATGTTCATAATTTAAAATTAAAACATACATGTTAGTCTCAAACCAATGTCTCAATATTCATCATATAATCATAATATAGTGTCCATCAATCTACTAAGTGATAAAACCACATCATAAAGTATCGATAAAATCCATAAGGTATCAAAATATAATCATAAAATATGTCTATGTCAAAAGCAGAACTGAATGGCTATGATAGGCTAGGGGTGAGGCCTCACAGCCAACTTTTAGAAGAATTTGAATGAATGCAAACATACATAAGTGGATGAACATAAATAATGAAGGTACCAAACATTTCCTGAAGTAATGAAGTGTTGACCCAAGGCTCAATCTAGTATGCTCTTGTATGATCCAAAACCTACAAGGAAGGAAAAGATGGGGTTAGATCTAAATGATCTAAGCAATGTTTAGCACCCTATTACTGATCCTCATCTACATTTATTCATATACATAGTTAAGCCATACACTTCTAAAATGAACTATGCTACAGAATATGTGCACTCAGAAAACATATGCATGCAGTGAGTAAATCCAGAGCAAAATGGAGCAAAAAATTTGATGTCAAATGTGTTATCAAGAAACACCTCATGGGTTGTGAGTCAACATGGTATATATGTTGTTTATAAAAGATCAATAAAAGGACATCTACAATGTCAACAACATGGAAATATTAATCTAATAATAGGAAATACATTACAAATGTCAAGCTCACAGTCTCAATGAAATAAACAGTGTATAAAACAATATATGATGCTTGAGCTCAAATTCAAAATAATAAGTGTATTAATATATGTATGATCTAATAGCAGTAACCTCATTGATTATTACCTTTGAATCCTCCATCATTATAGAAAAGATAACCACCTACAACTATATTTCATAATTCCTCCTTTGAAGTCATAGGTTAGTTTAAAATGGAGAAAGTATACAAACTCACCAATTTAATCGCAAAATTTCAAAACATTGCATTCTTGTTGCTATTATGGTGCACAATAGTAGCAAGCATGCAATGACAACAATAACATTGCATGATTCCTGAGCTCAAATTCAAAATAGTAAGTATATTATTTTATTACTGATGTCCCTATTTTATTACTGATAAATTTTTCGGTAAAACCTTGCAAGTCTTGTATTTCCCTTATAAATTTCCAAAGACCTTGAAGTCCACCACATCCCTCTACATCACTTTATGATCCTAATGTACATAACAAATGACAGTTTGTGAGGGCACAAGTTGTGATGGTGATGAATTCACTAAGTTTGTATTATTATCTTGCAACTTGTGCAATTAATTATAACGCTGGAGTATGGTGTGGTAATCACAAGTATGGGTGTGTGTTAATGTGATTCAAAAGCTATTATGCAAGATTGTTTTATTATTGAGATAAGGATATCTTAATCCTAAAAGAATACATATTTTGAGAAATATTTGAATTTAATTTTGACAATAACACGAGGAATGATATATTTCAAGCTTTAGCGAGACTTCATACCACAGACTATCCATAGATTATGTTCAATGCATTATTTACACTTGTATTGATGGGAAAACTCTTGAAAACGTGCAAAAGAGATTGCATTCAACCATGTTATTTACATGACACATGTAGTTTACCTCCAGCCTAAATCAACATTGCGTACAAATCTACGGATGGTGTGTGGTATGAAGTCTCACTCAAGTTTGAAAATGATAAGCATTATGATGCTGAGGTATGGTGTGGTAAGCACAAGTATAGTTTCTCATAAGCTACAATTGGTATAGTTTTTTATTTTTCCAATAGTTGCAAAATCCAGCTTCTCCTATACTTACATGTATGTATACATTTTGGGGTTGGCTTTAATGTCATGTAAATTTGAGTGAAATGGTAATAATATTTAAGAGCAACAAGTATGACATTTTAAACAAGTATGCATATACATTATATAATAGGAAGAGTGATATATTTTAATCGCAGTGGACATAGAAATTGCAGCAAAACTCTACAATTTATTATTGTAAGTAGACATAGAAATTGCAGTGTAAGTAGTAGGATGATTGTAAGTGGACATAGAAATTGCAGTGACACTCTATAATTTATATGGCTCAGTGTTGTATATCCACAGTCAATGTCTATTTAAACTTTAGGATGATACTTATATGATGGCTTAAGTAAATCGTTCTTACCTTGAGACTAGTACACCATAGGATTAGAGGATGGTTGTTATAATAGAAAATGTGTGTCTATGAGATACTTTTATATTTTGTATTAAATGATGATACATATGTGTTTCTTCCTTTTACAATAGTTTATATTCTGATACGTATATCTTAAATTGTCAAATGATCAATGAGTGATAATTTCAAAGGTGTATCATAATTAAAGGCATGTGAATTGATATTGTACTTAATTTGAATGCCACTATGTAATGGTTTTACTTATGATATTTCAAGACCCCTCTCCATTTTAAACTAACCTATAACTTCAAAGGAGGAATTATGAAATATAGTTGTAGGTAGTTATCTCTTCTATAATGATGGTGGAGTCAAAAGTAATGATCAATGAGGTTGTTGCTATTAGATCATACATTAATACACTTACTATTTTGACAACAATAACATTGCATGATGCTAGAGCTCAAATTCAAAATAATAAGTGTATTATTTTATTATTGATGTCCCTATTTGATCTAATAGCATCAATATAACAAATAGAGCACCGACCAATCAAATAGGGACATGAGGTGCTCAAATATTGAGCTCATAAACAGTGCATGATGCCCTAGCTTGTAGCCCGTGATCCATCAAGACATTTACTCATGAAATAATCATAAACGGGGAGTGCCACATAGTGAATATCAACAACAAAACAAATTAAAAAAGATCAAACACTTCACAGAATGCCTTGAAGGTAATAGCAATGATGCCCTAGCTCTCAAAGCTTGCGGGTCATCGAGCATTCCAAATGCAAAGATGTAAACAATGCAAATATTAACATTCATATTTTTCCATTAAATCAACAAATTCCATCAAAATGAAATTGAGTTAATGAGAAGACAAAGCTCGAATGCTTACCTCAAGTCATGGCTGCCATATAAAGATCAAATGCTAAGGAACTATGTTTTAAAATTTCATGCCAAATTTCAAGACATGAAATTTTATAAGTGTACATATATTTTCTTTGACTCCCCCACATTGTAAAATCAATACTAAGGAGAAAAAAGTATGATGTCAAAAAGTATAAAATTTCATGCCTTGAAGTTTTATAACATAGTTCCTTAGCAGCTGCCATATGAAGAGCAGTGCAAGGTGGCAACTTTCTCATTTTACCATAGTTAGGGCCTTCTTTTACCATGCTTTATGAGCTTTATGTTTTTTTTAAGTGAAGACAAATATTATCTTAATTTTTTATCTTTAAATTTCATTCATTTTATGATTTTAAAAATTGAAATAAAAAATATAAACTTTTAAGAAACTTTTACATCTTTCCATCAAATGACCCCAAAACATCAAGAATCATCATATATGGTTGCTAATAGCCAAATTTAAGAAGAATATGAATGAATGAAAAAATAGATAAGTGGATGATCATAAATAATGAAGGTACTAGACATTGCCTAATGTAATGAAGTGTTGACCCGAGGTTCAATCCAGTATGCTCTTGTATGATCCAAAACTTGCAAGGAAGGAAAAGATGGGGTTAGATCCAAAGGATCCAAGAAATATTTGACACCCTATTAATGATCATCATCTACAATTATGCATGTGCATATTCAAGCCATACACTTCTAAAACAAACTATGCTACAAAACATGGGAGTGCGTTAATGTGATTCAAAAGCTATTATGCAAGATTTTTTTTATTATTGAGATAATGATATCTTAACTCTACAAGAATAAATATTTTGAGAAATATTTGAATTTAATTTTGACAATAACATGAGGAGTGATATATTTCAAGCTTTAGCAAGACTTCATACCACACAATGTTCACAGATTATGTTCAATGCGTTATTTACGCTTGTATTGGTGGGAAAACTCTTGAAAATATGCAAAAGATATTGCATTCAACCATGTTGTTTACATGACACATGTAGTTTACCTCCAGCCTAAATCAACATTGCATACAAATCTGTGGACAATGCATGGTATGAAGCCTCGCTAAAGCTTGAAAATGATAAGGATTATGATGTTGAGGTATGGTGTGGTAAGTCAAGTATATTTTCTTGTAAGATGCTATTGTATAGTTTTTTTTTTCAATAGTTGTAGAAACTAGCTTCTCCTATAATTACACGTATGTATACATTTTGGGGTTGGCTTTAATGTCATGTAAATTTGAGTGAAATGGTAATAATATTTAAGAGCAACAAGTATGGAATTTTAAACAGGTATGCATACACATTATATAAGAGGAGGAGTGATATATTTTAATGACAACACTTAATGAGAAGGATGCCTATATAACAGGAGGAGTGATATATTTTAATGAAAGTGGACATAGAAATTGCAGTGAAACTCTATAATTTATTGTTGTAAGTGGACATAGAAATTGCAATGAAACTCTGTAATTTATTATGACTCCATGTTGTATATCCATAGTCAATGTCTATTTAAACTTTAGGATGATACTTATATGATGGCTTAAGTAAATTGTTCTTACCTTGAAACTAGTACACCATGGGATTAGAGGATGGTTGTTATAATAGCAACTATTTTTCTATGGGATACTTTTATATTTTGTATTAAATGATGATACATATGTGTTTCTTCCTTTTACAATAGTTTATATTCTAATACTTATATCTTGAATTTTCAAATGACCAATGAGTGATAATTTCAGATGTGTATCATAATTAAAGGCATGTGAATTCATATTGTACTTAATTTGAATGCCACTGTGTAATGTTTTTACTTACCATATTAATCTTAATATATACCTGTTGCCCAAATTTTCCTATGCATATAAATTTGGCTAAAACCTACTCCAGGGCCTCTATTTTTACCATGTCTACCATCCTTGAAATTTTCATGAATTTATACCTTGTTCTCTAGCCTCTGCAATTTATTTTACTCCCTGATCTGCAATTGAAAGGTTTGAAAAACTAGCCGTTACCCTAAAAACCCTAAGCCTTGTTATATTTTCATGTTACCTTTTTTTGGCAACTTAAGTCATTCCAATTCGCGTGTGTGAAAAATATCTCCTAAGTCCGGCGGTTTAATTTTTCCCAAGTCTTGGTGCATAAATATTTTTTCCTGAGGATAAATGTCAGTTTCATCTGATGGTCTTCACTCTCCTGCAAGCCAAAGATGCACACATCTTATGATCATAGTATAGTGACTACCATCGATCTTACTTTTCCTCTAGCACTGTAGTGTGTCAGTGGGACCAGTGCCACCTCATCTTATTTGGCAGTTCCTGATTCATCGACGGTGTCTAGTTTGACAACTTGTTAGTGGGGCCATCTTCTTTGGCAGGTTAAGCTTTGGATTGATCGTGTGGCTGTCATTATACCAGCAATCCAAGATGCACATGTTTTATCATCGCGGTATGGTGATAGTTGTAGATCCTTCTTCATCACCTGCAGATGGCAGTGGGTCCGGTGCCACGTATTTTGTTTGGTAGGTTGTGATTGGCCAGAGGTAATGAGGTGGAAGGTTGTAAGAGCAGTGCCAAGGTGTTTGCTGATGAGGTAGTCAGGGAGACTAGGAAAATGCAATGTGGCTGATGTCAGTGGGCCCGTGGGGTCTAGGGTTTCTAAAGGGGTTAAAACATGATTAGATCTCACGGCTATTGTTATACCGTGGATCCAAAGCGTTCAATAATTAATCTCAGTGGTATAGAAATAGCCATCCGATGGTGCTTCTCAAGATCGTGGGTTCGTGTCTGTCAGAGATGCCGACTTGCTCGCTTGTGATTGGTTGTTGACTTCCACGGTGGTAGTTGACTTGTCAGAAGGGTTTTTAAACTATTTTAAAAGGTGCATTTGGGCCATTCATCTACTAGGAAGGTTATTCATTGATGGTCAGGTTTTAAAATTTGACCTGCTAGCCATTATATTCAAATTTAAATATTTCTTTGCAGGGTTTTTGGCTAGGGTTTGCGTTTTGCAGCCATGCATGATAGTTTGAGTTGTTGGAATTTATTTCTTCAGGATAGGGATGGTTGGAAAGATGATAATAGACAATCTGATCATTGGTGCCATGGATTTCATAGAGTACCGTGTCATTTTGAAGCTTTAATGAGATTGGCACCACCTTTGTAGAGTTAATCTTTTTAAACCCAAATATCTATAAGATCAGATTGGATGCATCCATGGCTTAGTGGAGTTGTAGGTGGGTAGATGGATCAAGGCAGCTGTGTCCGCAGGTTGATGTAGTACAAGGATAGGCATGCGAAGATCAATATCTGATCGACCATGATTTTGTAGAGATGTATTTATGATCAGATGGCAACTAGGGTCTGATTATTATATTGTAAAACTTTTAACCCTAGTTAGGTTTTTCTCCCGCTTGTTTAGAGGAGATGTATATATTGTGTTTTTGGAGCTTTAGTGCTCAGAGTTTGCATTTTTTAAAGAGGAAAGTCCCTTTCTTGGAAAGTTATCTATGGCATTTCTTCCTACCCTCTAGTTTTCCACATTCTGTAATCTCCCATTAATTATTCAGACATTGCAGAGGTATTTTGTGACAATCCTTCATGTCTGTATGCTTCCTTGTTTGAATTATCTCTTATTGGATCAAAGTATATGCATGTTTTTAGTGACAATTTAGGGTTCTTGATCCCTCTTACTTTCTGTAATTTTGTGTGTTATTGTGTTTGATCTTATTTAGATGTTTTTGTGGGTATACTTCAGCCCCCTAACAGTCTTGTCTCAATCCTACACTGAGTTGCAGAAGTGAATGTCTGTTTGCAGGTCATAGGTTGTGTCTTATGTTCAGGCCCTCCTATGAAACACTTATGCAAGCCTATTCAGTAAGGTGTGACCTACTAGACCTGAGATTTTCATTGATTCTATTCCTCTATACTGAGATCCAAACCCTAATTTTGGTGTATCACCTAGTAGGTAGTTTTCTTTTAGTCATTTCCTTCCCAAGCATTCCTTCTATCCCTTTCTATCAAAAGTTTACTTTCATGTCTAGAAGCAAATTAAGGTCATTATCCAAGAGGAACTAGCCTAGAACCTAGAGGTCTCATCTTAGTTAGCATAGGTCCCACACCTAGAGATGATTCCCATGTTATACTAGGTTATCAAGACTATGAGAGCTTGAAACAAGGGTGCAAACTTAGTGTATAACAATTCTGGCACACCCGGTGGGACAGTAAAAGAATCAGATTGTTTGAAAGATTATGTTATCTCTGATATACAAATTGCATAATACAGACTTTTAGAAGTGTTCTATCAAGTATATCTGGTGACTCCATTGATTTCAAGGATCAGGGCTAACCTTGTTCAAGGTTTATGAGAAAGATTGAGACTAGGAGCTCAACGCCCACTAAATTTTTAGAGTTGCGCTCAAGAAGAAGTCACAAAGGTAGGTCAACTCAAAGAACATCCCCTGCAAGGAGAGCTCAATCAACACCTCCTGATACTTCAGAAAGGAGACCTTTTCCCTTCCATTCCAGAAGAAGAGGTAGATCTCTAACCAGAGATCTAGAAGAGGATTCAAATCTAGTAGTAAATACAACTCACATAGTTTTTGACCTTCAGATTCCAACTCTTGCAATGGCTAGGCCGTTTTCCTTTGCACCTTTCAATCAGGGTAGCCCATGAAATTTTTCTCAACATCATGATGTGCCCTTGGTGGCACTAAAGAGTATACCTGATTTCATAGGTGAAGGTCAGACAACTACTTTTGAACACATCAGAGATGTGACCACCATTTGCAACATACACAACATTACTCAAGAAGATGTGGCCATAAAATTATTAGCAGCCTCTTTAAAAGGTAAAGCTCTTGAATGGTTTAGAACTCTAACTGTTGGTTCTATTACTTCATGGGATGAGTTGGGGGATGCATTAAGTAAAAATTTTGAGGATAAATCAGATAACTTGTCTCTAGTTGAGCATTTAACAACTATTAAGAGAGACCCTCAAGAGTAGATGACAGATTACAATAGTAGATTCCTTAAAACATGGAATAGAATCCCAGTCTCAGTAAGACCATCAGCTGACCATGCTTTCCTTTACTACTTGCAAAGTCTTAATGGTCAAATTTCTATCATGATCTATTCTATGGGCTGTACTTCCTTGCCCCAAGCCTTTGACATAGCTATCAGGGCTAAAAATTGTTTAATCTAGGTAGGCATGATTGCTAGAAGGCCACCAATGCCCATTTTTCCTAACCTTCAACCCCTTGCACCCACACAAGTACCCCCATTTACCCCTATTCCCACCATATTAGCACCTTAGGCTAGTACTAGTGGTCAAGAGCTAACAACTAGTTTCTCCCAAGAGTTGCAAGAAATAAAGAGTAGTCAACAAAGAAGTCAGCAAGAAATGACAAATTTGTTGCAGACCTTGACTAAAGAGGTTACAAATCTAAAGAAGCAGGGTCAAGGAATCAGACCACCTTTTTAGCCACAAGGCCAAGGTCCTAATCAACAATATCAAAATCAAGGACAACTTTATCAACAAAATAGGCCACCATACCAAGGAGGGTATCAAGGACAAAGACAAAGTTTTAACCAGAGACCATTCCAACCATATCACCCTACACCTCTAAATTCTTCAAATCCAGTGAGGGATATGGTTCCTAGTCAAAATAATATGGCTATGGATAATGAATGGTGTTTTCCTTGTAATCAGCCTCACAATTAGGCTACATGTTCAAGTGGATGGATGAACCAAGCTCTAATGGTTCAAAATGCCTCACAAGCCCACTCAGAGGCTTCATCTAGTGGGTCAGTTCCTCAACAAGAGTTGCAGGAGAATGAGACTACTCTTTTCAATTGGGAGCAGCCAGACTTCAATGGAGTCAATGATGAAGTTGCTTTTTTTGCTTATACAAGAGCAAAGAGAAGAGCTCAAGACATGGAGAGAGAATATTCCAATGCCAAAGCCACTACATTTGCAAAGCCAGTACAACAAGCTACTCCCATCACACCTAAGGAGGCTTCTGTCATTACAAGCAAGGAAGGCCAACATTCCAAGGAGGTGGAGCCCATCATAGTAAAGGCACAACAGAGAGTACACACTATGACACCTTTCAATATCATAGACAACATGAAAAAGGTGAATGTAACCATGTCCATGTGGGACTCTTTGGCTCTTCCAAGATAGCCTAAAATTTTGAAGAAGGCCATGACAGAAGTGACAACTCCTCAACCTGCAAAAGAAGCTACAAAGCTAGTGTTGGTTAATAGTGATCAAGAAAAGGAGGCTCCAAGTAACAACTCCAAAGGAAATGCCACACAAGGTAGGAACTCAAAGCCACCTCCCTTTTATGTATCTCTAATTATTGGAAGATCTTTAGTGCATAATTGTATGGTAGATAGTGGAGCTACTAGCACTGTAATGCCTAAGAAAGTGGCTGACCAATTAGGACTAAAATATGAACCCTTCCAAAAGAAGGTTACCCAACTTGATGGATCCTTAGTCAATACTATAGGTGTAGCTAAGGATACTAGTTTGAGCTTGCATGCTAGTCCTAATTTTTCCATCCTCCTTGATATATATATCATAGATCTCCTTGCATTATTTGCTATATGTCTGTCAAGGGAGTTAATAGCCAAGATAGGAGGTTATCTATCCTCTGACTGGTCTCACATGCTATTTCATACAAGGTATGGGAACAAGGTCACCATTAAGTCAGAACCATTAGTAGCACACCATATAGAACCATATGTGTCCAATACCATCAATGTAAATTGCCCTATATTTGATGACGGTGACTTCCAAACCATTAGTGAAAAAAGTACAAAGATAGATAGTATCCCTGATATTCTTCTAGATGAAAGAGCTTCAGAGGCCCAAGAACATCTAATTTGGGATTTTGGTTTGGGAAGTTATTTGATACAAGAGAGTGGAGCCATAGAACCAAGCCTTTTTAAAGAAGACACTGATTCAAAGGATCAGAGCAATCAGGTTTGGGAACTATTTTTTGATGGAGCTAGAAGTAGACATGGTTCTAGTGGTGGTACTATGCTAGTGTCCCCAAAAGGAGAAAGGTACTATACTGCCTTTAGATTCAATTTCTCCTGCACTAGCAATATTGTAGAATATGAAAGTCTAGTCAATGGACTAGAATGGGCTAGAAAAAGAGGGCTTAAGGCCTTAAAAGTTTATGGTGATAGTGAGTTAGTTGTCAGCCAAGTGAGAGGGATAAGTGCAACCAAGAATGACACTTTGAAAGCATACAAACATAGAATTTGGGATGCAATTGAAGATTTCCATGCTTTCAATATTGTTGCTATCCCTAGGAGACTAAATCGAAATGCAGATAGGTTAGCTGCTATCAGATCTCAGTATGACATTCCAAATAGTGTTTCAAAAGAAATAGATCAACAGCATATCAAAGTGATTTTCAGACCCTCTATCCCTGATAATGATGTTAGTTGGCAGGTGTTTGACAATGATGAACAAATTTTGCAATTCTTGTTTGAAGAAGATGTCTTTTCATAACACAATCAAGATAGGCTATCACAAAACTATGGTGATCAAGTGATACAATTGAAGTCCAATAAGATGCCTAGAGGTCTTGTCACCTTAGAGACTATCTTCAACAAGGATGATGAAATTAAGAAGAATAAAGCTAGCCTGGTAGTTCAACAAGAGCATTGTGTTGAATTAGTGTTGGAACCAGGTAAGAGCCTACAATTTGAAAAGGTGAATACTGATTTGGAAAAGCAGGATTACACACAACTCTTCAAAGAATTTAGTGATGTGTTTGCATGGTAGTATGAAGATCTCAAACATTTTGATCCTACCCTTGCTTAGCACACTATTGAGTTAGAACCAAATGCCAAAGTAGTGAGGCAGAAGCAAAGGCCTGTTAATCCCAAAATTGAGCCACTATGCATAAAGAAGTAATCAAATTAATAGAAAGTGGTATCATCTACCCCATCAAGCATACTAGTTGGGTTTCCAACCTTGTTCTTATCAGAAAGAAGAATGGGGAGTTGAGGTTATGTGTTGACTTCAAGGATCTTAATAGGGCCTCATTAAAGGACCACCATCCACTACCCTCTATGGAAAAAATCTTACAATGTGTCTCTGGATCTAAGAGATTTTCATTATTGGATGGCTATTCAAGATACAATCAGATCTTAGTAAATGAAGAGGATCAATACAAGACTACATTTACAACCAAGTGGGGAACCATGGCTTATCAAAAGATGCCCTTTGGTTTGTGAAATGTAGGTGCTACATTTCAAAAGACAATGGATATGGCCTTTAAAAGCTTCATGTACAAGTTTGTACTGGTCTACTTGGATGACATAATTGTCTATTTAAAGCATGCAGTAGATCACATCAAACATTTGAGGAAGATTTTTGAAAGGTGTAGAGAGTTTGGGATATCTCTTAATCCCAAGAAATGTGTGTTCGTAGTTCATGAATGAAAATTGTTGGGATATGTAGTATCCAAAGAAGGGATCATAGTGGGTCCTGAGAGAATTGTAGCCATCTTAGAGCTACCCCTACCACATCACAAGAAAAGTCTCCAATCTTTCATAGGGAAGCTTAATTTTGTTAGGAGGTTCTTGCCTAACATTGTAGATTTACTCAAGCCCTTGACAGTCATGTTAAAGAAGAGTTCAGCTTTTAGCTGGACTAAAGAAGGAAAATCTAATTTCTAGGCTATCAAAGAGGCCTTAACAAAAGCCCCTGCTGTCCTAAACCCAAATTTCAGTAAGGATTTTATCCTTTATGCTTATGGAGGTCATGATGCTATATCTGCAATGTTGACCCATGAAAATTTAGATGGATTGGAGCAACCTATTGCTTTCTTTAGCAAAGGTTTAGAGGAGTATGAATAGAGATACTCTTTTTTAGAAAAACATGTACTTGCTATGGTAAAGAGCCTTAAGAAGTTCAGATATCTATTGACCCATAGCAAGGTACATTTAAAAGTTACTCATCCAAGTGTCAAAGAGTTTTTTCTTTCCAAAGACCTAAATGAGAAAAGAGCTGGTTGGATCACCAAGGTGATGGAATATGACATTGATATTAAAACTACCAAGCTGGTTAGAGGAAGAGGTCTTTGTGAACATTTGGAAAGAGATGGAAGTTCAAAGAAATTAGAACAATTGGATGCATCTTGGGTGGTGCATTCTCCAGAAGAACAAGCCAAGGCAACAAGTTGGTTGCCTAATATGATCAATTATTTGAAGATAGGACAATGTCCTATAGGTTTGGATTCAACAAAAAGGAGGTATTATAGGTTACAATCTGTTCCTTTTGTGCTTATAAATGAAGTTATTTTTAGAAAGGATCATAGTGGTGTCCTTTTAAGATGCATAGATTCAAAAAAGGTAGCAGAACTCCTATTTGAGTTTCATGATGGACCTTCTGGAGGTCATTTTTCTCCTAGGACTACTACTTTTAAAATCATGAGGGCTGGATACTATTGGCCATCTATCTTTAAGGATAGTCATGATTATGTTAGAAAATGCATCAAGTGTGCCATGTTTGTAGGAAAAGAAAGGCTTGCAGCCTTGCCCTTACAACCAATCAAAATAGATCAGCCCTTCATGAAGTGGGGCATAGATTTCATTGGAATGATTAATCCTCCATCTAGTGCAGACCATAAATGGATAATTACTGTAACTGATTACTTCACTAGATGGACAAAGGAAATTGCATTAAAAGAAGCCAATGAGAGTGTTGTCTTAAGTTTTTATGATGATATAATTCATAGGTTTGGCACTCATGATTCCATCATATCAGATAATGCATTGGCATTCACAAGCCTCAAAGTCTCAGAGTGGGTGGTAAAAAATGGCATCTACCTAAATACTAGTTCCAATTACTACCCCCAAGGTGATGGCTTGGCAGAATCCACTACTAAGAACTTGATTAGGATAATCAAGAAGACTCTTCAAGAAAATCAAAGAGATTGGCATACCAAACTAAGGTCTGCCTTGTGGTTAGATAGAATTACTCCAAAGAGGATCATTGGTAACTCTCCTTATGTGTTAGTGTATGGTAGGGAGGCTAAGTTTTCCATCTCAACTGAATTACCAGCTCTAGACTTGGCCACTCAATATGTCCTATTTGAAGAGGGAGATCCCTTACAGATCAGATATACTCAGTTGATAGAGTTGGAAGAGATCAGAGACAAATCAATGTAGGCTATGGAATTCCATCAGATTTAGACCAAGAGGAGCTTTGATAAAAGAGCCAGAGTTAGAGACTTCAAGGTTGGAGACATAGTCCTCAAGTGGGATGAGTTCAGGTCAAGACTTGGCAGGCACACAAAATTTGACTCCTTTTGGGGGGGACCATATGTGATCATAGAATGCAGGGGCTCCAATTCCTTTCAACTAGCAACTCTGGAGGGAGTCCCCCTACCTATATCTGTGAATGGTTTCCACTTGAAGACTTGTTTTGAGGTTAATCCCTCTTTGTGAATCTCTGTATATAAGTTTCCCTATTTTCTTTCCTTGCTTTCTAGGTTAGTTCCTTGTTTTCCAAGAAGTGCTCTGAGCACAGTTCTAGTTCTACCTCTCTAAGAGAATTTTGAGTTTTGATCGCCCCATGCCCAATGGATTTTCTAGGCCACTAGTTTCTATGTCTAGTAGGCTGACATCTAGCAGAAATCACAAAAATGTTGCCCAAATTTTCCTATGCATACAAATTTGGCTAAAACCTACTCCAAGGCCTCTATTTTTACCATGTCTACCATCCCTAAAATTTTCATGAATTTATACCCTGTTCTCTGGCCTCTACAATTTATTTTACTCCCTAGTCTACAGTTGAAAGGTTTGAAAAACTAGTCGTTACCATAAAAACCCTAAGCCTTGTTATATTTTCATGTTACCTTTTTTCGCCAACTTAAGTCATTCCAATTTGCATGTGTGCAAAATATCTCCTAAGTCCGGTGGTTTAATTTTTCCTAAGTCTTGGCGCATAAATATTTTTTCCTGAGGATAAGTGTCAGTTTCATCTGACGGTCTTCTCTATCCCACAAGCCAAAGATGCACGCATCTTACAATCACAGTATAGTGACTACTGTCGATCTTACTTTTCCTCCAGTGCTGTAGTGTGTCAGTGGGACCGGTGCCACCTCATCTTATTTGGTAGTTCCTGATTCATTAGCGGTGTCTGATTTAGTAGCTTGTTAGTGGGGCCATCTTCTTTGGCAGTTTAAACTTCAGATTGATCATGCAACTATCGTTATACTAGAAATCCAAGATGCATGTGTTTTATCATCGTGGTATGGTGACAGCCATAGATCCTTCTTCATCACCTACAGATGGCAGTGGGTCTGGTGCCACATATTCCATTTTGTAGGTTGTGATTGGCCAAAGGTAATGACGTGGAAGGTTTTAAGAGCAATGTTGAGGTGTTTGCTGAAGAGGCGATCAGGGTGAATAGGAAAATGCAACATGGCCGATGTCAGTGGGCCCGTGGGGTCTGGGGTTTCTAAAGGGGTTAAAACATGATCAGATCTCGCAGCTATCACTATACTGTGGATCCAAAGCACTCGATCATTAATCTCAGCAGTATAGCGATAGCCATCTGATGGTGCTTCTTAGCATTGTGGGTCCATGTGTGTCAGAGACGCCGACTTGCTCACTTGTGATTGGTTGCTGACTGCCACGGTGGCAGTTGACTTATTAGAAGGGTTTTTAAACTATTTTAAAAGGTGCATCTGGGCCATTCATCTTCCAGGAAGGTTATTCATCGACGGTCAGGTTTTAAAATTTGACCTGCTAGCCATTATATTTGAATTTAAATATTTCTCTATAGGAGTTTTGGCTAGGGTTTGCATTTTGCGGCCATGCATGACAGTTTGAGTTGTTGGAATTTATTTCTTCAAAACACGGATGGTTGGAAAGATGATAATAGACAATCTGATCATCAGTGCCATGGATTTCATAAAGTACCATGTCATGTTGAAGCTTTAATGAGCTTGGTGCCACCTTTGAAGAGTTAATCTTTTTAAACCCAAATATCTATAAGATCAGATTGGATGCATTCATGGCTTAGTGGAGTTGTAGGTGGGTAGATGGATCAAGGTGGCTGTGTCTGTAGGTTGATGTAGTATAGGGATGGGCATGTGAAGATCAATATCTAATCGACCATGATTTTGTAGAGATGAATTTATGATTAGATGGCAGCTAGGGTTTGATTATTATATTGTAAAACTTTTAACCATAGTTAGGTTTTGCTCCTGCTTGTTTAGAGGAGATATATATATTGTATTTTTGGAGCCTTAGTGCTTAGAGTTCGCATTTTGTAAAGAGGAAAGTCCCTTTCTTGGAAAGCTATTCCTGGCATTTCTTCTTGCCCTCCAGTTTTCCACATTCTATAATCTCCCATTGATTATTCAGACATTGCAGAGGTATTTTGTGACAATCCTTCATGTCCCTATGCTTCCTTGTTTGAATTATCTCTTATTGGATCAAAGTATATGCATGTTTTTAGTGACAATTTAGGGTTCCTGATCCCTCTTACTTTCTATAATTTTGTGTGTTATTGTGTTTGATCTGATTTAGATGTTTTTGTGGGTATACTTCAACCCCCTAATAGTCTTGTCTCAATCCTACACTGAGTTGCAGAAGTGAATGTCTATTTGTAGGTCATAGGTTGTGTCTTATGTTCAGGCCCTCCTATGAAACACTTATGCAAGCCTATTCAGTAAGTTGTGACCTAGTAGACCTAAGCTTTTCATTGATTCTATTCCTCTATACTAAGATCCAAACCCTAATTTTTGTGTATCATCTAATAGGTAGTTTTCTTTCAGTCATTTCCTTCCCAAGCATTCCTTCTATCCCTTTCCCTCAAAAGTTTACTTTCATGTCTAGAAGCAAATTAAGGTGATTATCCAAGAGGAACTAGCCTAGAACCTAGAGGTCTCATCTCAGTTAGCATAGGTCCCACACCTGGAGATGATTCCCATGTTATACTAGGTTATCAAGACTATGAGAACTTGAAACAAGGGTGCAAACTTAGTGTATAAAAATACCTATTAAGATATCCCTATTTTATTATTGATGTCCCTATTTACATCTTTTCATCAAATGAGCCAATAATATCAAGAATGGTCCTATATGGTCACTAATAGCAAACTTTTAGAAGAATATGAATGAATGCAAACATACATAAGTAGATGAACATAAATAATGAAGGTACCAGACATTTCCTGAAGTAATGAAGTGTTGACCCGGGGTTCAATCCATTATGCTCTTGTATGATCCAAAACCTACAAGGAAGGAAAATATGGGGTTAGATCCAAAGGATCTAAGCAATGCCTAGTACCCTATTACCGATCCTCATCTACAATTATGCATGTACATAGTAAAGCCATACACAGACTCAACAACATGGTAGCATTGATCCAATAGCATAAAATACATTATAAATGTCAAGCTCATGGTCTCAATGAAATAAATAGTGTATAAAACAATATATGGTGCACAACAGAAATGAGCATGCAATGACAACAATAAAATTCCATGATGCCAGAGCTCAAATTCAAAATTGTAAGTGTATTAATATATGTTTGCATGATGCCAGATATTAAACAGTGAGCTCATGAACAATGCTAGTATTAAACAATGAGCTCATGAACAATGTATGATGCCCAAGCTTACAGCCTACAAGCCATCAATACATTTCCTCATGAAATGATCATAAATGGGGAGTACCAGATAGTGAATATCAACAAAAAAATAAATAAAGAGAGATCAAACACTTCACATAATGCCTTGAAGGTAATAGAAAAAATTCCCTAGCTCTCAAATCTCGTAGGTCATCAATAATTCCAAATGAAAAGATGTAAACAATGCCAGTATTAAATAGTGAGCTCATGAACAATGTATGATGCCCTAGCTTGCACCCCATGAGTCATGAAGACATTTTCTCATGAAATGATCATAAATGGGGAGTACCACATAGTGAATATCAACAAAAAAACAAATAAAGAGAGATTAAACACTTCACACAATGCCTTGAAGTTAATAGAAATGATGCCCTAGCTCTCAAAGCTCACGGGTCATCAAGCATTCCAAATGAAAAGATGTAAACAATGTCAGTATTAAAGAGTGAGCTCATAAAAAATGTATGATGCCCTAGCTTGCAACCCACGAGCCTCCAAGACATTTCCTCATGAAATGATCATAAACATGGAGTACCACATAGTGAATATCAACAACAAAACAAATAAAAAGAGATCAAATACTTCACACAATGCCTTGAAGGTAATAGCAACTATTCCCTAGCTCTCAAAGCTCGTGGGTCATTGAGAATTCCAAATGCTAAGATATAAACAATGCCACTATTAACATTCATATTGTGCCATTAAATCAAAAAATGTCGTCAAAGTGAAATTGAGTTAATGAGTAAACAAATCTTGAATGCCTACCTCAAGTGCCAGTGCCCTCTTCCCACATGGTGTCGGCCTCTTCGTGCATGCCAAACTCAAATGCCCTCTTTGTGCCATGCAAAAGTGTAGTGTCGTCTTTGGGACAGATCTTCGAATTCACAAAAATTACAAATGACACTTTAGTTTTCTTTTTTTTTGTTTATAACCAAATGGGTGTTGCAATTACAACATCATCGTCACTATTATGACACCGTCGGGGCACTTGAAAAAAAAACACAAATTATAGTGGCGTCACAAATTGGTGTTGAAATTCAACCCCAAATGTTGTAGTGATAAGTCATCAACTATTCTTCTGCATTATCTTCATCAACCAGGTGCTGAATCACCCAAATGTATTATGTGATCTTCCATTCAATCACTCCCCTTGAGGAGTAGATCCCTACATCAAGTCTAGAATATGATAAGGCTCTGAAAACCTCTAGACTGATGCATCATTGCATCATTTAATTATGACTTGGAGGGGTCTGAACCCCAAGCATACCTCTAAGATCCTTAAAGGTATCTTTTGGCAATGACTTTGTAAAGATGTCTGCAATCTATTCCACTAAGCTAATATACTCCAACCTCATTTCCTTCTCTACCACCTTGTCTCTTAAGAAGCGATACTTGATAGATATGTGCTTGGTTTTAGAGTGCATCATAGGATTCTTTGACATATTCACTGTACCAGTGTTATCACAATGGATAACCACTGGTTCATCAAAAGTTTTTCTATTGTCTTTCAGTATTTATTTTATCCAAATAATTTGAGTGTGGTTAATAGTAGAAGCAACATACTTTGATTCTGTAGTAGATTGAGCTATACAATCTTGCTTCTTACTTAGCCATGAAACCAACTTTTTCCCAAGGAAAAATGCACTACCACTAGTACTCTTCATGTCATCAATATTCCCTTTCCAATCAACATTAGTATAAGCATGAAGTTTAAAGTTATCATTCCTATCATACCATAAGCCATATTCAATTATCCCTTTCATATATCTAAATATCCTTTTCAAACCAGCTAGGTGTGTCTCTTTAGGTTCTACTTGATATCTAGCCACAGTTCCAACAACATTAGCAATATTTGGTCTAGTGTGAGTCATATATTGTAATCCACCAGCCATTGATCTATACTTGGTGTGGAAAACACTCTTTGTCTCATCATTACTTGATAGTTTATGACCACTCACCATGGGTGTACCAACTGGTTTACAATCTTCCATTCCAAACTTTTAAACATTTCTTTAAGATACTTGGTTTGAGAAATAAAAATGTCATTCTTGTTGTGAATTATTTGTAGTCCTAGAAAGAATTTAATTTCACCTATTATGGACATCTCAAATTCATTTTCCATCTCTTTAGAAAACTTCTTACACAATTCATCATTGCCTCCAAAAAAAATATCATCAACAAAAACTTCTATTATCAAAACTCCATCTTCACTAGTTCTTAAATATAAATTACTTTTAGCATTAACTTTTCTGAACCCAAGGTGAAGTAAGTATTTTTCTAACCTTGCATACCAAGCCCTTGGAGATTTCTTTGGTCCATGCAGTGCCTTCTTCAACTTGCATAGCATGTCTCCATCTTCAGATAGAGGAAATCCATTAGGTTGTTCTATAGACACTTCTTCTTGATCAAGATCCCCATTCAAGAATGTAGATTTCACATGCATCTGATATATGTTGAAATCTTTATGTGTAGAAAAGGCCAAGAATAATCTCACAACCTTTATTCTAGCAACAAGAGAAAATGTCTCTTCAAAATCTATGCCTTCTTGTTGTGAATAACCTTTACATACCAGTCTTGCTTTGTTTCTTACACTAGTTCCTTCTCCATTCATTTTGTTTCAAAAAACCCACTTAGTTCATATTACATTTTTTGTCTTTAGGTCTAGGAACCAATTCCCAAGTGTTTTTTTTCTTTATCTGATCTAACTCTTCCTTCATATCATTTATCCAAGATTCATCTCTACGAGCTTCATCTATAGTCTTTGGTTCAACTTGAGAAATCAAACAAATTTATTCTCTAGTCTTTTAGCTACTCATTACTCCTTGATTTGTATTAAACCAATAATTTGTTTTTCAGGATGATCTTTCTTTACATACTATTAGGGTCTAGTAGAGTCACCATGTAAAAAGTGTCCTTGACCCTTTTGATATTTAATCCTTGTCTAGTGTTATCCTTCCTCAATCTTGCATCAGTTGTTTTCCAATGTCATCCTAGCTTTTGAGTTAACCATTGCAACATTTTAAACTGTCTTGGTCATATTTGACATCCTTCGGTCAAGTATCAGTTGTTCTTGATCCATCATGAACCACTTTGAACCCCTTTGAACTCTAGTTCAAAGTAGTTCAAAGAGGTTCAATCAAAATATTTTTATTTAACATTGGTAATGTTAATCTCTATTGAGCATTTTAGGTTTTCATTAGTATCAAAGGACAGTAAATAGGTCGATCAGTTATTTACATTGAGACAGTCGGTAACTAGAAGTAAGATAGAGTAGTCGGTAAAGCCTTACACCGAGCATCACACAGTTAACCAAGCACTAGCGACACTGACACCGACAGTCAGTAAACACTAAGCATCATAGTATACACCAAGTAGATTATTCAGTGTTTACCGATGATCACAGAAAATGGCATAGTAATAAAAAATGGCACATTATTCTATGCAGATGGTTATAACAGATCAAAAAATGGTTTACCAAGATCAAGGAGCATTTATTGCAGAAGATATTCATTTAATGCAATGATTATCTTATTTGTAATAGTTGATCTAGGTTATTTTGCACCGTAGATCTTAGGGTTATGATTATTTTTGTAACCTAATTTTTGCTAAGGCGACAAAATAGAACACTATATATTGTGTATGTTTGCACCATTTTATAAGGTTGTTGAACTGATATATATATGAATCACAGAGCACTTGAAGAAATTGCCTATCTTCAAGACAATTAGTTTACCAAGTAGAATAGAGCACATAGGATTTCAGTTTGAGTAGAATCAGTCAAGGCTACCGAGCAGAACATAGCAGAGATTCATCACAGTTAAGGTGATATTTTGATGAGCACTTATAGATCTATTTTAGACAATTGAGTTGTCAACTAGCAGATAGTTTACCTATTACTTTCTGACAATTGTGATGGAGTTTTTGTGAAATCTCTTAATAGAGTAGACTTAACAGTCTTTGTATAAATCTCTTAACTGAGTACACACTTCATATAGTATTGTTAAATCCTATAACTAGGTAGATCTAGCTGATCTAATATGTTACTCCTAATAGGGTAAGATCACCAGAAGTGATCAAAACTTGTAGCCTTAACAGGCAAACCTTTTCTATCTGCAGTAGTGAAGAATTTGTGGGTGTCATCCCCACTGCAGTTTTTACCTTCTAACAAGGGTTTTTGCGTTACCAAAATATTTGTGTTATGTGATTGTCATATTGATTTCATGTTGTTTACTTTTTGAAGTTAACTAGATGATTGATTTATGCAATTATGTTCAAGTTATTTTGATCGGTTATTACAGTATTCAGTCATAGATTAGAAAGGTGTTACAAGTTAAGTTTTGAGGGCACTGATTCACCCCTCCCCTCTCAGTACCTATCTCTCTTAATTCCAAAAATTGGTATCAGAGCTTAGTTCTCTTGTTGAACAGTTTAACCACTGAAGGGAAAAGATCTAAGTCATGGAGAGATACAAGCTTGACAAGACTATTGAGAATCAGAAGAAGCAAATGAAGATGTTTGTGGAACAGTATAAACAAGCCAAGGAAGAACTAAAGAAATTATTGGTTGAAAGAAAGAACCTTGCAATTTAGCAGAATGAAATATGTTATCATGAAGAACCTATTGATGACATATTTGATCACATTGGACCAAGATTTGGAAGCATCTCTGACGGATCTGAAAGCATAATCTTTGAATTATCTGAAAAAGAATCAGCATCTATCCGAGCAAGTGAAAGCACTTCAAATCGGTCATGAATCTCAAATGGTGAGAATGGTGGAAATCATGAACAATGCTAGACAAGTTGAACAAGATAAGAATCTAGCTATTGAAGACCGAAGACTGATGACTGAACAACTTCAAGCAAAAGAAAGTGAAATTCAGAGACTCACTATCATCACTTCCAAATATCAAATCAGATGATGATAGTTAATCAAGAAATGAACCAAGTAAATGGAGAATTATCAAGAAGACTTGAAGATGTAGCAACACTCAGAGAAGATAATGAAAAATTGAGAAATGAAATAAAGATACAAAAGTAACACAATGAAATGATGAAGATAGTCGAGGACAGTTCTAAAAAGATTGATGATTTTCTAACTAATCAGAGGAGATTCAGAAGTAGAACCAGTATAGGCTACACTGGTGAAGGAGAATCATCACAAAAAGCTAAAGAAGTCAACAAAAATAAAACTCAAAAACTAAAATGATGACATGTTACCACTGTGGAAAAATAGGACATACATCTAATGTGTGCAGAAGCAAAGCACAAGGTAAACCTCCTATCATTCCTAAATTCAATGGATATTGTTATTACTATGGTAAGTTTGGACATCCAGCTTATGAATGCAGAGCAGAGAAGAATGACATTGCTAATAATACTATTGAAGAGAAAATATTCTATACTTGTAATAAGCATGGACACACTGCAAGGCGAAAATGAAACAAGTCTGGACACCTAAAGAGAAACTACAACGAAAGCCATATCAACCGAAGAGACAAGGTAAATCATATGTTTGGGATTATAATACATGGACTAATTGTACTACATGTGGTCGGTATGGACATATTGCAGCAAACTATTTCAGAAAGAGTCGGATTGGACAATCAAGAAACTGGACAAGTGCAGGAATGGCATGTTTGCACTATCACAAGGTCGGTCATGTAAGCAAGAACTACAGAGACCAAGCACCTGATGAAAACCATATATTTGAAAGTGGATATAGCATTGCAGATATTATGAAATTAAGGAATACAATGTGGAAGAAGACATCTAATGAGAATGCTGAGCCAAGTAACACTGTCAGTGAAACCTCATCCATTGGATTGGGTGACATCAGTACCTCCACTTAAGATGTCAAAGGTATGTATTGAACTGACATTTCAAATTATCACATTTTACATACAGTTCCTTATATATGATGTACAAATACCAAATCTGCATGAATGAAGATGCACTATGGTTTATATATTATAAGTTTCCAAATGTTATCCAGTTGGTAAAAGGAGAAACGTGAGTTGGTTACCCGTCGGTAATCACTATAAAAGGTTAATCGACAACAGTTCAAACTGATGAAATAAATTCTATGTTAACTGAGAAAAAGATATTGTAGACATTACTAAGTTGAAATTTGTTTCGTATTGAAAGTTAGGTCACACATTTAATGCATCAATGTTTGAGTGGGAATATTGAAAAACCCTATATATACGTGGAAACAGAGTTCATTTTTACATTGCGATTTCAAAGAAAGGAGATTTTACAGAGAAGAGTTCAAGCTAAAGATTTTTAGAATAGATTCAAAGCCACCGTAGATCAAACCGACGACAATTTCTTCGATGACAACAAGTAAGTTCATCTGCCTACCGAACATTGGTTATTTATTATTTTTTGAAACCCTAGAAATAATTTATGGCATCATCTTCAACCGCAAGCAAATCAAAGAACATTTAGGAGGAAGTGGAATTAATTGTTAGGGAACACTTTTTCGAAGAGAAATTCAAACCTCATCCTAAGGTCACAGCACAAACAGATGATATGGGCACATTTTCTAGTATTCCTGATAAGGTTTTGTTGACAAAAGATGTTAGGTCTTACATTCACTGCAAGATTGGTGAAGTATGTGATTTTGAGACCGTAGTAGCTTATTAGAAAATCTGTGGACCAGATGGAAAGATCAAATTTGAATATAAGAAGATTGAAGAGTCAGGGTTACAGAGTTTCACATACTTCCCACAATCATTTCATAATGACGGGATAAGAATTGTGCTTAGCAGATTTCATGATGAAAATTTTTGGTTAGACAAACCTATTGAGGTCACCAAGAAGATTATCAGTAGGGTTACTGGGTACCCTACAACCAATAAAGCCAAAGCATTTCTAAGTTCATCTTGTCCCGATGTAGAAAAGAACACTAGAGCTCAATGGGATGGTAGGGCACTAAAAATAACAACTATCAAAGATCCAGCGGTAAAATTCACAACTCATGTCATCGGGTACAAGATATTTCAATCCAGCAGACCCAATAGTGTACCTTGTAGCGCCATGGACATGGCTTACAAAATTGTGAAGAAAGATCACCAGGTTGATCTTGCCGAGCTACTACTACACTAGCTACATGATAATATGAAGACAATCAAGGAAAAGAAGTCCAATACATGTAAGTATGGATCACTACTTGTATGTACATTTCTCTATTTGCAAAAATATGTATCGGGTATTGGAAAAGTAAACTAGCAATCAGACAGACTGATAACTGCTCAAATCGGTGATATGATGAGAAGTCTAGGAGACAATTTGAACAAGGAGTTCAATGCATATTTCAAGGAATTTCAAACAAGAATGCAAGAAAGAAGTAGAATTCTAAAGGAATTATTAAGCAAATTTGAAGATGACATATGTTTTGTGGTAAGCACAGACCATTCAACGATAAAAGTAGTAGAATCGAGAACAAAATGGCTAGCACCAATGGGTTGTGAAATGAATCATGATTTTGCTTTGAAATCTATAAATGCATTGCTGGCATTACCGATTGACATTATTGCCAGTAGGTTTGGAGTATATGAGGAAGCTAAGTCCAGAATCACAACGAACATTGAGATTGGTAAAATGTCAAGAAGGGCGAAGAAAATGAAAAAGGATCTCACAGCAAAATATGGAACTACATTTGACTCACATAAGGAGTCATCAGTTGATGAGACAATTGAAGGTCAGTTATAGTTGACTGACAAACCCTATGATAGCGAGGAGACTGAGTCAGATAAAGGAAAGGATAACACATCAGTCCCTCCCACAAATGATGAAAAAGAAACTCAGCTACCCACCAATGATGAACAAGACATACAACCACAAGAACCTAAAAGGATGAAGACCCATTCATCAACTACTGTACAATCCACCAAACAAGAAGAAGCTATAAAAGTTGCAAAAAGAAGGGCAGCTACACCGATGAAGAAATACATCAAGAGAAAGAACAAGAATGTAGCTGAGACACTGAAGAAAAAGAGGAAATATATAAGAAATAAGGAAGATCTAGAGGATACTGAAACTGAAAATGATTCTGATAAATTCAAATTGGTCCATAACAAGGACAGTACTATAGAAGAAATAATTAAAGATATTATTGAGAATGGAAATCTTAATGATCCAGGCATAGGCAAATTTAACATGTCAATTGAGGACAAGACAAAGATAGAACATGCTATTGTTCAAATGATGATCAAGTTCAAAAGAGTACCGATGGAATTTGCATGTCAACTACCAAAGGAACTTGATGATAAAATAAGTGAAAGATGGGCTATTGCACTAGACACAGAGAAAAGAAAAAGAGAATGATCTCTAGGCCATGCAGCCACACACTTTAGTTATGCTGAGGTAAGTGAATACATGACAAGGTATCAGCCTGGATTTTCATTCAAGAATAGAGCTATGTAGATTATGGATGAGAATGTAGATGATATGGATGTCATATGTGACTCTCTATGGACATCAATTTTGAAAGCAGAAGAGAAAGTTGAATAGGAAGCATTCCTAAAACTGTCTAAAAAGAGACACAGTTCAAAAGGTAAAAGTATTTTCACTGATGATAATAAAGGCAAGAAAATAGAAGACACTAGTATATCAGTTACCAAGGTAATTGATATCACGAAGCCAAAGGAAGAAATCAAAATTTCACAGGATGCACTGGATCAAGTCAAGATCCACTTGCAAAAGAAAACCGATGATGATGCACTCATTGAGGACATCACTAACGGTGATCCTGATGATAAGGATGACGAAGATGTAATAATTACACAATACAAAGATGAAGCATTAAACACTGACACTGTGTGTACATCTCTACCAGGTGAACTACTTGTACTTGCAGAGGCTATTGAAATAATTTCACAAGTACAACCCGATGTCTCTCATCCTGAGCCAACCAAAGATATAACTGAGATTCAAGCACCCGAGCAACCTACAGATACAAATGAGCTTGTCAAACCAAAGGCATAGTCTACAAAAACAAAGAAAACCCATCAGAACATTTTTTATAAGATGTAAGTTTACATTACATATTTTTTTGGGTATTTGGCATTATTATCAAAAAGTGGGAAAACATGTATATGCCAAATAGTATATTTTGATATGTATATTACATAATACCAGGAGCATGCACCAAGGGGGAGTACTTTTGTACTTAGAAGTTTTTTGTTGTGGATATGTATATGGCAGAGACATAAGGAATAATATAGAAACATTTTTTCTATATACATTTTGAAGTTTTGATACTAATGCCAAAGGGGGAGATTGTTAATCTCTATTGAGTATTTTAGGTTGTCATTAGTATCAAAGGACAATAAATAGGTCAGTTAGTTATTTACATTGAGACATTCGGTAACTAGAAGTAAGACAGAGTAGTTAGTAAAGCCTTACACCGAGCATCACACAGTTAACTGAGCACCAGTGACACCGACACCGATAGTCAGTAAACATCGAGCATCATAGTATACACCGAGCAGATTATATAGTGTTTACCAATGATCATAGAAAATGACATAGTAATTAGAAATGGCACATTATTCTATGGAGATGGTTATAACAGATCGTAAAATAGTTTACCAAGATCGAGGAGCATTTATTGTAAAAGATATTCATTCAATGCAATCATTATCTTATTTGTATTAGTTGATCTAGGTTATTTTGCACCATAGATCTTAGGGTTATGATTATTTTTGTAACCTAATTTTTGCTAAGGTGGCAAAAAAGAACACTATATATTGTATATGTTCACACCATTTTATAAGGTTGTTGAACTAATATATATGAATCATGGAGCACTTGAAGAAATTGCCTATCTTCAAGACAATCAATTTACTGAGTAGAACAAAGCACAGAGGATTCCAGTTTGAGCATAATCAGTCAAGGCTACTAAGTAGAATAGAGTAGAGATTCATCATAGTTAAGGTGATATTTTGATGAGCACTTATAGATCTGTTTCAGACAATTGAGTTGTCAACTAGCAGATAGTTTACCTATTACTTTCTGACAATTGTGATAGAGTTTTTGTGAAATCTCTTAATAGAGTAGACTTAACAGTCTTTGTATAAATCTCTTAACTGAGTACACACTTCATATAGTGTTGTTAAATCCTATAACTAGGTAGATCTAGCTAATCTAATACGTTACTCCTAATAGGGTAAGATCACCAGAAGTGATCAAAACTTGTAGCCTTAATAGGAAAACCTTTTGTATTTGCAGTAGTGAAGAATTTGTGGGTGTCATCCCCACCACAATTTTTACCTTCTAACAAGCGTTTCTGCGTTACCAAAATACTTGTGTTATGTGATTGTCATATTGATTTCATGTTGTTTACTTTTTGAAGTTAACTAGATGATTGATTTATGCAATTATGTTCAAGTTATTTTGATCAGTTATTACAATATTCAGTCATAGATTAGAAAGGTGTTACAAGTTAAGTTTTGAGGGCACTGATTCACCCCTCCCCTCTTAGTACCTATCTCTCCTAATTCCAACAGGTAATTGTAGGTGGGACCCAGGTCCATGTCATCACACAATGGTGAACTGCTTTGAAGTAGTTCAAAGGAGTTCAAAAGAGACAGCGACAAATCCAAGGATTTATTTTACAGTTGATGAGGTGGATAACACAGATTGTTAATGAAGTAATTATCAGGATTATGGTACGATGAGCCTTTAAATGATGGAAATAGTGGGGCAAATCTGAAATGGTAATTTGAATTATTAAAAATTTTACTTTAAGCACAAGAGAAGTAATGGAATTAAATGGAAAGTAATGATGTTTTGAACAGTTGTGAAATATAACAGCAGTCCTATCTCACATTAGCATTTTCACTTCACTCTAAATTTATGTCATCATTAATTCTCCTTTCCTAGCTGAATTATGCGGTATGGAAAATTTTTATAAGTATGTTATTTAGCTCTTTTCTTTCTAATATAAATTTGTGGAGTCTCGTCTGTGAAAGAAAGAGGTTGTTTTCTTAAGTCAACAAAATGCAAGTAATCGCTGAAAAGCCTCCTTTTTGTTTCATGTTTTCTACATCATAGTGTGATTTCAAAGGGGTTGTTGTTCTCTATTTGTTCTTGGAGAAGAAAAATGAAGTCTAGCATGCATTTCTTTGAAAATCCTATGAACCTAGAGTGTGGTGCTCTGGTGATTATGAACATTGATTTCTTAGGTGTTGAAGTAGAGAAAATGGTCGGTAATTTGACAGATTTTGCAGAAAAATATTATAGTTTAGAATTCTTGTCTAGTGGGTCGCTTGAAGCGGCATCTTTTCCCCCAACTATAGCTAGCCCTGAGTTAATCCAATAGTGCATAAACCACTATGATGTTAGGTCTAAGTGCCTGTGAAATAAAAGAGGTCAGAGTCTTTTGTCTGTAACCTGAGAGACAATAATGTTTGTTTTCAAGAAACCTAATGAGGCCTTTGATAGTTTTATTCCAACTCAGTCACTTTCTTAATTCCAAGAAAGGAGTGACAAAAACCATAGTAATATCACATGTAAATGGACTAAGTCATTCTACAAAGGATTCCAGGTTGCCTAAGGTTTTGACTAAATATCACATGAAACCCCACATTCATTACATAATGGTTTTGTTGCATAGAGTGAAAGGTTCAGAACAAGTCCTTCTTTTTGAAGATTAGATGTATCATTTTGTGGAGATTATTTTGGAGGGGAAGCAAAATCTTGACTAGGCTTAGATAATTTCCGGTTCATTAAGAGATCAACTTAAACAAGTGCAAGCAATGAAAAAGGAATTTTACATGTCCTCATGTTTAACTTATTGCCTTGCATGTACTCAAAATCTTGGAGAAATTCCTCATGAACCCTAGACTGAAGACTTAAACATCTTTGAATATTGCCCTTTACTGAGAAGAGATAGAGTCCTAGAGGAATACATAAGGGTTCATGATGTTTTCCTTGGAAAATAATGTTATCAACTAGCAGGGACCCCAAAGCAGAGAATCTCTCCAGAGGCTCATAAACTGGTCCAAAATTAAGGAAGATTCTACATCTAATTCCCACATTTTACATACATTAGAGTAGGAGGATTTGATGAAGAACCTCTCAAATTGCCAAGATTCGTCTTTGACTGCTTTGTTTTAGAAGAAGTTTGTAGGAAAATGGGTAAGTGAAAGAAGATGGGTGCCAATTCGGTGGAAGTCTTGTAGAAATGAAAGATGTCACTTGAAATGGGCACCCATGTTAGGTTCGGGTGCCTGATCCTAAATTCAAAAAATGGGTGCCCATTTCTAATTTTTTTTTAGAACTAAAAATGCATTTTAACACTTCGATTTTTTTTTAAAAAAATGGGTGCCCGTTTTTTTAATTTAAGTAAAGGGTGTTTGTTTCTTAAGACATGGGCAAGAAGCACACATCCACGTTGGATCTCATTCCAAAATAGATTTGTTTTACATTTGGTAGAACCAAGCCTATGCCTTGACTTCCAAAAATTTGGTTAAGACAATGGAATGCTAGATTTTTGTCTTGCCATAATGTTTTGAGGACCTTCCTAATCGTATTTTTTTACGAAAGAAAAACCCATTAGACTTATCACTATCCTGATTTTAAAAATGTAAATTTTATAGTGATGTGATTACTTTTACTATTTTTGCATTATTTATTAGTTAAAAGTGGTACCTAAATGAAAAATAGCGAGGTTCACTAAAATTTTAATAACTTTTTTATTTTTAGGTTTTTTGGAAAATAAATTATATGAGATCAATCTAGATACAATTCTCTTGAAGATTAAAAAAATAATTTTGAAAAAAACATGAAATTCTCATCAAATTATGGTGGTCATACACCAGAGGTTTTGAAAATGTGTTTTATAGTCAATTAAAAATTAATAAAAAAAATATATTCAATAAAAAAATAAGAAAAAATATACTCAATCAATATTTGGTGTCTTAGGTATATTTCCCCAGAAGGACTTGCAAAAATTCATTTGTTTAGGTCAAAATATGGTGGTCGTACACGACTATGGTATGGTCTAGAAACAAGCATTTTGAAAATATGGTTTTTAAACATTCCTACTAAAAATCAATTTATACCATGTGGGTATTTAAATAAATTACATATTTGAAAAGTAGACTACAAGAAATACATTTTATATTACTAATTTTTTTTGAGATTCAATCTCTAAGTGCCTCAAATTTAGACATGAATTGATAGGAAATTTGAAAAAAAGGGAAAACACTTCCACTTTTTGCCCAAAAGTGGGACTCAACTTCTTGTAGCCACCCAAATATTCACTGTGATTAAAAATAGCCTCCAAGAGGAAAAGTGGGACTCCATGTTCCCAATCAAGCTTGGAGCCATGGATTGAAAAAATATGAATGATGCTTCAGTAATTGGAAGTAACCTAGTGATTTTCCACATGCAGTTTTATGATTCAAGAAGAGTCCTCAGTCTTAGTAATCATCTGTCACCAAACTCACATATTGAAGATTTCTGGAAGACCTTAGAGATGAAGAGGTAGTTAGAAAAAGGGACCATTCCTGGTTGTCACTCCCATAGATTAAAAATGTGCAATTGAAGTTTGATATAGCTGGCATAGAGGAAGATGGTTCTGAGATTATCGAACCAAGATCTAATGTTTCAAATACAGAAGATTTTCCTGAGATTGACAGGACAATGGAAGAAGAAGATAATGTAAAATTGAGAGCTAGGTTTATTTTTGAAGTTACAAAGGACTAGCTGAAAAGAAAAAGATAGGGAAAAGAAGAGAGAACACCCCTTGAGAAAAATAATGTCAATTCTATCTCAGTCAAAGTATTACCTGATTCATCTAACACATCTCTTTTGGTCACTGATACAGGTAAGGTTTCTTTATCGAAAAAGAAATCAATTCCAGGTGGACACCCTACTGCTCCCCGGAAAAGGTCGAGGACCAGGTATGAAAGTCATGCTCATATGGCCTCTCCAGATTCTAGTTTCATTGACATCGCCATCAATATAAAGACATTTCTTTTTCACAAGAACACCCTAAGAAAAATCAAGAAGTACCTATTGACAACCCTAAGATTTAACAAGCTAAAGTAACTCCTGCCAAGATGACTAACAATAGGATGGTTTCCAATTCAATTCCTCCATGGTTAATGGACTATGTGCATAGAAAAGTAAGCTTCAAGCCTATTTCCTTACTGGTTAAAAGAAATAATCACTAAGTATGTCATCTACACTCCAAAGGCAAAGAAAATAAAAAGAAATGCAAGGTTAATCGCAGATCCCACTACAAGAAAAGTAACTATTGAAATTGCAACCTTTAAAGGGTATGTGCAGGATCATGGTATGCCAAACTAGGTCCTTAAGTGGCAATGAAAATTCAGAAAATCAGGTTTAGGCAAGTTGACATAAAAATTTGAACAAGTTATAAATAATATATAAAAAATATGCAAGAAGACAATCTGTAGAAAATTGAATTTAGTTTCTCAGATACTAGGCTTTTTTTGAAAAACAATTATTCTATATGTTGAAAATTTCAAATTTCAATGTAGTAGTATGAAAATTTCAGGACAAAAATAAGAAGTATGTGTATGTCTGACCACCTTAAACAAAATCAAATGATAATTTTTTTTGACAAGATTCTAGATATAAGTAGTAGACTCATGTCTGGATGTGACACATATTTTTTTGTAATTTTTTTCCAAGTAAATAATTAATTATAATTTTTCTTCTACAACTTTTCCAGAATACAAAAACTCTCGTATCTGACCACGTTCAATTAGTCTATACTTTATCAAATTGATAATTTTTTAAATTTTTCTTGTAGTAGGAAAAGCATAGAATGTGACACATGTTTTGGATTAAATTTTTTTTATACAGTTTGAAAGTTATATTTGTTTTTCAATAAGTCTATCAATCAGGACTAGAAAAATAACAAGTAGGTGTATGTCTGACCACATTAAACAAAATTAAATGATAATATTTTTCTATAAGATTCTAGATAATAGTAGTAGAATCATGTCCGGATGTGATTTATATTTTTTTAATTTTTTTTCCAAGTAAATAATTAATTATCATTTTTCTACTACAATTTTTCCTGATTATAAAAGCTCCTATGTCTGACCACCTTAACTTAGTCTAAACTTCATCAAATTGAAAGAATTGTTTATTATTATTGTATTAGGTGAAGGATAGAATGTGGTGTATATTTAAGATTTCAAAAATGTTATATTGTTTGAAAGTTATAGTTGTTTTTCAAAGAGTTTATCAATCGGGACTTCTTTTTCACATCTCCACTTTTTGGCATACCATGATCCTGCACATACCCTAAACCAAAAGAAAGAATCCAAGAACCTGAAGTGGAAGATTTTGAGATAATGAAAATGGAATTCGGTGTGCTAACCAGGGATTCAAGGGATCACTTATTTAAGTTCTCATCTTATCATATGCTCGGTCAATCCTAGAAAGATGGTAAAGAAAAGTGAGAGCTCAAATAGCTCGTTGTCACTATGGAAGAATTTATTAGTTCACTCAGTGATGTTGATTCATTTCCATTGGCTCAATCTTTGCAAGATTTTGATCATAACTCAATAGATAGCAAGAAGTTGCTAAAACAAATGCAGCGGGGTAGGGTCTTAGTAGAGGCAATGAAGAATTGGGTTGACAGTGTCATAGCCAAAGGGAGTAAATTTATTTGAGAATTCATGGCCACTTGTGTAGATGGAGAGGAACTGCTTGGAGAAATCCAAACCTTGATTCCAGGATGAGAATTGGAAGAAGAGAAATGCATAGCCATTATTTCTTAGGTTCAAGAAATAGAAACATATGGGATAACTTAGTTCCTATCAGAGAATTTGATGAAGCTAGTGGATCCTTGCATGCTATTTATTCTAAAACAAAACCTATGTTGGAAGGGTTCTTTGTTCAAAGCTACGATTTAAAACATGCATCCCATGGAGAAAGAAATTAAGGAGATGCATGCTAATGCACTGAAAGATATCAAAGTGGTGAATCCTTCAGGTATACTGTAGATTGATGAAGGAAAGAGGGATGTGGATGCCATGATCAAAAGTTTTGTGGATGCTATGAACACCCTCAAGGAGAATGAAGAACATACGGCCTAGGATTTTACAAGAATAGAAAATGTGGAATCCATGCTATTCCTGAATAGAGGACAGTTGCCTAGACAACTGCAAAATATCTGGGAGCTTAAGTGGGAAAAGAATGCATGTTGAGTGAAGTTGATTAGTTTGAAGGGTTTACATTCACATCCAACTCAGAAGTTGGTGAATACATTAAGGACCTGGAAATTAGTTTGGAGTGCCATGTTAGATGACCAGTAGTAGAGGATACACGATAATCTTGCATTTTTAAGATTTTCTTGTTTGGGGGCAGTTTTCTTTAATCTTTTGCTTTGTTTAAAACTAGTTTCTAACTGTTTAATTTTTCTATTAATCCGAGAGGCTGAGTTTTCAAGGATGCCTCCCGAATTGAAAACTATATATGTTGGAGCATAAAATGATAGAAGGATTAGATTTATTTTAGCATTTTTTTTAGTACTATTTTAAGCTTTTCTGTTGGAATAGAATTAAAAGGGAAGATACAGTAATCTACACTATTTTTAGACTTTGTTGTATACAACTATAAATATCTCAATACGGGGCTTGATTTAAATCTTTGAATTTAAGTTTGTGATATGTTGATCACTTTTTGAATTGATATATTTATTGCTTTGTATTGTTTGATTTATGCACTAAGATTATCAATCTTCCCAGATAATTCTTGTCATAATTTTATAGGAAGTTAATTTCTAGTAGTTAAAGGAACTATGCTTTCCTTTAATCTTAATCTTTCATATTCATATTTCCTGAAAATACCTCAATACCTAGGAGTATTTGAGAGATCATTGTGTACTTTCCAGTTAAAAGTACATATGTTTATATTTGTTTTAAAATTCATTGAACATCTTAGAGAGGGATTTGTACCTCATAAAATTCAGAGGAAAGGAATTATTTCATGCTTACCCAACTATTGCTGAAATTTTTGTCTTCTAAGAGGCATGAGTCATTATAAGATTCATTTAAAGAGGAGACAAATCTATTCACCAACAGATTTTTGGTGACTCTACTGGGGAGTCCTATGATGAACACTAGGTCCTCAATTGTTATAATGTTTCAAAATGGTGTTACCACACAATGATGTTTTTCCCATGCTTCAGCCTAATCTAGGTTTCAAGGACACACAAGAAGATCTAATATAAAATGTAGCTACAGTAGCATGTAGATATAGATGTAGTAATCAACAATTTCAGCAAACTCTCTAAGTGCCTGAAAGAGAAGAAGAAATTATTGAATGCTTATCAGGTGTACTTGTAGTTCAAGAAGTGGTTGTAGTTGATAGACTTGCATGGGATCTTGGAAGAAACTAAGAGTGGATTTGGATATCAAAGCTAGGTGAGAAAAGGTACACTAGAGGTGATTAGAGCAAAGGATTGATTGATGAAGATTTCAAAGCATTGAAAAAATTGAGTTTCATGCCCAATTGTAATACCCCCAAGAAAAAGAAAACTGAGACTTGTAGTAGACCCTCCTTGCCTCCTACTAGTCGTGTTATATCACCTATTGTCTGATTTTTTATACCTCTAAGTGTTGTGATACCTTTATTTTTTTATACTCAACCTTTAAACTTTCAATACCCACCCATGGCCATTAACCAGCCTTGGGGTTAAAATATAGGCCCTTTGAACCTAGGGGCTAATCCTCCTACCGATTTGCCAAAGGGTGAAAATCAATTCTTACCCAAGTTTAGTGGAGATGGTAAGAAAACTATTGATGATCACCTCAGTGCTTTCCACATGACATGTGGCATTATCAATGTCTGTATTCAAGAGGTTGCCATCAAACTTTTTGTGAGAACCTTGGTCGACATTGCAGCTGATTGGTTCAATCATTTACCTCATGGCTCAATTACTAGCTGGAATGATATGAAAGATGCTTTTGAGGCAAGGTTCAAAACCCTTGATAATGAAATCTCATTGTTTCTTTAGCCTAGTCAACTAAAGAAGGAGATACATGAACCTATGTGGGAATTTGTGGCTAAGTTCAATAGAATATTATAAAGAATCCATGTGAATTCTGCACCTAGGGATGAGAACAAGAAGATTTTCTTTCTCAATGAAGTACCACCTGATATAAGATTTCATTTATTGAAAGAAAAAGTGGCTAATTTGAATGTTGCACAAAGGAAAGCTATTCAACTTAAGGACACATTCATTATAGCTGGAAAATGGAAGAGAGAAGTTCAAGCCTCAAGTCCCTCCTTGTCTACTCCAAGAGATCCTCTAATGCAGAGGTTGATGAATGATATGTAAATGCTTAAAAGACAACAAAATAAGGCCAGTACTCTATACCAATCTCCATATCAAGATGTGAGTCAGAAGCAGTATAATCAACCTCATGGGAGAACTCCTCTCCTAACAAGTTCATAGCCTAGGTAGAAAATAGAACCTGCACCTAAGAAAATGATGTGTCCATTTCACTTGATGACTGATCATGATGGGGAAACATGCCCTGATTGGTGGAGATGTCTTCAAATAAATGCAACAAAGGATACTATTGGTATAGACTAATTTTATGAAGAAAAGGCTTCACCTGATATCGGACTTTCTAGTTCTTTCGACCTTGAGTATGAGTTAGACTCTGAAAGGGGTGGAGGCATTCTGGAAACTCTGCAAGATCCATCTTGCGTGATTCTAACAAGAAACTAAAAGACTCAGAAGTTCACTTCTGGTTCTAGTACTTTTGATATTCATCCCAAGGGAAAGGAAATTGGAAGTACTGGCAAGGCTTCTTCAAATCTGAAAAGTTCAAGAATCAAATTCTGACAAAGAGGTAATACAGTCTCATCCCCTCCTTTTGATTTTGTTGAATTTTGCAAGACAACAACTATTTCAGGTTTCCTAGATGAATACCTAAGGATGAATCCAAAGGAGCTTTACAAACTGGTGAAATATGTGAAAGGAGAGTCTAGCTCAAGTTCCCAATCTAAAAAACCCCTTGTAGGAGAAACAACTACAATTGATGAACCTCTCATTTTTATGCCCAAAGATAACCCACAAACACCTGAGGGTTCTCCCTTTGTCAATTCAATAGAAAGCGAAATAGAAGAGAAAAATTTGAACCCTTTCGACATCTCCTTGCTCCTAAATAGACATAAACTCAACAATTGCATTATTGATTCAGGCACATTTGATAATATTATGCCTATCCTAGTTGCTAGAGCCCTAGGCCTCACCCTAACCAAGACATTTGGCCAGTGTTATTCTATGGATGGAAAGAAAGTGCCATTGATGGGCCAAGTTAAAGATGTTGAAGATGTCCTTGTGGCATGTCCTGATAAGGATTTGAAATTAACAATCTTGGTCACGGATATTCTAGCTAGTTATGGTATGTTTCTTAGTAGAACCTTTTGTAAAGACCTAGGTGGAGATATAAAGATGGATTGGTCTGAAGCGATTATTCCAGTGGGAAAAAAAAAGATAAAACTTGAACCAGAACCCAAGAACAAATACATAGTGGTTCCCTCAGATGACCCCAAAGCGCAGATCCTTTATGAAGAATGTCATTTTGGTAATTATGTTGTCCTATCAGATGGGGAAAATGAATGTGTTGTTGATGTTTCAAAGGAGGGGGCCATATGAAAAATAGAATTCAACAGTAGTTGCTCAAATTCAGGATCAGGAGAAGGGGTAGCATTATTTCCCCTTATTGGAGAATGCATCCATTTCTCCTTTAACCTAGACTTTAGGAATATGAATAATACGACTGAGTATGAAGCATTGATACTAGGAATGGAAGAAGTGAAGCTAAGAGGGGTCAAGAAACTAGTTGCAATGGGTGATGTTGAAATGATTGTGAAGCAAGTAAGAGGGAAATTTTTGGTCAAGAATGAAAAATTAAAGCATTATAGAAACTTAGTGTGGGATGAACTTGACTCCTTTGATGCCTTTTCCATAGAATTCATACCTCGAAGTCAAAACTCTAAAGCAGACTCCTTGGTAGTTTTAGCCGCATTATTGTTACCCCATCTAGACTTCAAAATGTAGAAGTATCAAATAGAAATGATATATAGGCTGAGGGTATGAGATAATGTAGAACATTGGCAAGTGTTCAAAAATGATTCTCAACTCAAAGATTTCTTGGGATGTGTTGTGAATTTTTCTAATATATATTTTGAAGGATCTAGTAACGAGAGAAAGGAAGTCTGCAAAGGTTCAACAAGAAATGTTGGAATCATTTAGCTCAAGGGAAATAAGATTCCAAAAGGACTAGTTTCTCTGGAACATTTATTTCAAAGAAGAGATGATAGTACAATTAGGGAAAAAGTATCCCACACTCATATTTCCAAAGAGTGATAAAATAAATATAGGAGATGATGGTAATCCTAAATGGATTTCAATAGGTAAGACATGCTCTCAGCAGGAAAGGGATGACCTAAAAAGCCTTCTTACAGAGTATAGAGATGTTTTTTCTTGGGGATATGAAGATCTTAAGAATTTCAGAGGTGGTCATTTTAGACACCACATCCCTTTGAAACCAGATGCTATCCCTTACCGCTAGAAGCTAAGGAATTACAACCCAAAAGTATCTAAAGCCATATTGAAAGAGGCAGAGAAAATACTACAAGCTAGAATCATATACCCTATACACCATTCAACCTGGATCACTAATATAGGCCTCGTGATGAAAAAGAATGGTGAAATTAGAATATGTGTTGATTTCCAGAATTTGAATCAAGCTAGTTTGAAGGATAATTACATGCTGCCAGTGATGGAACATGTTCTCTAGGTCGTGTTAGGATCAGAAGTAATGTCAATGCTAGATGGTTAGTCTAGATATAATTAGATTAGTATGGCAAAGGAGGATCAACATAAAACAACCTTTATAACTCATTGGGGTACTTATGCATACAATCGGATGTCATTTGGATTAATTAATGCTGGTGCCACTTTTCAAAGAGTGGTGAACTCTTCTTTTGAGGATCTTCGCAATAAGATTATTTTAGTTTACCTAGATGAATTGGTTGTTTATTCAAAAAGGTGGATTTATCATTTAAGGGATATTGAAATAGTGTTGCAAAGGTGTAGAAGTCATGGTATATCCTTGCATCCTAAAAATACAATTTTCTTTGTTGAGGAGGGTAAATTGTTAGGGCATATTATTTCAAAATAAGGTGTCAAAATTAACCCTGAAAGGGTCAAGGCAATTCAATAGCTTAACTTACCTTCCTGTAGAAGTGGTCTGAAGTCTTTCTTTGGCCAGGTGAACTTTTTACGAGCCTTTATCCCATAGTTTTCAGAGACTACCAGGCATATGGTAGACATGCTGAGTGAAAAAATACCCTTTAAATGGAATGAAGAAGGATGGAGAGATTTCAATGACATTAAGAAGGAAATATCCCAAGAACCTGTGCAGAAAAGTCCAGATTTTAAGGAGGATTTTATTGTTTACTGCTATGCTTCAGAGCATACTTTATCTAGCATTTTGACATAGAAAGATGAAAAAGGGTAGGAGACACATATTACTTTTATGAGCACACCTTTGAAGAAACATGAACTCAAATACTCTCAAATTGAGAAACAAGTCTTTATTGTAGTAAAAGGAGTAAAGCAGTTTAGGTTCTACATACTGCATTCTCACTGTACAGTCTATGTCCCAGAAATTGTGGTAAAAAGAATCTTGACTCAAAAGGAGATAGGCATGAATAACATGGTGGTATGGATAGCCAAAATCTAGGAGTATTATTTAACTATCAATCCAATGAATTTGGTGAGTAGACAAGGTTTGTGTAAACTAATAGTAGAAAATGGAATGCCATTGAAAGAAGAAGGAAGTGGAGTCCCTATGGCATTATTAGTCAGCCTGACTGATCCTTGGTTCTCATATATGACATACTTCCTCACCTATGGAGAATGTCCTAGACATTTGAACCCTTGAGAAAAGAATAATTTGAAGTTGAAGGAATCCAAGTATGTGATTTCTTAGGATGTATTATATAAGAGCGGTGTTGATGAGACTTTTCTCAAATTTGTAGATGTTGCACAATAAAAGCAACTACTAAATTTTTTTTCATGATGAAGCCTGTGGAGGAAATTTTTCCTCCATTGTCATGACATTCAAGATTCTCTGGAACCATTTCTATTGGCCAGGAATGTTCAAAGATGCATATCACTATATCAACAATTACAAAAAATGTCAATTGTTCACAGGACATCCTCAGCTTGCAGCTTTACCCCTCAAGCACGTGATCATAGATGAGCCTTTCAGAAAATGGGGGATAGATTTTTTAGGACCTCTGAATCCTCTTTCTATTGCAGGACATATTTATATTTTAACCACCACCAATTATTTCACCAAATGGGTAGAAGCAGTCCCTACCAAAAAGGCAAATTTTCAGGTTGTGTCTGACTTTCTATTGAACCATATTTTTGTCAGATTTGGGATACTAATCAAAACAGTGGCAGATAATGCTACATATTTTTCTTCAGAAGAGATATCAGCATTTTGTTATGAACATGGGATATCCTTAGCCCACTCATTAGATTATGTTCCACAGGGGAATGGTTAAGAAAAGTCCAGTAATAAGAAACTTGTCGCTATAATTAAAAAATTGTTGGGTGATAATCCTTGTGACTAGCACAAAAAAGTTGCATGAAGCCTTATGGGATGACATAACTACTTTGAAGAGGGCTATTGGCATGGAACCTTTCAAATTGGTCTATGGGGTAGGAGCTCATGTGTCAGTACTCCTAGAACTTTCTACAACCAAGCTGCAATTTGTAATTGAAGATCAGTATTTTCAAAATTCCCTAGAAAAGTGCATCATGTACTTGAATAAGTTAGAAGAAGAAAGAAATGGCTTAGTGGATCTCATTACAGAGCATCAACTAAAAGTCAAGAAATTTTTTGACATGCGAGCCCATACTCGTAATTTTATGGAAGGTGATGAAGTTCTGTTATGGGATAAAAGAAGGGCGCCTAAGGGATGTCATGGAAAGTTTGAATTTTTATGGAAATGCCCGTTCATTATTTTAGAGGAAATTGGTTCAAATGATTTTCTCTTGTCCTACCTAGATAGTATTAATCTTCCTTTTACTTACAACAAGCAGGACCTTAAATTTTTCAACATTTGATGTTGTTCTAAGTCTCTCCTTGTATATAATAGGTATTTTTCTTGTTTTCCTTTTTTTTTGGCCTGCTCGTGTGCATAGTTTCTTTCCCTTCATTTTTTCAATACAAAACTAGTAATTTAGAGTTCTCTGCATTTTTGGCAACATGTAGTCTCTAGACAGAGCCAATGTTAGGGTCTAGTAGAGTTGCCATGTAAAAAATGTCCTTGACCCTTTTGATATTTAATCCTTGTCTGGTGTTATCCTTCCTCAATCTTTCTTCAATGGTTTTCCAATGTCGGCCTAGCTTTTGAGTTAACCATCACAATATTTTAATTTGTCTTGGTCATAGTCGGCATCCTTTGGTCAAGTATCAGTTGTTCTTGATCTATCATGAACCACTTTGAACCCCTTTGAACTCTGGTTCAAAGCAGTTCAAAGAGGTTCAATCAAAAGATTTTTATTTAACGTTGGTAAATGTAGGTGGGACCCAAGTCCATGTCATCACATAATGGTGAATTGCATTGAACCTCTTTGAACTCCAGTTTGAAGTAGTTCAAAGGACTTCAAAAGAGATAGTGGCAAATCCAAGGATTGATGTGACAGTTGATGAGGTAGATAATGCAAATTGTTAGTGAAGTAATTATCAGGATTATGGTACGGTCAGCCTTCAAAAGATGGAAATAGCGAGGGAAATCAAAATTGTTAATTTGAATTAATATAGATTTTACTTTAAGTATGAGCGAAGTAATGGCATTAAATGGAAATTAATGATGTTTCAAATAGTTGCAAAATATAACAACAGTCCTATGTCACATCAACATTTTCACTTCACTCTGAATTTATGCCATTATTAATGCTCCTTTCCTAGTCAAATTTCGTGGTATAGGAAATTTTTATAAGTATGTTATTTAGCTCTTTTATTTCCAATGTAAATTTGTGGAGTCTCGGCTGCGAAAGAAAGAGGTTATTTTCTTAAGTAAAAAAAATGCAAGTAATTACTAAAAAGCCTCCTTTTTATTTTCTATTTTATGCATCATAGTGTGATTTCAAAGGGGTTGTTCTTTGTTTATTTTTGGAGAAGAAAAATGAAGTCTAGCATGCATTTCTTGATAAATCCTACAAACCTAGAGTGTCATGCTCCAGTGATTATAGACCTTGATTTGTTAGGGGTTGAAGTAGAGAAAATGGTCGATAATTTGACAGATTTTGTAGAAAAAGATTATAGTTTAGAATTCTTGTCTAGTGGGTTACTTGAAGCAACAGCTTTTCCCCCAGCTATAGTTAGCCCTATGTTAGTCAAGAAGTGCATAAACCACTATGATGTCAGGTCTATTTGCATGTTAAATAATGGAGGTCAGAGTCTTTTGTCTATAACCTAAGAGATAATAGTGTCTGTTTTTAGGATACCTGACGAGGCCTTTGCTAGCTTTACTCCAAATCAGTCACTTGCTCAATTCCAAGAAAGGAGTGATAAAAACTATAGTAATTTATCACGTGTAAATGGAATAAATCATTATAAAAAGGAGGTTCCAGGCTGCCTAAGGTTTTGACTAAATATCACATGAAACCCCACATTCATGACATAATGGTTTTGTTGCATAGAGTGAAAGGTTCAAAACAAGTACTTCTTTTTGAAGATTGGATGTATCATTTTATAGAGATTGTTTTGGAGGGGAAGAAAAATCTCGACTAGGCTGAGATAATTTCTTGTTCATTAAGAGATCAACTTAAACAAGTGCAAGCAATAAAAAAGGAATTTTAGATGTCCTCATATTTAACTTATTCCCTTGCATGTACTCAAAATCTTGGAGCAATTCCTCATGAACCCTAGAGTGAAGACTTAAACATCTTTGAATATTACCCTTTGTTGAGAAGAGATAGAGTCCTAGAGGACTACAAAAGGGTTCTGATGAAGGCTACTCCCCTTAATATCACAAACACATAATAGAAACAAAGAAACAACAACAATTTGCAAGAATAGAAAATGGGCTTCTTATTATCTCCACAAGTGTGGAATTACAAACTTTCAGAATTACAATATGCAAAGCCACATGGGCATTCCCTCACAATATTCTATAGGACTAAGCCTTGAATCAATACCTAGATCTACTACCTAGAACTTCCCTAGACAACACTATGGGCCTTCTTTATATAGGCATTTTCCACCACCCGAGAAGGTTCCAGAAATTTAGCCCTAAGGGCCAACCAAACTTAGAATTATTTTATTTTTTAATTTATTACATCAAAGTCGGCTGAAAATAACTTTTGAAACTTGAGCAAAAATTTTGAAGGAAAATTATTTTCTGGCATTTCAGGTGGCCCAACTTCCGGAGACCATAAGTCATCACCAGTTGACCTGATTGACTATTATAACCCCATTTTAGAAATGCCATGAAGCACTCTATAGGCTTACCCCACACAAGTGCCCATCACCCAAATTTTCAACCTCATCTAGGGCCTCTAAAGCCTTCAAAACTGAGTTCAAAGTTTCTATACCCTGCTGCCAATACCAAAAATCTTCAATATCTTCAAAACTGGACCTGATCTAGCCATGAAACTTTGCTAGCAGGCTTATATGACTGAGATGAACCTCCACATGTAAAATTAGAACATTCTGAGATTTTAAGACCAACTTACTAAAAATAGCAAGTTTCCGTAAATAGCAGCTTTGCACAAGATAGCCCTTATTGAATACAAAAATAGAAATATTTTTGGGTGATGCAAGATTGCTCTTACACCTAGGATGCTCCTACATCAAACACCTGGGGTAATTTGAGAAGTGACCTCGTCAGGACTTAGGTGTGCAGAGGAAAACCAAGATGGTTAACCTCCTCTTTTGTTAGCCATGATGAATCTTCAATAGGTCATCCTTTCCATTTGACCAAATACTCTTCATATGTCCTATTCCTTGTGCTTCTACCAACATGACTATCTAGTATATCTTCAATCTCCTTGATATCTGAACTGGTTGCTAGAATACTCCACTGTGCTGCTGTAACCTCATCTTCAACACCTCCCTCATGATACTCTGTCAAATCTGAAACATTAAACACTGGTGAAATATTCAGCTCAGTAGGCAATTCTACCTTGATGCATTTCCTAAATCATTCTTCTTCAGTATCTTACATGGCCCAAACTTCTTCATTTTCAACTTGTTATATGTACCAACCAAAAATTGATCCTTCTCCAAATGAACCATGACTTCATCTCCAACCTGAAATTCCTTATGCCTCCTTTTCACATATGCTTTAGCCTTATACTGCACATTCATCTTGGTAATATGCTTCCTCACCTCCTCATGGATGTTCTTCAAGTGTTCTGCAAAATCCTCAGCTTCAACACTACTTATTTCTCCTTTATCTATCTTTCTCAATTCTGATGCATTTCTGGGACTACTCCCATATACAATCTAGAATGGTGATTTACCAGTGCTCCTGTTGACAAAATTATTGTATAAAAATTCTGCCTGTGTTAAAATCAAATCTCATCTTGTTGGCTTATCTCCAACCAAACATCTCAACAAATTTCCCAAACTCCTATTCACCACCTCTGTCTATCCATCAGTATGTGGATGATGTGATGAACTGAACTTCAAATCTATCTTCAACTTCTTCCATAATGTATGCCAAAAATATCCAATGAACTTAGTGTCTTTATCTGAAACTATGGTCTTTGGAAAACCATGTAGTCTTACTATTTCTCTGAAAAAAAATTCTGCTATATGAACAACATCATTAGTCTTCTTGCAGGGAATGAAATGTGCCATCTTCAAAAATCTATCAACCACCACAAAAATTGAATCATGTCCCCGCCGTGTCCTTGGTAAACCAAGAACAAAGTCCATACTGATATCCTCCCAAGGCTTTTCTGGTACAGGTAATGGCTGATACAACCCTATATTCTGCTTCACTCCCTTTGTCATCTGACATACTCTGCAACTCTATACAAACTTCTTGACATCTTGTTGCAACTATGGCCAATAATAATTTTCACCAACCAAAGCAAGGGTTTTATCTCCACCAAAATGTCTAGCCAATCCTCCACTATGCTTCTCCTTGATGAGATTCTCCCTCATAGAACTTCATGGAATGCACAACTAACTCCCTCTAAATAACATATCATCTTGGATGATAAAATCCAGCCATTTCATCCTATCTAGAGTAACAGGTTCTTTACAAGCTTTCCAAGCTTCACCAAAATCAGGATCCTCTGGATACAAATTCTTGAGTTCCTTGAACCCAACCACCTCAATCTGCATCTTTTTCAGCAATAGTTGCCTTCTGCTAAGTGCATCTGCAACCCTATTAGACTTTCCACTTCTATGTTTCAAAACAAATGTATAACTCTGTAAACACTCAACCCATTTCAAATGCCTTTGATTCAACTTTCCTTGACTATTCAAATATTGCAAAGCTTGATGATCAGTATACAAAAAAAACTCCTTAGGAAGAAGATAGTGTCTCCACTTCTTCAATGCCTGAACTATAGCATAAAATTCCTGATCATAAATAGAATATTTCCTCTTGGCATCATTTAACTTCTCACTGAAATAATCAACAGGTTTTCCTTCTTGGCTCATAACAGCTCCTATTGCAGTACCGCTAGCATCACAATCTACTTGAAACACCTTATTAAAATTTGGAAGTGCTAAAATAGGTTTTTCTGTAACTTTTTGTTTCAACAATTGAAAACTTTTTTCTGCCCCATTAGTCCACTTAAACTCTTTTCTATCCCCTCTCATTGTTTCAGTCAAGGGACCACAAATACTGCTAAAATTTCTGATAAACTTTCTATAAAAACTAGCTAGACCATGAAAAGATCTTACCTTGGTAGCACTCCTTGGAGTAGGCCATTCAAGGATAGCATGTAACTTCTCTGGGTCCATTTTTAGACCTTCTGTTGAAACTACAAATCCCAAATACACTAACTCTTTCTTCACAAAACTGCACTTCTTCAAATTAATCAACAATTTCTCATCTCTCAGCTTCTCAAACACCATATGAATATGCATCATATGTTCCTCCAATGTCTTGCTAAAGATCAAAATATCATCTAGGTAAATAATGACAAACTTACCCAAAAATTCTTTCAGAACCTCATTCATGAGCCGCATGAAAGTGCTCGGTGCATTGGTTAGCCCAAAGGCATGACTAACCACTCATACAGTCCTTCCTTTGTCTTGAAGGCAGTCTTCCATTCATCTCCTTCTCTGATCTGAATCTTGTGATATCCACTCTTCAGATCTATCTTTGAAAAATACACAACTCCACTCAAAAAATCCATAATATCATCCATTCCTGGCAATGGAAACCTATACTTGATTGTGATCTTGTTTATTGCTCTGGAATCTATACACATCCTCCATTCTGCATTCTTCTTTGGTGCTAATACTGCTAGTACAACACAAGGACTCAGACTCTCTTGAATCAACCCCTTCTATAATAACTCATGTACTTGTCTGTTCAACTCTTCACTTTCTGCTGGTGTCATTCTATGTGCTGCCTTGTTTGGCAAACTGGCTCCTAGAATCAAATTCATCTAATGACTGATCTTCCTTACTAGTGGTAATCCATTAGGTACATTATTAGATACAATATCTTGAAAGTCATTCAATAAATCTGCAACCTCTATAGGTACATCCTCTACTTCCTCTTTACCAGCTTTTGGAATTAAAGCAAAACACACATGCTCATGCCTCATACCATCTAGGAATTTTCTTCCATCAACAAAATTTATTCTTGCATTACCACATACCTTTTCTTCGGTCTCCTTCAATGGCTTTAGCTTATGTTGCATTCCATCCTTTGTCAGGGAATAGGTATTCACATGACCATCATGTATAGCACATCTGTCAAACTACCATGGTCTACCCAACAACATATGACATGCATCCATAGATATGATATCACATAGTACCTCATCTTGGTACCCACCAAACTTGAACTTTACCAGGCACTATTCACTGACCATGAACTTATGGTCATCCTATACCCAAGCAATCTGATATGGATGTGGGTGTTTCTGTCTCTTGAGCTTCAACTTTGTCACCATCTCTTCTGACACCAAATTTTTAGTGCTTCCACTATCGATAATCACATCATAGCATTTACCCTCACACTTGCATCTAGTGTGAAACAAGCTCCTCCTTTGTTCAGGTTCATTCTCACCACTCAGCAAGACTGTTCTATTAATCATCGTTTCTCCTCTAGCATCTTCAGAATTTGATGATCTGGCCTCTTCATCTACATGTGTAACTCTGGCCTGGCCTTCATTCCTCCTATCTATCCTTCCTTGGCATTGAGGACATTCAAATTCCCTATGACCTTCTTCTCCACAGTGAAAACATGTTCCATGGAAGCCTCCTCTTCCTGAACCTTGTCCTCTTCCTCTTCCTCTCTGATCTCTATTATTCTAATCTTGGAAATGATTGGAATTGTTTCCTCTTTTATTTTGACTACTACTGGCCTCATCCTTCTTTTTCAGATCTTCATTTTAGCCTCCATATGACCGTCCACCGCGATGTCTTCCATTTTGTCTACTCTCAAACTTCTTGTTCAACTTTTCCTCTACTTTTAGGGAAAACTGGTATGCCTCTTCAATACTGTTCATTCAAACCAGATTCAGCTCCTCCTGAATGTTGGGCCTCAACCCATTAAGGTAATGAGCAACTTTCTCCTTATCAGCTTTCGCATGGCCTGTTCTGATGAGGATTCCATAGAAATCCTTTGTATACTCCTGAACAGATCTTGCCACTTGCTTCAAACTTTGCATTTTCTTCAGTAGGTCAAGCTCATAATCAATAGGGATGAACTGTCACTTCAATTTATCCACCATCCAATCCCATCTTGTGATTTTATCTTTCCCTCTTCTATTTCACTCCAATTGAATCTCTTGCCACAAGATCTTCGCATGACCTTTCAGTCTGGCCTTCATGAATTTGACCCTATCAGGATCCTTAATATCTTCATACACAAAATATTCTTCACATTCATTGATCTAGTTGATCAATTCTTTTGGGTTAAGATTTCTTGAAAATGTAGGAACCTCAACCTTAGGTCTTTTTTCGATCTTGGAAATGGCTCGAAAAAGTCTTTCTTCCTCCTGGTTCACAACTTCGACTTCTCCTTCTTGATCTTCTTCTTTGGTTTCATCTTTTCTTTCATCTCTGACATTAAGATTCATTCCTCTATGAATCTCCTCTTGCAATGTTTGCACTTGTCTATGGAGCGCTCTAACCTCAGGTGTTACAACACTAGCTCTTCCACCACATTCCCTTCATGGAGGCATTTTCATGATGCACGCTAAAACCCTAACCATAGTCTTGGTGCAAACTACCTCATAGTTAGTGATCTATTTACACACTCAAGAACTCCTGCTCTGATACCACTTGATGAAGGGTGCTCCCCTTAATATCACAAACACATAACAGAAATAGAGAAACAACAACAATTTGCAAGAATAGAAAATGGGCTTCTTATTATCTCCACAAGTGTGGAATTACAAACTTTTAGAATTATAATATGCAAAGCCACATGGGCATTCCCTTACAATATTCTATAGGACTAAGCCTTGAATCAATACCCAGATCTACTACCCAGAACTACCCTAGACAACACTATGGGCCTTCTTTATATAGGCATTTTCCACCGCTCGAGAAGGTTCCAGAAATTTAGCCCTAAGGGCCGACCAAACTTAGAATTATTTTATTTTTCAATTTATTACATCAAAGTCAGCTCAAAATAACTTTTGAAATCTGAACAAAAATTTTGAAGGAAAATTATTTTCTACCATTTTAGGTGGCCTGACTTCCGGAGACCATAAGTCATCACCAGTTGACCTGATTGACTATTATAACGCCATTTCAGAAATGCCACAAAGCACTCTACAAGCTTGACTTGTTCAAGAGCCCATCACCCAAATTGTTGACCTCATTCGGGGCCTCTAAAGCCTTCAAAACTGAGTTCAAAGTTTCTGTACCCTACTGCCAATACCGAAAATCTTCAATATCTTCAAAAATGGACATGATCTAGCCATGAAACTTTGCTACCAGGCTTATATGATTGAGATGAAACTCCACATGTAAAATGAGAACATTCTGAGATCGTAAGACCAACTTACTAAAAATAGAAAGTTTCCATAAATAGAAGCTCTGCACAAGATAGCCCTTATTGAATACAAAAATAGAAATATTTTTGGGTGATGCAAGATTGCTCTTACACCCAGGATGCTCCTGCATTAGGTTCATGACATTTTCCTTGGAAAATTGTGTTATCAACTAGTGGGGACCCCAAAGCAGAGAATCTCTCGAGAGGCTCAAAAAATGGTCTATAATTATGACAACTTCTACATCCAGTTCCCATGTTTTACATACATCAAAGTAGGAGGATTTGATGAAGAACCTCTCAAATTGCCAAGATTCACCTTTGACTTCTTTGTTTTAGCAAATGTTTGCAAGAAAATGTTCATTGTGATTAAAAATAACCTCCCAAAGGAAAAGTGGGATTCCATGTTCCCAGTTAGGCTCAGTGCCATGACTTGCAAAAATATGATTGATGCTTCAGTAATTGGAAGTAACCTAGTGAGTTTCCATATGCAGTTTTATGATTCAAGAAGAGGGTTCGATAATAAGGGTTTTGCAAGAAGAGTCCTCTGTCTTAGTAATCCTCCATCACCAAACTCACATATTGAAGATTTTTGGGAAGACCTTAGATATGAAGAGGAAGTTACAAAAAAGGACCATTCTCAGTTTTTACTCCCCCACATTAAAACCCTACAATTGAATTTTGATATAGCTGGCATAGAGGAAGATGGTTCTGAGATTATCGAACCAGGATATGATGTTTCAAATATAGAAGATTTTCCTGAGATTGACTAGATGAGGGAAGAAGAATGTAATGTAAAATTGAGAGCTAGGTTTATTTTTGAAGTTACAAAGGACTGGCTAAAAAGAAAAAGATAGGGAATAGAAGATAGAGAACCCCTTGAGAAAAATATTGTCGATTCTGTCTCAATTGAACTGTTACCCGATTTATCTAACACATCTTTTTTGGTCATTGATCCAGGTAAGGTTTCTTCTTCCAAAAAGAAAACAATTATAGGTGGACACCCTACTGCTCCTTGGAAAAGGTCAAGGACTAGGTCTAAAAGCTATGCTCAGATGGCCTCTCTAGATTCTAGTTTCATTGACATTGGCATCAATGATGAAGACATTTATTTTTCACCAGAATACCCTAAGAAAAATCAAGATGTACCTACTGACAACCCTAAGATTCAACAAGCTAAAGTAACTCCTATGAAGACGGCTAACAATAGGATGGTTTCGAGTTCGATTCCTCCATGGTTAATAGACTCTGTGAATAGAAAAAGAAGCTTCAAGCCTATTTCCCTACCGGTTAAAGAAATAATCACTAAGTATGTCATCTGCACTCCAAAGGTAGAGAAAATGAAAAGCAATGCAAGGTTAATCATAGATCCCACTATAGGAAAAGTAACTGCTGAAATTGCAACCTTTAAACCATAAGAAGGAATCCAAGAACTTGAAGCAGAATATTTTGAGATCATGAAAATGGAATTCGGCATGCTAACCAGGGATTCAAGGGATCACTTATTTAATTTCTCAGCTGATCATATGCTTGGTCAATCCCAAAAAGATGGTAAAGAAAATAGATAGCTCAAACAACTCATTGTCACTATGGTTGAATTTATTAGTTTACTTAGTGATGTTGGTGCATTGCCTTTGGCTCAGTCTCCACAAGATTTTGATCATAACTCAATAGATAGAAAAAAGTTGCTAAAAAAAATGTAGTAGGGCAGGGTCTTAGCAGAGACAATGAAGAACTGGTTTGACAGTGTCATAGCCGAAGGGAGTAAATTTATCCAAGAATTTGTGGCCACTTGTGTAGATGGAAAGGCACTTCTTGGATAAATCCAGACCTTGATTCTATGATGGAAATTCAAAAAAGATAAATGCATAGCCATTGTTTATTAGGTTCAAGAAATAGAAACATATGGGGTAACTTAGTTCCTATCAGAGAATTTGATGAAGCTAGTGGATCCTTGCATGCTATTTATTCTGAAATAGAACCTAGGCTGGAAGGGTTCTTTGTTCAAAGCCATGATTTCAAATGTGTGTTCCATGGAGAAATAAATTAAGGAGATGCATGCTAATGCACTAAAAGATATCAATGTGGTGAGTCCTTTGGGTATACTACAGATTAATGAAGGAAACATGGATATGGATGCCATGATCAAAAGTTTCATGGATGCTATGAACACCCTCAAGGAGAATGAAGAACCTAAGGCCTAGGATTTTACCTAAATATAAAATGTGGAATTCATGCTATTTCTGGACAAAGGAAAGTTGACCACACAGTTGCAAAAGATCTAGAAGCTTAAGTGGGAAAAGCATGCATGTCGATCGAAGCTAATTGGCCTGAAGGGTTTACATTTGCATCCAACTCAGGAGTTGGTGAATACATTCAGGACTTGGAAATTAGTTCAGAGTGCCACATCAAATGATCAGTAGTGGAGGATACACAATAATCTTGCATTTTTAAGATTTTCTTGTTTTGGGGGAAGTTTTCTTTAATCTTTTACTTTGTTTAAAATTGGTTTCTAATTTTTTAATTTTTCTATTTATCCAAGAGGCTATGTTTTCAGGGAGGCCTCCTAGATTGAAAACTATATATGCTAGAGCATAAAATGATAGAAGAGTTAGAATTTTAAGATTTAGATTTAGTTTAGTAGATTTTTCAATATTGTTTTAAGCTTTTCTATTGGAATGGAATTAAAAGGGAAGATACAATAATCTACAGTATTTTTAGGCTTTGTTCTATACAAATATAAATATCTCAATACCAGGCTTGATTTAAATCTTTGAATTTAGGTTTATGATATGTTGATAACTTTGTGAATCAATATATTTCCTACTTTGTATTGTTGGATTTATGCACCAAGATTATCAATCTTTCCAGATAATTCTTATCATAATTTTATAGGAAGTTAATTTCTAGTAGTTAAAGGAAACGTGCTTTCCATTAATCTTAATCTTTCATATTCATATTTCCTGAAAATACCTCAATACCTAGGAGTATTTTAGAGATTCTTCCGTACCTTTCAGTTAAAAGTACATATGTTTATATTTGTTTTGAAATTCATTGAAGATATTAGAGAGGGATCTGTACATCATAAAATTTAGAGGAAAGTAATTATTTCACACTTACCCAACTGTTGCTGAATAATTTGTCTTCAAAGAGGCATAGAGTCATTATAAGATTCATTTAAAGAGGAGACAAATTTTTTCACCAATACATAGCTAGGAGTCTTAGGAACCTCAATAGCTTCATTTGTATCATCATCACAAGTCTCATTTTAACATTCAGTCTCAACAAGTTCTTCTTCATCTATAGTAGTAGCCTCTTTGATCTTTGTATCCTGATTATAATCATACATTCTTTCTTGTATATTAAACCTTTCATCTATCTTCACATTGTTACTTTCAATCATCTTCCTTAATCTCATATTAAAAAATTTGTAAGCCTTTCTCTTAGTAGAATAACCAAGGAAAATTCCCTCATCACTTCTAGCATCAAATTTTCCTATCTCATCATCTCTCTTGATATAGCATTTACTACCAAATATTCTAAAATATTTTACAGTAGGAGTATGATCAAACCACAATTCATAAGGAGTCTTACTTGTACCTTTTAATTTTAATTCTATTCAATGTGTACACTATTTTCCCAATAGCTTCTTTGCAATGCATATGAGATACATTTCCTTCAAGCAACATTGTCCTAGCAGCACCAAGTATAGTCTTGTTTCTTCACTCTGCTATCCCATTCTGTTGTGGAGTCCTAGGAGAAGATGTCTATCTTTTTATTCCATGCTCTTTATAGTATGAATTGAATAGATCTGAAGTAAATTATCCACCTTTGTTTGACCTCAAACATTTTATCTTTAAACCTGATTGACTCTCTACTTTTTCTTTGAATATCTTGAATTTATCAAATGCTTCTAATTTCTCTTTCAAATAAGTGACCCACATCATTCTAGAAAAGTCATCAATAGAAAGTATAAAATTCCTTTCACCATAGTATGATCTTGTCCTTGTAGGCCCACATAGGTCTGTATGTACTAGATCCAACTTTCCTTTTGATGTATATGCTTTACTTTTGTAACTTCTTCTAGTCTATTTTCCCATAACACATTCTCTGCATATAGTGTTAGATGGTTTTACAATCTTTGGTAGGTCTCTCATTGCATTAGTTAGGCTTGCCTTCATGATATTATCAAAATTAATATGACAAAATATTTTGTGCCATAACCAACTTTCATCTACCTTTGCAACAAAACAAGAGGCTCCAAATGTATTTAATTCAAATACATTACCTCTAGATTTAGTACTAGTTGCAATCAACTTTCCTGCCTTACTTCTGATAAAAAATTTACCATTTGTGAATTGTAATTGAAACTCTTTGTCCATTAGCTATCCAACACTCAACAAGTTCTTCTTAAGTCCATCAACAATTAGTACATTATCAGTATTAGTCTTTCCATCCAAAGTAATAGATCCTAGTCCTATGATAGCTTTAGGACTATTGTCTCTGAATCTCACAACACCACCATCATACTTCACTAATTTAACAAACTATTTTTTGTCTCCAGTCATATGATGTGAGCAAACACTGTCTATAATCCATTTAGATTTCTTTTCAACATGTGATACTAAAGCTTTTTCCTCATGCATTGGTTTTTCATATTTAATAGCAATAAATCCAATCACCTCATAATCTAAATCATCATCATCAGAAATAGCTTCACTAGCATAATAACATTCCTTATCTTTTGAATACTTAGACTTGAAAAACTTAGGTTTGTGCTTAGGAACTCTTGTAGGACATCTAGATGAAAAGTGACCTATCTTATTGCATGAAAAATACTTCAAAGGTAACTTTCCTTCAAATTTACCCTTACCTCTCTTTTATCTTCTAGAAATCATTGCAACAAGCTCATCCATCTTTATTTCCTCTTCTTATATCTATTCCCATTCCTCGACATATTCACCAAACTCTTCTTTTAGGTTCTCACTATTGGTGCTCGGAAGTAGAGACATTATCTTCTTGTGTGTAGATGCTTTAAATGAAGATTCAACTTTAGGTATAGTCTCTCCCATTTCTGCAGCTTCAAAAGTAGTTATCTTTGCAATCAACATTTCTCTGCTAAAGTTTAGAGTCAACGGTATCTCTTCTATAGCCCAAATCTTGGTTTTGTAAATAGGTGTCAATGATCTAAGAATCTTCGAAATGAATTCTTCCTCTTCAAAAGTGCCTCCACAATTTTTGATTCCAATCAAAGCTTCTGTAACTATTTGTACATAAGCCCTAACACTTTCATTATCCTTCATTTGTAGCTTCTCCATCCTAGTTTTCTATTTCTGTAACTTTTCTCGCTTGGTAAATTAGTCTCCTTCATATAATGTTTCTAAACTTGTCCAAATCTTGTGTGCCGAATCCATATCTTTGACCTTAGTAAATTCTCCTTTAGAGAGTGCATTGATAAGTGCTTCCCTTGTGACCATGTTGTATGAGAGTACCTTCTTTTCATCATCAGTAGCCTTTGCCAGTTCATCCTCAACCTTCATAGCTACCTAATTCTTTGTAATTATCAAGTATTCAATGCCCAAACATAGCAAATGAGTTTGCATCTTGTTCTTCCAGCTGTCAAAGTTTTTAGGATCAAATTTTGGACTATCCTTCCTATAGAACACCATCTCCAAGATCACCTCAAGCTGTCAAACTTTCTCTCTAAGGACCAGATGATCTGATACCAATTGTTATGAATAAAATTCCACAATACAACTACGAGGGGTGGTGAATCAGTTGTATGACAGACTATTAAACTTTAAACTTTGAATAGCAGCAATATCAAATCCAATGAGCACAATGAATGTCAACACAATAACACAATATTTTGTTTTCTAGGAAATCCTGTTAAAGGTAGAAACCCCAGTGGGAATTAGCACCCACTAATGGTGTACTGAGAGTATAGTATCCTTATTAGAAGATCTATCCCCATTAGGAGCTGATTAAAGCATTACATTACATAGTCCTTGTTAGAGGACAAACCTTGTTAGGAGACAAAGAAAAAGGGGTAGGCTCACTACCCAAAGAAGGTTAAGTCCACCTTCAAAAAACACTATTCACAATACAAGTGTATATGAGAAAATACACAATCCTTGTGATCTGTTTGACAACAACTATCTTTTCTTGATCAGTTCCAATGAAGTACATATAATTCTCTACTCTACAACCAGTAGGTATAAGCTCCTAGCTTCCAAAATCCTCTTTCACATCACATACATACATATATATATTTTCCAAAGAAAATATCTTACATATATACCCTATTATATTCTACATGATCAGGTCAGCCAATTAGGCTTTCCTAATATAAAAATAATTACATAACCCCTTGCTAAGATGCACATAGTATCTAAAACATGTATACAACAATTACATTATAAAAATTAATGACCAACATCCTTAATTCACATTTACCATCCAAAATACATGCTACATCTTTGAAGTTAGCTCCCAAATAAGTCTTCTCCAGATCACACACTGCAGCTAACGTCATCTAGCTTTCCGTACCTTGCAATGAACCTCGAGCATTCTTCAATACACTAAATATTGTCCATTAAGCTCACATACAATGAATCTATACCTTTTGTAAGATATACTAGAAACAAAGAGACTAACTCTATCAACTTCCACTGTCACTATCAAGTAACCAGTCTTCACTAGATCATCTCTAACTCAGCCAATACACAACATTACATGATGAGATCTTGGATATAAGATCACAACATCTTCCTGTACTCTCATCTGACTTTGCACATTCTGAAACATCTATACAGTGTCTGTACACTGTGATAACCAACTTGTTCTCTTCATAGAAACATATGTTGACATCAATGACAAAATAGGAATGACAACATCACCAATTCCAGCATCACTCAACATAGTGATTAAACATTTAAATGTATCAACTATCTCCCCAATGCATTAGAAATATCCAACAATATGTTGAACAATATTATCTCCCTCTTATCTTCAATCCAAATAATTTCTTCTTTATGGAAATTTTAGCAATTGAATCTTATGAATGAAATAAAGTGTTAAGTCCGTCCCATATTTTGTCCAATGTGTTTTTTAGATCAATGTGATACAAATATGCATCTGAAAAACCTAGATCAATCCATATCATGAGCTTAAAATCTTTATGAATCCACTTTGTTGCTTCATTTATATCTTTTGGGTTTCTAAAAATTCCTCTTACAATGCCGCACAAATATTTTTCAATTAAAATCAATCAAGTATTTTAATCTTTCATGTGTAAAATTCATACTCTAGAATTTTGATATCTTATTACTCCAAAAAATCTTCACTACTTATAAGAATTGTACCATATTTTTTAAAATCTCCCTATGAAAGAAATAAAGTGACACATACTTATAACAATGATCCTCCTATCTATCATTCAATAATATCCACATTCAAATTTTTTGGATTGATCAAATACAAATGATCAAATGTACAATGCTACTTCAGTGCTAAGATTGTGTAGTTCTGATACTAGTGATAAACTTTAATGCAACAAAATATCTCTTTACAAATGCCTTTATAAGAACACCAATGCAATTTCAAATCATAGTATTAATTACAAATTGTGTATGGTCTTCTTGTCAAGTAAGAATGAAATATGGGAAATAAGATGCTGAATAATAATTTGCAAAGCTTAACTCCAACCTTCAACAAATTTAAGCAATCAATAAACCTAGCAAAATTATAGTAGAAAGAGATAAAATGGGACCCACTTAATAATACCTTATTTCTTCCTCATAACCATGGCTCCTTAAACATGGGCACATAAATAATATTCACATGCCCATACATGTGCAACTAATTCAAAATCATGTTCATATTTTCTATACCTAATCAAATGCTTCAAAATTGGCAATGCTAGGTTGGTGAATTGTGTAGACAACAATATGCGACATGTCAATAGTGTTGCAAATAGTGTGATAAAAAGTATGGGATGATAGAGTCTTAGTTTTTATTTAGAAAATAAGAAAGACCACATGCATTAGAGAATCATCTCCGAAAAATCATCTCATATCTCCTTTCTCACTCTTTCTCTAGCGTTTCACACATCACAAGAACATGAGGAAATATATGCCCCGATACAACATATTGATGCAAGAGATCATAATACAACTTGATTGATATATTTAATTTATTAAAAAGGTGCCTTTAAATAGGAAATAAAAAAAACTTAAACACAGTTACATAACCTCTAATAACAAAGTAGTAGTTTCATTAATGCAAGCCAAAATTAAACCTTCCGAAAATGTAATAAACCAACAAAAAGACTTTGATTTTATTAAATATTCTAAATGCAATAAAGTCATATCAAATAAACTTAAAGCATTTTTACCTTTAGAAAGATTGATATGCTCAAATCATCAAGAAACTAACAAAATAAGTGATATGCTCTAATTTTAGATGCCAATTATAATTATTTATTTAAACATGTATTCCTTATTGGAAACTCTCTGGTCCTAGTCTTTGAGTTAGTTTTTCCTTGGCACCCTCTCATATCTACTTTTATGAATTATCTCTCAAATATTATTTAAAGCATTTCACAAGACATCATTATAACTATAAAATTACCCTTCAATTATTACATCTCACACTACAAACAAGAATCTATTATCCCATTACATTTATTGATATAGATCATTCACTAGCACTGAGGAGAAAAAGGTGCTCTATATAACGATTACAACTTCAACAACTCCATTAAATAGTTGGCTTGCATGTCATAGAACTTTAGTCTCTATAGCTACTTTGGGCCAATTTTCCTTCATGTTCCATTCATATTAGGTAGGTAGTGAATTGACCTCAAAGTATTGTTCAATCCATATTATGGTGTTGATAGTACCTTAAACCCTATCAAGCCTATAGTGAAATAAAATTGTTAAGGAAAACTGGTAACCTACATTCTTTCTAACTATGAAAAAGTTTGCAATGCATATTGGCTTTCCATTCTTACAAGTTTTTATATAGCTCGTTGTATGGATTTTCTTATTGCTTTCACAAATCTACAAATTTGGAAGTGTTATAAGAGACTGATAATGTTAAATTAGTATTTGTTACACTTCCTTTTCATGCCTATCATAATGAAAATACATTTATTTAGGTCTATAAAATAGTTCATTAATTATTTTGTGCCTCTCCAAAATGGTTTTTATAAATGAATATAGTCAATAGACATGCCTTGAGACAAAATTTTATTTAGTGACAAATAGTTATCATTTGAACCTTTCATTCTTCACATTCCATAAGATTGATAGGTTCTATAACCACTTGGAGGATTTGTACCTATATTACTAAATATGTAGCAAGAAATCACACACAACAACTCAAATAAATTGCAACAACCATTTGAATTCAATAGAATTAAAAAATTTGAATTACAACCTTTGAAATATAAAGAAACATTTTTCCTCCAAAAACAAAACTACTAATTGAATTCAAAAACATATATACATGAGGAGAAATATGAATAGTTATTCCAAATAAGAGTTGAAGAGTTGGAAGGAAATCCAATAGCCACAAAGAATTTAAATTTAATATATATTTTTCTAATTTTCTAATTTCAACAGGCCTTGACTATGCTACACTACCTCTCATTAGCTTTGAACAACATTGTGATTTCTTTAGATCACTCCTAATTTCTCCAGATGACTAAATTCAAGAAAAATTAAAACTAAACCCTTAACTACAACTAATTTTGGAAATATTTATTGGTGGTGAGGATTGTGCACATACACCCAGACGCTCCTACAGTAGATGCTTTGGGTAGAAAAACATTTCTTGAGGATGAACTCATGAACATTTGGGCCAATTTTGAATTGGAATTATATAATTAGCTAGATCATTTTCCTTTAACCGTGACACTCTCTAACTTGGTTTATACTTACATCAAGACAAACAATCCATGTATTATTTTCCTTGTGTCTTCTTTTTAACTCTAGAATCAACAATAACATCCACCTTTTTAGCTTTTTTTTTTTCAGAAAATAGATCAATCCATGTTATTTTATGATCTATTTCTATTGGTAGATGTGTTATGTTTCCATAAATCATGCCCCATTTTGGCCACTTGGCTTGATGGGGCCCTACTTTTTGGTAGTCTTTTTAAGTCAGTTGCAATGGGTGAGTCAGATTGTGGACCTCATGTTCCTGATAGTTTGATGCCTAAATGATAAGGCTTCTATGTTTTTCACTTTCCTTTTCCCATTTCCTTTATCTTTTCCTTTCTTCCTCTTCAACTAAGCTATATTTTTGTGTAGTTTAATGAATTTAGGGGTGGTTTCTATTCCCTTGATCCTTGAAAACCTAAAACTCTAAATTACTCAATCACCAAGCCCTTCTCAAGTTTAGGTTTTGGGGCATTGGGGATCGAAGGTCATCTTTGGAACTCTAACATCCTTAACACCCAAAACCTTGAATGATGACATCCCAATGGCTTGGGGGGGTAGAGGTTGTGCAAATGATGACATCATCCTAGGTGGTATAAAAAGAGGATAAATCCCTCATTTTCATATTTACTTTTTTTTGAGCCATGACAATTTTCTTTCTTTTAGAATTTCAACTACATACTTGAGACATTTGAGTGCTTTTATAAGAGATATTTTTTTTTCCACCACCATCCTTTAAAGTCAATCAACCTTCAGTTTATAAAACCCAACTTAGGTTGGTTCTTGTTCTTCTTTCTATTCTTTTCTCCTACAATTTCTTCTTTTCCTTTTTTTATGTATTCTATTAGTGTTTAGGTTTGTTTTATTTTTTTGTTTTAATTTTCTTGTGTTAGTTTCTCTTTTCATGTTCTTACCTCCTAAAAACATTAACGTGAGTGTAAGAAAATATTACATAAAACTTGTGTTTTGTTTTAGAAAACCCTATCTCACCATAGGGGATTGGAGATCACGATTCCCCTTACTTGAAAAGTTTGTATATAGTAAGTCCCTTATTTGAGCATTAGGGATACCTTGAACCCTAATCCAAAAAATAGATTTGAGATCAAGAATGCCCAATCCATGATAAGGAAGTCCCAGACATGTTTAAATTCACCATGGGGTATCAGGAGTATCTTGATCTCCCATCCCTAAAAGTAAGATTGACGATCAATGATCCATCGATTCCTTGAATATGTGAAATATAAAGGGATGGAACTCAAGCATGTGTCAATGTTTCAGGTGTTTCTAAAGCCCCCAAACCTTGAAACCTCAAAAATTCTCATAAGCTCAATTTTGAGGGTTTTCCTTTTTCTACAATGGGTTTTGGGGAGATTTTTTTTTAAAATTTATTTTCTCTGTAGTTGTTTGTTTTGATTTTCTTGCAAAGAATAGGTTAGGTTGATTCCAATAAATTATATTGACAAGTGCCCTTTTTTAGAGTGCAAAACAAGGTATTTCTATAGTAACTCCACTGAAATATAGGTTCATGAGCTATTCAAAGCTCTCTAAGTTGTAAAATCTTCATATAAATATTATAGAAATAGACATTTATCACATGAAACTAAATGAGTGCCTTCAAAGGATAGCCAATCCTAACAATAATAAGCTTGATGATCCTATTTAGTTCAGTATGATCTTATCCATGTTGCAGGTTTTATAGTATCCATCCAATCTCTAAATCTTACTAGGATAATTATTGAGCACTATAAACATGAGGAAAGGAGGGTTCTAAAAAATTAAGGTGATGTGGTCTTGGATATAGGGCTTGATAATATTGAAGAGGTTTTTCACATCCCTATCTCCAATGAGTACTCCAATATTTCCAAGGAACAAGCTAAAAAGTATTACATGGATGAGCTAGACATTGATCTAAAGCTGAATCAAAAATATTTGGAGAGGCCTCAAAAGATGGCCTTATTTGATAAAATTAACCTCCATAGGGAATATCTCATAGAGGACATGAAGAAATATGTCATGTTGTTAAGATGTGATTTGAATTGGTGATAGGAAAGACAACTATAAAAATCAGTTGTGCTACATTGACACCGTCTAGAAGAGGAGGAGAAATATAGATTATGAGAAACTCATTAGTAACAATCTTGATAAGAAAATTTAGAGGGTAAAATCTAACCTAAGGTTTTATGTGACCTTTTACATAGTAAATTTTCTTGTTGTTTGGACCTCATATCTAGGATTAATAGTCAATGGTTCATTGTGGGACCCAAAGGCATATTTATACAAGGTTTACCCTTACTTGGTGCATAAAGGAAAACTTGATCCATTCATCCTAGTGTATCATATCATTAATGATGCCTTCATTTTTTAATAATTAGATCAATTGAAGGAGATTTTGTAACGAGAATGTCTATGGAGGAAGCTTCACAAGTCAAGTTAGATGGCAATTATTACATCCAGTTTTGGACATTCACTTATATCAAGGTGGGAGAATGCACATTAAAACCTAAGAAGATCCTTAGATATTTGTTAGATAGGTTGATTCTCATGGAGTTGCACTAACAAATATCAGGTGCCCATAGAGTGATAGTTTCCAAGCATATGCCTTGCTTCTAGTTCTCAATTGAGATTAGTGCTCATTGCACATAGGATGTGAAAGTTTCCAAATTCATGTTCCTTGAGTGGGATGTAGTGCCCCCTCAAGAACCCTTTAATAACTTGGGGAAAAATTGACTCCATCATAACCTTCAACCACATCACACGATCATATTTCAAGCATGAAACCCATATTGAGAACAACTGGATGAATTGTTTAGATAAATATGAAGTTAAGGTTTGAGATTATTATTGAATGAGACTTGAATTGGACTGAGATGTAGAGGGAATGTATATATCAGATAAGTATTTGGATTTTGAATCAAAACATTTATTACTTCTCCTACACAATGAATACAATATTTTTGATAGATCGATTCTAAATGATGAGATTTGGGCCAATGAGTCTATTGATTTTTTTTTAGAATGAAGCATGTGGTAGAATAAACAAGAAAGTGGTTAGAAAATCCCTATAAGATGGAACCTATGCCCATGGGAAAGGCATTAATGAAACTTTCAATCCTTATACTAGTAAGGGAAAAATATCTTAAGTGCCTGTGTCCAAGAAAGAAACAACCACCTCTTTTCCAATGGAAGTTTTTGGTCATGCAAGGGAGGTTTCCACTCATATACCACCATATATTCTAAGGAAATAAAAGTTTAAGAATAAATAATGGGGAAAATTCTCTACATTTTCACCACCTCCTACTGTCGCTACTCCATCTCCTCTAGTAGATCCAACATAAAACCATTGAAAATCATAAAAATGAAGGACTCAAATTCCTCTTGTTCCCTTGCAAAAATTTTATTTAAGAGATTAAAGAACAAACCCCCCTCCATGGACCCAATAAGGGAAGTACTAGAAGATGAGGAAGAAGAAGAGAAAAATTCTCCTCATTTAGTCAGAAGGACTAGGTCTATTGTAGAAGCTACTCATAAACTTAACTTGGGTGAGTCTTCTTTAGAAGGTATATCTCAACCACCCCTTATAGGTACAACTCAAGGGGAGAAAATAAAAGAGCATGTATCTACCCTAGAAATAAACCACATTGAATTTGATTCTACTACTAAGAAAGAGCTATAGAAGGAGGATCCTTTTGGGTCCTAATGAATTTTATGTTTTTAAGTTTGAAGGTCTCATAGGTTTTTCAGAGACATTATCAGAACAATAAGATAGACAATTTGATGCCATGTGGATATGAGTATAGAAAATGGTTGGAAACCTTAATTAGGATGGACATACTTAAGAGGGAATTCCCAACGATACTTAGATTCCTACAAAAAATATGGAGGAGGGTCTAGATAAGGATGAGGATGTGGAAAAAGATAAGTTGGGAAAAGCAAAGAGAAGGCAACAAGAATTGACTGATGAAGGAGGAAAAACCTAAAAAGGAGAAGGGGTTCAAATTTTATAATAAGAAAGTAGATATAATGGGAACAAGAGACAATTTATTTAGAGGAAGTGACTCCTTCTCAATAGGGTGAAGACAAAAATTCATCTTCCCCTTTAAATCATGTAGCTACAACTTACCTACAGATACCATCCATGTCCCAACATTAGGAGGAGAAATTGGATGAGGGTAATGTGTTCCAAATTAAAGTATAGGTCTACCCCTCTCCACAAATGCTAGGAACACTTTGTTTACAAAGGGTTTTTAACCAAGAAAAAGAAGTTATCATGATATGAAAACATGAGATCTCTTCAAGATAGGAAAGATGTTCTACAAGGGATAATCAAGTCAAGGAAAGGAATAAAGGATACCTTATGTAATTGAGGATAAAAGGGGAGACTAAAAAGAATAGGTGATTGTCCATCCCCAAGAAAAACCAATGGAAGATGTCACTCCTAAGAATTTTAGGCTAAAATAATTGGACCTTTGAGTACTAATTGATGTAGTCAAGGATGGTGGATCCAATTAAGGATAGTCCAAACCTTGCAGCCAATAGAACAACACAATGGAATACTTAAAAACTCAACAACAAAGTAATTGTTAACTCTAATTTTCATTAACATGCCCGACTATAAGGTCTTCCGGGTTAGTGCCAATTACAATTAGGAACAATTCTGCAAGATCACAACTTATCCAATAGAATCTCAACTAGTTCATCTTTGAAGACAATCAGAAGGTGATAGAAACCCTAAGGAAAATCTAAACTTGAGCTCACAAGCCTCCAAGAAATCTCCTTGTCTCCAAGTGTGCAAACCACTAGCTCTGCAACTACAAACTATCAGATAAGAATATGATTTGCAAGATCATGTAAGATCTTTTCCACAACTTCACCAACTCCAGCTTTCAGAACCTCAGATCAGATTTGCTAAGCCTTCAACTCATGAACTTCTATGATATCCTCGATCATGCACCTAAACATCTACCCCAAGCACCCTATAAATACTAGTCATTAGCCACAAGTCAGCTAGATGAAACCATTAACTCCCCCAAACAAATATTAAATTAAATACAAGTCAGCATCAAAACAACCTTACAAACATTTAATCCAACATGTCAGCCTATAATAACAGCTACCAACAAGAAATGCACAAAGTTGGCCCAACAAATCACAAAAAACTCTAGTCGGTAAACCAGAACTACCAAGCAACAGTGAAATAACCGAGCATGCCAGGCATCACCGAGCACCAGTGTCGACTGAGCATTGTAGGCATCGTTGAGTAACACTTTCACCAAGCATCAGAGATTACCAAGAATCAGAGATTACCAAGTTCCTTCAGTGACCGAGCTTCCTTCAATGATCGAGATCATCGGTCAAGGCTACAACCAAGTAACACCGACCAAATACAAACACTCTATGCAGTTTCACCAAGGACAAAGAATGCCCCTGCATCAAAAACCCCAGGTTCCAAAAGATGTTCATATGTGAGAAGACCATCTTCCAGGATTCAGCATGTAAATCTGGAACTGGTTCTTCACATACAAGTCCTCCAACTTTTCAGCTTTCACACTATTCCACTTCATCTTTCTCTGTCTCTTCAAGTCTTTTCTTGACAGCACATAGGTCGGTTCTCTAAACTAATCATTCATTTTCTCTAGATCCACAATCTCAACTCAGCTACCAATACTCAGGCTTATCCTATCGAGCGTTACATCCAACAAAGGCATCAGGGAAAACTTCCTATCATCCTTTTCAATAGTAAACACATTTCTAACATAGTCATACATAGCTCTGCAATCATATTTCCAAGGTCTACCGAGCAATATATCACAACTATTCATCTTCACAACATCACATAACACAAGATCCTTGTACTTGCCAATCTGAACATCAATAAAGCATTGATCTCTTACTTCTAGAGCATGAACATCTTGCAACCAACCAATCCTATAAGGAGAAAGATGCTTCATTCTGTTCAACCCAAGTTTCTGAACCATGTCCTCAGCAACAAGGTTATCAGTACTACCAATATCAACAATAAAATCATAAAGTTTACCTATAGACTTGCATCGGGTCCCAAATGTATACACCTAAAAATTGTCATCTAGACTATTAGCCCCTTTTGCTAAATCACCAATTGCTTATTCTTGATCAAATCCTAGTTCTATCATTTATTTGATTATTTTCTATGGGCTAACCATCTTATCCTAAGTCCTTATTTAATTAAAAAGGAATATTTCCTCCCCTTTTATTAAATAAAAAGCCCCCAATTTTCCTCTTATCCTAAGTTGCACAAATAAAGCATTATTTTTATTTTATAAAAAGGAGAAAAGCACTTTTTGTCTCATATGGACACAAAAGTCAACTCCTATTTTCCTATTGGAGGATACTTGTGGACATGGATTGCTCCTCTTTCAAGCCCTACCATTGATTAAATCTTTTGCCTCTTAATCTCCTTGGTTCATTCCTTCTCATTTCTTATAAAAGGAGAGCTCTCTTCTTGATTCTAGATCCCCAAATTTTTATGCTAATGTTATGCTGCAGGTTTTCTAGGTACATTTGGAGTTTTTTGAAGATTTGGAGCATTCTTGGCTTTTGCATCTACATACTACTCTAGTTTCATTTCTTGCATAGTAGCTTCATTGTCATGGCATTCATAGCTTCATACTTAGCTTAGTTTCCTTTATGCTTTAGATTAATTCATCTAGCTTAATTAGGAAGGCTTGGTAATACTTGTTCTTTCCTTTTCATAGCATAGTTTGTACTTTCATTTCCATAGACTAGCTTGCATCTTTCATTCTCATAGATTAGCTTGCATTGCATTGCATTCATTTGATTCTTGGGGATATTGGCATTCTTTCCCTTGTCTTCATTGAATCTCCCATTGCATGGTTTACTAGCAAGGTTATTGGCTTAATAGCTCTAGCTGAGAGCATTCTTAAAAACCTTTGCACTCCATGCCTAGGGAGCTATGGATTGATTTTTGAGACCTCATTCTTGAGTGTTCTTGAATGCAATGATTCATATAAGTGTGACACAATTATAGCACACATTTTTTGGCGCCCACCGTGGGGCAGAACACTCTTGTTTTGTCCTTCATTTTATGAATTTTTCGTCATCATTTAGCTTTAGTTTATTTGTAAGTTTATTATTGGATTTTTGATGTTCTAACCATTGTGGGGCTAACAAGTTGTGCTTGTAGGTGTGCCCTCATTACTTGAAATATTTTCTCAAAAGAACGCATGCTAAAAGGGCTACTAACGGTTTTTAGGGCTGCCCAAAACCATAAAAATAAAAATAAAAAATTGCTTGTGTTTATTTCCTTTCAAGTGTGGAAATTACTAGTTGTTTCATTTTTATAGGAACATAATATCTTGTGGAAGGAATTTTGAGGTGGTAGGAGAAGTATGCTCTTCACCCTTGTGGTGAACAAGAAAGTCTTGACCCATCTTGAGATTTTGGAAGCAAGAGAGTAATTGAACTCTCTTCTTGGTGTGTTTGGGAGAAATTTTTGAGATAAGGGAGTATGCTCCTCACCCTTGTGGTGAACCAAAAACCTTGAACCTCAAAAATTAATCTACTCTTTGTTTAGATTTAGAATCCTTTAGCGGGCCTACTCTTGAGCAATCAAGAGGAACAACCCAAGTGGGGACAAGCTAATACCGAGCTATTCCAACCCACTATAATCTCAAGGCTATCAAGGACACAAAACCTTGGTAGACATAATGCTTGTCTTCACTTGATGTGAGTAGCTCATGAGATTGCGACCATGGGGAAAGCATTGAGCAAGAATGCTTAAGGTACTCTTGAGGTCGTGAGGTCCTAGTCCTTTATGAGGAGAAAGAGGGGTGTTATGAACGGAAGCCCTTACTATGAACCATTAGTTAGAAGCCACCTTATTTTTGCCACTTAGCTTCTTGGTGCAAGGATTGATCCAAGTGGACTTACTTGGATCACCCCAAGACACTCACCATATGTGTTCCTTTGGTTGTATTTTTGACACTTCCATGACAATGCCAATATCTCTTGTGGGCAACCACTTGGTGTGAGGCAAGGGAGCATCAAGTTGTGGGCCAAGTTGCTAAGTAATGAGCCTTGCCCTTCTAGGTAGTAATTGCTTGAATTGTCTTCGATTGTGCTATACCAGTGTAAACGTTCTCAACATTCAAATAAAATGGTAGCATTCATAAGGTTTTCTATTTTGATATCACAAGTGCTTGTCTTGGCAAGGTTGCTTTTGCCCTTGTTTCAAGTGTTCTATGACATGTTTGATCCTATACTGTTTGCAAACCTGTCTTTTATCTACTATTACTACTTGTCAAACTGAGAAATTGCACTATCCAACCTTTGAACTTGATCAAAATGCTTCAAAACTGAGATTTTTATGTTCACTGGTCAAAGATTCATACGACCCTGGAACAGTGTCGCACCCTGTTCTGAGAAATATCACACAATAGTTCATCCCTGCACAACTGTCACCCCGCTTGCCTAGAAAGTGTCGCCTAGCCTTATTGGAAACTATCGCTTAGCTTAGGGAAAAGTGTTGCCTCACTATAAACTGTCACCTTGTCTACCTGGAAAATGTCGCCCAGAACCATTTTGTTGTCTTGTTGCTGTTGCAATTTGGAGCTGCTAAACTTGCATTTTAACCTATCATAGAGTGTCTTTTTATGTTCTTACCTAAAGTTGGTCTGTTATCTGCATGCTCAGACTTGTTCTAGACTGAAACAAATGAGATAAAACTATTGAATTTGATCTTAACAAATGCTACTCTTGATCACTTGTCACATCACGATTACCTCTCTAGCTACTTGCTTATTGAGCTTCTTGCTCGCTGCTCGGCTTTAGTCAATTGATTGTTGTAAGTGCTTGAGCACTTTTGACAAACCATCTCTCTATTGTTCTACTTTGACAAGTGATCTTTATTAGCTTTGCTTATCTCAAATCTGAGAAACTTTGTCTCATTCTATTAGTCGACCAACATCTATTTTCATGCTGGTTACAACTCGGTCTCAATTTGAGCAGGAGAGTCATCCTCCGTTCAATTATACATAGTTACTTCTCCAACTAGATGCTCACGAGCATCCATTAGCAACAATAGTTCTAGTTCTAACCAATCTGAGGATTCTAAGGCTACCCCATGGTACAAAGGAGGTTTCCTCTTTTCCATATTCAAGACCCCCCAAAAACACAGACAGTGTCTCACTCACTTTGATTGAACAAGAAAAATTTCAACACTTGCAAGAACACTTTGAGCATAAGGATAACCAAGCGTTCTTAGATAAAGAACACAATCAATAAAGGATGGATGCTGCTAGGCACATGGCTTATAGAGGAATGTCTTATGAGCAACCTAAGACTAGTAACTATGAGCATAGACCTCTTTTTAATGGCAACAATGGAAACAACACGCCACCAAGATCTCCTCCAAGACCCACTTTCGGTATGCCTTCTTCACCTCCTAGACCTCCTCCCTCTCAACATGAGGCAAAGACTGATGATGAGATTTCTAGTGAGGATCTTATGAGATTTGAACAAGATGTGGTCTCCCAACAAATGATGCATAAGATTTTAGAGCGTAATGGCGACTAATATTTTCAATATATGACTTCTAGAGGATACAAGCTTCCTCCTGGCTATGATGTCAGATAAATTGTTCAACAAAGAGTACCAACTGAATTGGAAGTCCTTCAGGAAGAACTATGTTGGACAAATCAACACCTTACCCAAATGGAAATAGAAAGAGAGCCTCCAAAGGTCTCTTTTGTAGAATCAATTTGTGCTCTTCCTTTTGATAAAAGTCTATACATGGTCCCATTTCCTAGGGATATTGAGATTGCCAAATATGACAAGTATGATGGAAATGGTGATCCTCATGACCATGTGCATCACTTTTACACTCATAGCATGGACTTTCTTCATGAAGACACATTTCTTCTATGATTATTCCCTCAAAGCTTAAGAGGCCAAGCTTTAGAATTGTTTGTGAAATTGACACCACCTCTTAAGACTTTTGATGAGTTGGCTTAGTGATTTACCCAACATTATTCTTACAACATCCAACAACCTATCACCATGATAGATCTCAGTAATCTAAGACAACATCAAGGTGAGCCATTTGCAACTTACTTACAATGTTGGAGGTCATTGTATTCTAGGTATCCTCGTCCGTTACTTGAAAGAGAAAAGATTGACATTTTTGTCAACACTCTAGTGCCTGAGCTATATTATGATCTTAGGAAACAAATGTTCTCCTCTTTCAATGACATGGTTGAAAGTGCATATAGGATTGAGGATGTGGCCATTAGAAAAGGGGATATTGTTATTAATAAAGATACTAGAAACAATGGCAAGGACAAAAATAAGCCTTGGAATAGAAACAAGTATGTTGTTAATGATGGGGTTGTTGACGCTCCTAAAGCTAAAGAGCCTGCTTTCAATCTCTCCAATGCTATCTATGCAACAAAAAAACAAGAAGCTACTAACACTCACAGTGCTCCTAAACCTCAATATGCAGATAAGCCTAAGAAGTCATTTCGAAAGCGAGTCTATACCAAGTTGGTAGAACCTTACGATGTGATCCTTAAGACTTTGGTTGAAAATGGATATCTTACGCTTCCTGATAAACCTTGTAACTGGGATCCACTAAATAGGCCTGATTGGTGGAGAGAGGATCATTACTACCATTATCACAGAAACAAGGGACATCTGATAGACAATTGTTTTAAGCTTAAGGATGATATTCAAGACCTCATTGATAACAACACAATCTCCATTGATGGCTTAACTAAAAATTTTGATCACATAGCTTTCAAAGATCCTCTACCTAAGCATGACAAGGGGGAAACCTCTCAAGCACATAAGAAGAATCATGATGCTAAGATCAACTATACATATACTTCTGATACGCCTGTGATCAACATGATAGAGCCCGTTGAGAGTGTTCTAATGCTGAGGTCTCAAGATGATAATAAAGTCAGTCATGGTAAGCCAAATTTGGTCTTGCAAACATGTGGTAGTTCATCTTCCCGAAGTGAGACACTGAATGCTGTTACTAGAGGGCAAGCCAAGATTGTCCTTAAAACTATGCAAGATCCCAAGCAAGCTTTGCCTTCCAAACAAGTGGCTCCTTTAGCCACCCCTAGCTATGATCTTGTCCAACATTTGCAAAAGACACTAGCCTAGATATCTATCCTTGAGTTGCTTCGGTTATCCCCTTTGCATAGAGAGATTCTTGATGAGGCTCTACGTACAACACGTGTTCCCAATGACATTGATACGGATCAATTTCAGGCTATGGTCAACCACATTTCATCTCCACTATCTCTCTCCTTTTCTGTAGAAGATGACATATCTATTACTCACCCTCATAATCTAGCTTTACACATTGAAGTTCTAGTCTACCACACTCGTGTCCATCGAGTCCTGATAGACAATGGTGCAGGGTTAAATATTGTTTCTTTCAATGTCATACAACAGTTGGGTTTGTCAGAATTTGTTGTGGATTCTAAGAAGAAGATTACTATAAAAGCTTACGATGAAGTGGAAAGATCTTCCAAAGGTCTTGTCACACTGCCTGTCTGAGTGGGCCCTATCACAAAAGATATTAACTTCCAAGTATTGGACATCCCACTCACATATAAAATTCTTTTGGGTCATCCTTGGATCCATGACATGTAGGCTATTCCTTCCACTTATCATCAATGCGTCAAATTTCCATACAATGGCACTGAATTTGTGATTCCTGGAGATCATACTATTGCTATTAATGCTCTTGCTACTACTAAAACATTTGTTCCTCACAATGAACCTTCTGCTGATCCTAGTACATCTCTAGTTGCTGTTGAGAAAATACTTAAGATGATGAGCCTTGGTATGGGTGAATATACACTAGATTCTTTTTCTTCTATACCTATTTCTCCTAGGTCATATGGGAAACCGTCTGATAAGATGAAGCCTTCTACTTCTGCTATGACGGTCTTTGATACTTTTGTTTCTTCATCCATTCCTTTAGAAGTAGAAAGAGAAGAACAAGTTGTCCAAGAGTGGATCTATAGAGAAGATGAGAGTAGTACAACAAATGCTCTCCTTGATCATTCCAGAAATACTCCCATGCTCAGTAATTCAGACACATACAATGAGTCACCACTACACACTATGGCTCAAATGGGAGATGGTCTTCCTTCTACTTCACTTCTTTGGGGAGAAGCACATATATCTACTAATGATATGGTTGAGGCCTCTATGTCTAGAACCTATGTGCCTAAAGAATCATTGAACTATGATAGACAACATCGCAACATTGCGCAACTGCTACAAAGAGGTGATCTCACACATAATGACATGATTATCTCTACTTCTTGACATCTTAAGCCTCTTCCAAAATATTCTTCCATGACAGATATGGATGTTGATGTAGTTCATACCTCTCATAACCCACCCAACGTAGTTGATGAGTCTCGTGCAGGGCCTGATGAGTTTGTTCCCCGTATTGCCTTAGTTGACTACGTTGGTCCTTCTCTGACAAATCTAGATCTAGCTACTTTTGGAGCTTACCCTATAGGCTCAACTTCTCTTGTCACCAGAGATGACACCCCTCACATAAATGCTATTGAACCAGTCACTTCATTTCATCTCACATTAGCACGTGTTACTTCTTCCACTAGAAAACAAGCAACAAAAAGGACTGAATCAACAATCAAGTATCACAAGCATCACATTAGCACGTGTTACTTCTTCCACTAGCAAACTAGCAACAAAAAGGACTGAATCAACAATCAAGTATCACAAGCATCAAATCAAAAGAAAAGAGCAATGGTCAGATGGTGAAGACCACATTGTGGTGGTATTCACACCTAAGAAAAGTAAAAATAAAAATCTGCTCAAAAATAATGATTCTCAAATAAAAGATGACAAGATAATTCTCTACAAAAAAATGGTGCACTACTTCAAGCATGATCTCATATCTGTTATACTTCAGCCCATTCCTAAAGCTAAGAACAAAGTTTCTAATGCCTTGGTTACTTCGACATCCATCTTACGAATGAAAAGGCATAAATCTTGCTTCAAGTTCTTGGTGGACGAATTACGCTATCCTGCTTACAAATCCTACAATCCTGCCATCTCTTCATATCTTCCACCTCATATTCTTCCTAAAAATCCACCACGCCATTCTTTCCACCATCCCTTACACTTTTCCTTTTTCTTTGGTGACTTGTATAGGAAGGGTCTAGACGGAACTCTCCTTAGGTGTCTAGAAATAGAGGAGTCAGAAAAAGTGCTAGTTGAAACCCACTATGGCATATGTGGGTCACATTCTAATGATCCTCCGCTAGCTCAGACATTGCTTAGGGCTGGTTACTATTGGTTGAACTGGTTGAAACCTCCTATCATCATAGTTGCAGCATTTGGGCCTGGGGCCTATCAGTTCTCTACATCAGAGGAAGCAGATTCTTAATGCCTGTTTCTGTTTAGGGCATTCTTTGTACATATTTATTGATCCTGAAAAAATTCAAAAAAAAAAATTCATATATGATGCTGAAAAAAATCCTAAAAAGCATAAAAATTCCAAAAAAAATAAAAAAAATGAATTTGAAAAAGTGCCTTGGTGAAAACCTAGAAACAGGCGCCTTGGTAGAAAAAATTATATATATATATATATATATATATATATATATATATATATATATATATATATATATATATATATATATATATATATATATATATATATATATATATATATATATATATATATATATAAAGTCCTGAAAAAATTGCAATAAATCTATCAAGTGATGAAAACCTGGAAACATGCACTGCTTGAGACCCTCTGCATCTATGTCTATCAGTCTTGCGTGGCACTCCTTCGCTCCACTTCTCACTTTGCCTCTCCTAGCCTGGAATTGATTCTTGTCTTAGTTTAGGGGGCATCTATTGTTTTGAGCTTATATTGGGTCTCTTTGTGCATCAGGGTTTCTTGGGTAACTTGGTTCAAACTGTGTTTTTCAACACTACCCTTGTGTCGAGTGTTTCTCAACACTTATCAGATGTCCTACCCTACAGTCTAGTATGATATGATATTTCTCATTTGCAGATGTGATACTCAAAGTTTGACTGTATGACCTACACACACACACTTGCTGAGATTTGTTGACTTCATTTTTCTTTGTGTGTTGTCTATGACGATTTCTTTGATGAGTGTTTCCTCCCTGAGAAGTTTTCGATGATGCATAGCTAGAAGACTAAGGGTATGAGAACATGTTTTATTTCTTTATCTACTTGTGGGTATATTTTATTGATCCTAACTCTCATGAGCATTTATGCTGGTCTTACTTGACACTATGGATTGACAAGGTATTATCCTTGACTTTTTTTCGCAAGTGCATGCTTATAGCTATCCTAACTTTTCATGTGTCTTGATGCTAGCATAATCTTGCCATATCAAACTTAGGTAATCTCACTGCACTAGTCATCTTGACTTACATGTCTTTGGTGCCTAGGTAGGATTCCCACATTTCTATTTGATATAGATCATTTTCATTTACTCATAGTTATGCTAGTGAGTATTGTATGATCTTACGACACTATGAATAATTCTCAATGATGATAATTAGATGTCTATTGGCATTGTGACCTTGCAAGTAAACCACTTTTCATAGTAGCTTGCATTCTTAGGTTCATGTTAGATTAGTTTTACATCTTGCATATGGAGAGAGCTCTCCTTTTTATCATCTACGGACTAGTTGGTCAACTGTGCTCATGTTCTGATTCTTCTTGATCATATCTTTCATTTATGGTCCTTCATATCACATCATCTTCTATTCATTTCGGGATCAAAACCAAAATCTGAGTTCACCTTGATCATTTCTCCTTCTTCCACGCAGTTGGCTGACCGTTGAGACCTGATCCTTTGATCTTCGCTGGGGCATTTTTCACTTCTTCATCCCCATCTCTTTCAAACTTCTAGTCTTTCATTCACCTTCAAATCCCAAGTTCAAATCTCCCTCTGTGGTGTTTCCGGGTTGAGGGACCGATATGTTCATGCCTTGGGTCCCATGTGTGGGGCATATCTTCACTAGTTGATGGTTATTCTATTCTCTTTCTTCGATTATGATTTCTAGTGATTTGATCATGTTGCTCTTGCTTCTGCATTCCCTCTACTAGATTTCGCTTTTGATCCCGAGGGGGCAGACACATCATATCTTATTGGCTATCTCTTTCCTAAGTGTTTAGTACTGTTGCTACCAGGCTCACCATGCATGATTTTCTATTTTTTTGCACTTCATTCTTTGGAGTCAGAATGCTATTGCTTGCCTTCTTGGCTATCTCTTGCTTTCTTGGCTGATTTGAGTTGCTTTGTGATCCCAAATCGATCTCACATTTCAAATTCATTCTTTGACTACATGTGATCCCAAATCGATCTCACATTAGTCAAAGAGGGGCAAATGTATACACCTAAAAATGGTCATCTAGACTATTAGCCCCTTTTGCTAAATCACCAATTGCTTATTCTTGATCAAATCCTAGTTCTATCATTTATTCAATTATTTTCTATGGGCTAACCATCTTATCCTAAGTCTTTATTTAATTAAAAAGGAATATTTCCTCCCCTTTTATTAAATAAAAAGCCCCCACTTTTCCTCTTATCCTAAGTTGCACAAATAAAGCATTATTCTTATTTTATAAAAAGGAGAAAAACACTTTTTGTCTCATATGGACACAAAAGTCAACTCCTATTTTCCTATTGGAGGATACTTGTGGACATGGATTGCTCCTCTTTCAAGCCCTACCATTGATTAAATCTTTTTCCTCTTAATCTCCATGGTTCATTCCTTCTCATTTCTTATAAAAAGAGTGCTCTCTTCTTCATTCTAGGTCCCCAACTTTTTATGCTAATGTTATGCTGCAGGTTTTCTAGGTACATTTGGAGCTTTTTGAAGATTTGGAGCATTCTTGGCTTTTGCATCTACATAATACTCTAGTTTCATTTCTTGCATAGTAGCTTCATTGTCATGGCATTCATAGTTTCATACTTAGCTTAGTTTCCTTTATGCTTTAGATTAATTCATCTAGCTTAACTAGGAAGGCTTGGTAATACTTGTTCTTTCCTTTTCATAGCATAGCTTGTACTTTCATTTCCATAGACTAGCTTGCATCTTTCATTCTCATAGATTAGCTTGCATTGCATTGCATTCATTTGATTCTTGGGGATATTGGCATTCTTTCCTTTGTCTTCATTGAATCTCCCATTGCATGGTTTACTAACAAGGTTATTGGCTTAATAGCTCTAGCTAAGAGCATTCTTAAAAACCCTTGCACTCCATGCCTAGGGAGCTATGGATCAATTTTTGAGACCTCATTCTTGAGTGTTCTTGAATGCAATGATTCATAGAAGTGTGACACAATTATAGCACACACTAAACAAGTTACTTCTCTGAAAAGGTTCCTCCTTTGTACCGAGCAATGTTCGTCAAAGCAGCAGGTTCTTAGATTCAGGTTCATTCTGAATGTTCTCATTCACCACAGAAGTTCATTGGTCAACCTTCTTCTATGTACACTCAAAAGAATGATGTCCTTCCTCTCCACAGTTATAGCAAGTACCCTTAAACATAACTCTACTTGTCTTCTTATTTGGTTCCACAGATTTCTATTCATCTTTTGCATCAGTTGGTTTATCCTTCCCTGAGTGATCAATCTTTTCCTTCACTCGGGGATTACTATGTTTTTTCCTCTTCAACTTATCTTTTCCCTTTAGAGCATACTGATAAGCATCTTCAACAGAATCAATCTTCAACATACCAAGCTCATCCTAAATATTGAATCTCAGACCATTCACATATTGAGCTACCTTTTCCTTACCAAGCTCTCGGTGTCCTAATTGAATAGTAAGTTTGTAGAACTCCTTGGTATAATCTTCCACAGACAGATCCTTCTGTTTCAGATTCTACAACTTTTTAAACAAGTCAAGCTCATAATTAGAAGGTATGAACTTAGCTTTCAACTTAGTCACCATCAACCTCCACTGATTGATCTTTGTTTCACCTTCATCTTCTCTATCTCTTTGTAGTTCCTTCCACCAAAGAGTAGCATGTCCTTTCAAATTTGTCTGTGCTAATCTCACCCGAAGAGGATCTTCAATTTCTTCCAGCTCAAATAAAGCTTCAAGTTCACCAATCCAATCAATTAGATTATCGAGCTTCAAAGTACCAGAGAAAGTAGGAACTTCCATTCAGTAACCATTACTAAACTGAGCTCCAGATCTAGGCAACCAAGTAGTTCTATCTTCACTAGATCTATTCCTCCGATCATCACCACTAGATCTAGCAGTTTTAAATTCTTCAGCTACTTCTTCATAGCCATCTTCAGTACTGACATTCTGAGGTACACCAGAAACAACTCTCATGATCTCGACAACCATTGTCATTCTTCATCAACTCTATCTCAGATCTGACATTTGATCTGACTTTATCAGAAATCTTTAATTCCACAGCATCAGAAAGATCTACAATAGCTCTAGGGTCCAATCTTCTCGGAGGCATCCTTAAAGATAAGAGAAACCCTCTACAAAAAATCCTACACATACCACCTTGTGACAATCTCTAAGTTGCATGCAAGTCAAATCTCAACCTACCACCTTGAATAAATAACTAGGGAAAGATTTCATAATTTCAGTTCCATGGATCTGCAATCTAGATCATACAATATCTTCACCAACAAGATCAACTTCACAAGATCAGCCTTGCTAGGTCAACCTTCTCTTCACGAGATCAACTTTAAGCTCTAATAGGAACAAACTTCGCTCTAATACCACCTGATGCAGTCAAGGATGGTGGATCCAATTAAGGACAATCCAAACCTTGTAGCCAACAGATCAACACAATGGAATACTTAACAACTCAACAACAAAGTAATTGTTAACTCTGATTTTCATTAACATGCCCGACTGTAAGGCCTTCTGAGTTAGGGCCAATTACAATTAGGAACAATTCTGCAAGATCACAACCGATCCAATACAATCTCAACTAGTTCAGCTCTAAAGATAATCAAAAGCTGATGGAAACCCTAAGGAAGATCTAAATGTGAGCTCGCAAGCCTTCAAGAAATCTCCTTGTCTCCAAGTGTGCAAACCACTAGCTCTGCAACTACAAACTATTAGATAAAAATTTGATCTGCAAGATCATGCAAGATCTTTTCCACAACTTTGCCAACTCCAGCTTTCAAAACCTCAAGTTTGATTTGCTAAGCCTTCAAGTCATGAAATTTTATGATCTCCTCCATCATGCCCCTAAACATCTACCCCAAGCACCCTATAAATACTAATCATCAGCCACAAGTCTGCTGGATGAAACCATTAACTCCCCCCAACAAATATTAAATTCAATACAAGTCGACATCAAAATAGCCTTGCAAACATTTAATCCAATATGTCAGCCTATAACAATAGGTACCAACAATAAATGCACCAAGTCAGCCTAACAAATCACACAGAACTCCAGTCGATAAACAAAAAACTAATGAGCAACAATGAAATAACTGAGCATGCTAGGCATTGCCAAGCACCAGTGTCAACTGAGCACCATAGGCATCACCAAGTAACACTTTCACCGAGTGCCAGAGATTACTGAGTTCCTTCAGTGACTAAGCTTCCTTCAATGACCGAGATCATCGGTCAAGGATACAACCGAGTAACACCAGCCAAATACAAACACTCTATGCAGTTTCACCGAGGACAAAGAATGCCCCTGCCTCAACCTTGGATGCCCCTGCATCACTAATTCATAAAGCAGAGAAGATATTGGTTGTATTAGGGGTTACTTCATTTTTCAAGAGGAAGCACACTAATGAAATAGAAATATAGGACTTAGCTTCCAAGAAGAAAAGTCTTAAGGAATATATAACTTAGCTAGTTTGGCCCATAGATCCGTATATGTGCACGTGTGTTTGTGTACTTATTTAATTCTTTTTATGTTTGGTCTTTTTTCATTTCTTTCTATGTCCCTTTATTTATCTCTATTTTAATACTTGGTATTCATCTTTATTTATGTCTTTATTGTCCTCTCATTTTTTGATGCTTCTTAGTTTCTTCTTTTCTTATCCCTTTCTTATTTCTCCTCAATTTTCTCTATTCCTTTTCTCATTTCAGTCTCATTTTTATTGTTCTTGTATCTTTATCTTATGTTCCAATATATTTATCCTGTGATTCTAGATGCATTCTAATTACTCTCATCATGCTTACATTTGGTGGCTTTTAGTATTAATTGATTTGGTTCATCATTGATTGCTATGGGTTCCTAGAGTTTTCGAGAAACACCTAGATTCATTTGGAAGTTTCCTCCTAATGGGAGCATTATGATCATTATGTTTAGTGAGATATTAGAATTATAGTGCATACTCTATTTGCACAAATTTTTTAGGCCTCAACTCTTGGAATAAGGAAGACACTCTGAAGAAAGGACATGAAATCTAACATATTTCTGGTTCATATCAAGGACAATCATGAAATGTATTTCAGGGGTATAATGAAACCAGAGAGATGGGATAGGATTTTGAAGCATATGGATGACCTTTCTAGGATATCCATTGAAATGGTCATGGGGGATGAATTCTATAACAACGAGTACATATTTAGGGTTAATTGTGATATAGTAGGAATCTTTACAGCCATTTTATTGAATGTAAAATACTAATGTTACTTGATGTGTCCTCATATCAACCATAATGGGAAAGGAAATGAAAAAATCTCATTTAAGGGTATGTGCAAGATCATGGTATGCCAAAAAGTGGCAACTTGTGCAATTATCTTTTATTGCATGTTCTTTCTCTTCATATTCTATTATTTCTTTGGAAAGAGTGCAACAATGATGTTTTTAGTAATAAGAGGAGATTCCTTACTAAGTCTCTTAGGAGACTCACTTTTACTTATATCTTATCACAGGTGTCCCTCATGTTTGGATCTACTCATTTTTGGATCTTCCATAGTTACCAAGAGAGAAGTTACTCATGGATACACTATGGATGTTGAGAAAGATCTAGAGGACCTAACCTTAGATGAGCTATTGGCCCAAATTGATAGGGTTGTTTAGGCAGACAATGTCCCACGGGCTATTGTTGATCCTCTTCCTTTACCAAATGAAGATGAGATGCATAATCCTAATGTTGTTTTTACACACTGGGAGAAAGTACTTTGAAAATGGAACATAGCAATTCAGGGCTGGACAGCTTGGTTCTCAAGCTGAACTTAATGATTACATCTCTTTTTGTAATATCTAGAGATACATATATTTTGTAAAGGTATAACACATAGCTGTAACCGTCCTATATAGCATGAACTGTATAGATCAAATATATTGTTTATAGTGTTTTTTTGAATCATATCAATCAACTGTGATACAAAATGTAAGTGTCGATGACTTCATTATACTTAACAGAAAAATATTAATTTGAAAAATTAAGCATATAGATATTTAAATAAAAAAAATACCTTCATAATACAAAATGCTCAAATAAAATGCAAAAAAAACATAATTTAAATAAAAAATATTTTATAAAAAAAATTCATATAAATAAAATACACTAATTCATAAAATATTATTTTCACTACAAAATATACACAATGCTCCAATCCACATGCCAATTTTGAACAACACAAGATACATATATTAAATTTAAATAGTGTCAAATTATTACACGAAATTCAAGCAACATTTAATTACTTACTATGTGTTATGCTTCTAAGATTAAAAACATAAAATTATTTAGAATCCAAAGTTATGTATATTAGTAACTTTTTATCAAAAATAGTTTCCTTTTTAGCTCGAGTTTACCCCTGTACCCTACAAAAGGCTCAAACTTAAAAATCTCTAATTGTTTCTAGTAGTATATTACACATAATGAACTCAACTCTTAAAACACTATGCATGAGAACCTCACATTCCTAATCATAAATAGGTGATATCATCAAATACGTACCCCTATTTGAGAGAGATGAAAAAAAAACATGAATGTAATAGTGTGCAAGCTCTTGTCATTTTGAGAAGAGAGACTTGATTAAAAAACTAAGTTTAACAATGTATTTCTAATAAAAAAAATAGTTCAAATAAAGCTAACAATTTATTATAGTTTTCATATGAATAATTACATGGAGACTAGTTATTTTGCATGTTGTAAAGTAAAATTGTGTTCTTGGTTGAAAAATGATTATTTGTGAATTTAATTCTCAAGTGGTGGTGAATGTATTGGATGAGAAACACCTGAATGGTGTTAGTTTCCACTTAGCTATGGTTATTAGACAAATTAGTGGATTGTGCAACTCTTTGAAATCTACAAATAGACTTTTGATCAAATCTACGGTTGGAATATTGCACAATTATCTTTCAAATTGTCTCACGTGTTAGATCAATCAGTGGATAAAGACAATGTTATATGGTGTTCTTTTCTTGTCTCACATTTTGGATCAATTAGTGGATAAAGACTAGGTTATATAGTTTTTTTTTTCCCGTCTCACATGTTGGATCAATTAGTAGATAAAGACAAAGTTATATAGTGTCTTTTCTTTAAGAGTTGTAAGATGTTCTTGCTTTCTAATTCTCTTTGTTGAATAAATTTTTACCCTTTATTTTAGTTTAATTTAAAGCTAAAGTCATGAAGAAAAATATAACATAGTTGTGAAAAGATTGAAAATTGAAAGTTTATACAAAGTAATATGAACCTATTGATATTAATTTCCAAGATACTAAACTTTTATTTGAATAAATCCAAAGAACGTGTACATGACATTTTCTTTTACAAATAACCCTAACAAGCCCAATCATAGATGCTGAAAGTTACCTTGCTTTCATTTAGGTAGCAATTTAGATTTCTCTTCAAGCAATTTTCTCTTCCACACCATTTTCTTAAAAGAAAATGTGTTACAAACATCATGATCTTTATTTCTAATACTAGCATTTTGTACATTGAATGCCCACATTGAATTCTTATATTGACAACACAAATTTCATTATTAAAAATTATTTTAAAAAGAAATACAAAACACATTCGCAAAAATATGCAATTATGATATATGTATCAGACAAAAAATAAACAACTTTTAAACAACCACAAAGATTAAAACAACAAAATCAGTTTCAAAATTAACACTAATAAAAGAGCAACACTCGATTTACTCCATAATTTTGTGTTATATATGGTGTGGACCCTTCTTGACTCGTAAATAAATCCATGCATTTCGTCAACTTCACTTGCAAACAATAGGACAAAATTTAGTGTCATTAGTTTTTATTTTTGTGTTAAAGTGTATTTGGGTCTTCCAAAAGAGAAGTCATTAAATGCCATGTTGTGATATTCGAAAGTCTAGATGATGGGAAATTTGGTTAGAATGGATGAACCTAGGCATGTACTCATTAAGTCATGATTTATTTTCTTCTTTAGACTCCTGTCAATCAATTTTGTAGAAAGGTGATGTTAAAGATAAATAAAGATAATTTTTCTTTACATCTAATTAAAGGCACATTTATTGTCAATAGTATAATAGATTTTGTATAGTTCTTTTCATACATAAAGATATGGAAATATCTATGTTCATACCTCGGGAATATCTATGTCTCCGTATGTTCCTAATTATGCCGGCGCCAATTATGCCAATCTTAACGTCAGCTCAAAAGTGCAGCACATTTATAAGAAAAAGCAGGCATACCTATGTCTTGCTTAGTGGTTGCAAAGTGCCTTGGAACATACGCCAACGACTTAGCGCCCATGTGGAGAAGGCAAGACTTGTTTCGTCATACCTCGGGCAAGACTTGTTTCGTTTTAAATATTCAACATTTCTACGTATGTGCTAACGTTAGGAAGGCTATATATTTATATTATATAAAATAAAAGAGAAATTAAATAATTCTTCAATGGATATAATAACTCTTTAACATTTGTAAGATTGAAACTAGTAATTGTATTCTGGTTTAATGGGTATGTTGAAGATGTGTGGAAGGTCGATTAAGATAAAAATTGTTATATTTTTTGCTTACAATTGTGTAATAGACTAGATCAATTGATAAGTCATTTATCAACTGATCAATTGATAGCTTTCCATGGAGATTCGCCAATCATTTCATTCATTCCTTACAATTGCATTTCTCTAGTTTAGGGTTTTCTATTGGTTTACTTTCATTGTTGTTTCTGTTGCAAACCATTTTGATTGTGTTGGAGAGATTTTACGCGAGTAATGTTGACTCAACGGAATCAACATTTTGATGCAATTTGGTGAAAGGCACAAACTACAGTTTTCACCAAGTTAACACCCTAAGCTAACACCCTGGTTCAATCTCATGCTCCAATAATTTACCTTGTGACCAAGCACAAATTCAGCACACAATTTTTTATGAAATAGAATGGGACATCCAAATTGAAGTGGGATGGTCTATCACAAACCATCCACTAGTGGTCCCAAAATTTGTCACGTATTGCATTATTTGTGCACCATTTAATTGACAACTTGAGTTTTCAGGGTCCACTTTTAAACCAATTTTGGGATCCACAAATATATTACATATGTCATGTTTTATTATATTTAGGTTCATAACTTGATCATAGTCAAGCCCATCGTCAAACTAGGCATGCATGAAATCACACCAAAGAAGTGCAACATTATGTTGCTTTGTAAGTTTCTCCATGTTTTCAATAGTGGAGTTCAACGTGGAAAACATGGGGCTCAATATGGGGATATTGGAATATGTGGTCTGATATCCTCTAAGTTGATTTAAATTGTCTCCTATGAGATCCTATAAACTTCGAGAGTTTGAGACTGGTTGGTCTTCTAAAAGTGGGGGATTGTTTGGAGGTGGTTCTAGATTATTTGTGGGATCATTGGGAGGGTTTTCTGATTGGTTTGAGTCCATGTCTGATTAAAATTAAAACTCAAATAAACAATTCTAATCAATTTAAAAAAAACAATAAAGAATCTCATTTAAACCCTAGTTTTTATATAAAACAAACTACAAATTTCAATTAAAAAACAAGACAAAATCAAAAATTTAACTTAGCTTTTGATCTTGATAAAATTAGATATCAAATTATATCAGATATTTGAAATCCTTTGGGTTGTGTTCAATGTTTTCAAAATGAAAATGTTGAATGTAGTCGTGGGCTAGAAATAGAATTTACTAGTGAAAATCGGATATCCAATTAGGCCTCTGCTTTGGATTTTGTCAAGTGGCCAGGTAAACTGACACCCAGGCCTACTAAAAAGTCAACAAACTTTTTATTGTGCTTTTGGACGAGTGAAAAGTTTATTTTTTCATAAATGTGTTACATTTCATGATTGGTTTATTGTTTGTTTTTCATGCACTTTACATTTGCAAAGATTATTTGAATGAATATTGCCAAAAATGGAATTAGTTAGTTAGATAGACACTACCATTATAGATTGTGTATTCAATAAAAGTTTTTGAGGGTATTGATTCACCCCTCCCCACTCAGTACTTTATCTTTCCTATCCCAACAATTCGTATCAGAGCTAGATCTCTTATTTGGAAGTTTAACCACTGAAGAGTAAAGATCTTAGAATGGAAAGATACAAGTTGGACAAGACTATTGAGAATCAAAAGATTTAGATGAAAATCTTCATTGAGAAATACAAGAAAGAAAAGGATGAGTTGAAGAAGTTACTCATTTAGAGAAAAGATATGGCTATTTGGAAATGTGAGGCTGATTATCATGAAGAAGAAATTGATGACCTATTTGAGAATATTGGATCTAGTTTAGGTAGTATATCTGACATATCTAAAAGTGTAATCTCTGATTTATCTGAGAAAAATCTTCATCTAATTGAACAAGTTAAAGCCCTGTAGATCAGTCAAGAAACACAAATGGTAAGAATGATTGATGTGATGAACAATGCAAGACAAGCTGAACAAGAGATAAATTTGGATGTAGAAGATAGAAGACAAATGACTGAGAAATTACAAGAGAAGGAATCTGAGATACTAAGACTTATCAAGCATCACTTTGAGATATCCAATCAGATGGTTGTTGTAAGCCAAAAAATCAATTGAGTAAATAGTGAGTTAACAAGAAAACTTGAAGACATTGGTGAACTCAGAGAAGAGAATGAAAGATTGAAACATGAAGTGAAGGTGCAGTAACAAAACAATGAGATGATGAAAAATGTTGAAGATAGTTCCAAGAAAATTGATGATTTTTTGATCAGTCAAAGAAGAGTTGGAAGAACCATTGGATTAGGCTATACCGAGAAAGGATAATCATATAAGCAAGCTGAACATGTGAACATCTACTGGAGTCAAAGACCTAAGAAGCTATCATGCTATCACTGTAGTAAAGTACAAGGTAATCCTAAAACCACTCCTAAGCTCAATAGTCATTGTTATAATTGTAACAAGTATAGACATCAAGCATATGAGTGTAGATCTAAGTTGAATAGGACTGCTAACAAAACTTACATGGAGAAACATTGTAGTACTTGCAACATGCATGGACATACTTCACAAGAATGCAAAATAAAGATGAATCAAGTTTGGACACTAAAATGACAAAAAAAGACCTACAACCGAGAAGAAAAGGTAATGCTTATACTTAGGATTATAACACATGGGATAACTGCACAACATATGGAAGATATGGACATATTGCAGCTAACTTCATGAGGAAGAATTGGAGAGGCAGATCATGTAGTTGGACAACTACTGGTATGGCATGTTTACACTGTCACAAAGTTAGTCACTTAAGTAAAGATTGCAGAGACCGAGCACAAGAGACACAAATCTTTTAAAATGATAATACAATTGAAGATATCATGAGGATAAGGAATACTATGTGGAGAAAAGCATCAAGTGAAAATGTTGAGTCAAGCAATGCAGTCAGTGAAACCTCATCCATTGGATTAGGTGACATCGCCACCTCCACCTAAGCTAAAAAGGTATGTATGGAACTAATAATTCTAAGTAGATACATTTATCATACAGTTCCTTATATTAAGTGATCTCATATGAAATCTGCATGAATTAAGATGCATTATGGTTTTACAAGTTTTGAGCTTTAAGTGTTTACTGTCAGTATATGTTGGACCGAGTGAGAAGTTTCCAGTTGGTAATTATTTTCAAGGTTAACTAAGGGCCAGTATTAACTGAGTGAAAATATTATGTGTTAACTAAGCTTATGTTATTTTGTAGTATACATCGAGTGGGACAGTTGTTGTCGAGTTGTGTTAGGTCGAGCATTTATTACAAAAAGGTTTGAGTGGGAATTTGAAAAATGCTATAAATGCATGGTGAACTTAGTTCATTTTTCACATAGTGATCACAGATAGCTAAGAATTTATAGAGAAAAATTGAGCAAATGATTTTCAGAGAATTTGAGCCTAGATTTGAATAATTTTGAGTGTTATCATTGTCATTATGAGTAAGTACTATCATCACTGAGCTGTTCATTTGCTATTTTACCAAAATCCTAAACGAGAAACAATGACATCCGCATCAAAACTGAACATATCCAAGTATGTAGAGGAGGAGGAAGTAAACTTAATTTTTTTGCTACATGTGATTATCCTAAATACAAACTTCATCTCTACAAATTGATAAAATGGGAGCTTTTTTGACCATACCACCTAGTGTTTTTTTGGTAGAAGACGTCTATTGATACATTCATTGCAAAATAGGAGAAATTGGATATTTTGAGATGTATGCTACATTTCAGAAGTTGTGTGGTGTTGATGGAAAATTGAAAATGGATCACGAGCATCTAGAAGTCAAGGGTTTGACTAATGCCCTAAATTTTCCCAAGGTTTAAAAAATGAATGGATAAGAATCATTCTAAGTTGGTATCATGATGGGAAACTATGTTTGGATGAGCCCATTAAGATCACAAAGAATACCATACATGCAGTAATCAGATACCAACTATTGATACGGTTAGAGCACTGCAAAGTGCACCGAGAGAGGATATAGAGAAAGCAACTAGAGCAGAATGGGATGACAAAGGTTTTAAATTGAACTCAATCAAAGATCTTGAGACAATATTTGGAGCATATGTCATAGGGTACAAGATATTTCAATCAAGTAGACCAAACAATGTATTGTGTGGTGCAGTTGACATTGCATATAAGGTAGTTAAGAAGGGATTCCAGATGGACCTTGTCGAGTTACTACTTAAGAAAGTAGAGGAGAACATGAAGACTATTCGGTCAGCTAAGTCGAACACCTCTAAGTTTGGATCTTTACTACTTTGCATATTCCTTTATGTGCGAATTTTTTTCCCTTCGGTCAGTAATGTAGATTGGTCAACCGATAAGCCTGTCACACTCCAGATCACTGTTTTGATTAACAATTTAGGAGACAATTTTGTCAGTATGGTAGACAGTTATTTTAAACAATTTAAGGAGAGAATAAATTCAAGAAGAAAAATAATGAGACAACTAGTAGAAGAATATGAACATGATATTTGTTTTGTAGTTGATACAGATCATACTTTGATAAAGGTTGTGGAACCAAGAACAAAATGGCTAGCCCCTAGGGTTATGAATTAGATATTGATCATGCATCTGGATCAATCAAGGATTTATTGGCTGAGCCTAAGGACCCAAAAGCTGAGCTAGGTTTGGCACATATGAAGAAGCCAAAACAAGGATAAAGACAGACATAGTCATTGGAAAAATAATAAAGAAATCAAGAAAAATGATGACTAATTTGGTAAAGAAATTTGGAGATGATGCTAAAGCATTTGAGAGAATACCAGTTGAGGTAGAAAATGAAGGTCAGTTACTTCTTTATGAAAAACCACATGATGATGAGGAAATCAAGTTTGATAAAGATACAAATTCTACACTGGTTTCACCAACTCCCACTCCAAAGAAGAAGCTGTCTGAAGTGCAAACTAGGGAATGCACAAGGTCAACAATTGCAGCTTCAACTCCATTGAAGAAAGGAGTTGTGAAAATAACAAGGCCTACACTAACAAAAACTTATCTGAAGAAGAGAGGTACAAAAGATACCACCGAGGCCCCAAAGAAAAGAAGAAAGTTAATAAGGGGTAAGGATGACATTGATGATGATGATGACATTGAACAATTCAAGGTTGTTGTAAATAAGAACCATTCAATTGATGAAGTTGCTGAGAGCATAATAGACAATGGAAGTCTAAGTGATCCACAAGTCAGTCAGTTTGAACACCTATCAACTGGGGATCAGAATAAAATCAAAGAATTTGTCATTCAAATGATGATTAAGTTCAAGAATGTACCCATTTAATTTTCTAAATATGTACCTAAGGCATTATATGAAAAAATTTCAGCAAGATGGACCTATGCATTGAGAACAAAAAAGACAATGAGGGAACAGTGCCTAGTATCGGCGATGCCAACATTAACAAGCCCCGAGATTGATAAATTAATGAAGAAGTATTCTAAAAGATTTCTAGTAAAGGGAAGAGATCTAAAAATACTTGATGAGAATATGGCAGAGGTTGATGAGAATAGTCAGTTTCTATGGACCACTATTCTCCAAGCCCAAGCTGAAGCAAATAAGCTAACTCTAGCCATTATACCCAAGAAGAAAACTTGAAGAAAAGGCAAAGGCATCCATGCAGATGATGCAGATTTGGCACAGGAAAAGGAACTGATTAAGATATCAGATATTGAGGTACCTGATACTATTGACGCCATTGAGTTACAAGACTTAACCCAAGATGCACCCAAGTAGGTAAAAATTCAAGGAATCACTAATGATTCAAATGATGTACTCATTGAGGACATTACAAATGGTTACCCTGATGACATCAAGGATGATGAGGATGCCACAATTGTTGGAGCTCAACAAAAAGAGAAAGCCCCTACCGAGCCAACAGTAAGTATCATACCGTGTGACCTTCCAATCTTAGTTAAAGCAATATATAGTATAACACAAAAGGAACCTAAAGGCTCAACCCCCAAGCAACCAAAAGATACAATAGGGGAACAAGAAGAAAGTACTCCAAATACTGCAGAGATAGACACACCTAAGGAAAAAGAGGCTGATACACCAGCACAAGATGACCCCAAGCCTACTGAGACCACACAAAATGACACTATATCAGAGGCTCTATCTCAATTGATTGAGACACAGGTGACTAAGGAGCAGAAGAAGGAAGAAACAATGTCTACTGAGCTAGACAAGTGAAGTATCGAGGTAAAGGATTTAGTTCCATTTGTTAAATCATCCCCTCAAGAGTCCAAGAAGATAAAGAAGAAGCATAGAAAAGGGCCAGTCACTCTTGATGAAGTCATTGATATTCATGATTGTGATCCGAGGACACTGGACCCCGAGGAATTGAGGAAGTATGGGGAATTATGCACAAGAAAAGAAAAAAAAGAGAAGCTGAGGAAAGAAAGCAAGAGTAAGTAGATATTAGAGGATGTGAGAGATATCTTATAGTAAGTTGTACCTAACGTCCAAATCAATGAGGATACACCCATTTTGGACCAACTTGTAACACTTGCAAATCAAATAAATGCCCTAGACATAGTTGTCGAGAAGAGGGTTGAAGAAAGGGAAGAAGCCAAAATAAAAAACAAATTAGTAGAGAAAATTAACCAAGAAGTGGAAATTAACAAAGTTAAGCTTTATGAGGTAATCACTCAGCTACAATCCATTACTCAAAAATAATTTAAATTTTGTTTAAACTATGCACTATGGAGACTTTCATTGCTAAGGTCAGTAAAAAGATAAAGAAGTTGGATGCAGACATCCTAGCCAGTGCTAATGCATCTCTAATTGAGCCAAATGCTTTTTCCAAGAATATTCTCAAAGTTCAAGAATTAAGGTGGTTGAGAGCTAATTTGATGAAGTAGGAATATAAAATAAGTGACCAAGTCACCGAACTACAAGCCGAGCTGCTTCCACACCTCAAGATAATTGAAAGACACATCATAAAGGAACAAGTGTTAGTTGCAACACCTAAAATATCTATGTTAGAGAACATCTTTGACATGCATGCACAAGTCAGTCTTGAGCACATTGCTCTTACCAACTTGAAAGCGGAATGGGAAAACCTCTTAGATTCTTTGATGAAAACCCATAAACACATTTTCGATAAGTTGTATGTACAAATTTTTCTCTTGGCATTAATCTATAAAAGGGAGAAATATAATGTATATGCCAAATGTACTTTTATATGCCAAGTGTACTACATACATACCGGGAGCATGCACTGAGGGGGAGTTATGTAGAAGAGTTTGTTTTATAGAAGTGTTAGTTATGTATATATAGAGAGTTAGAACATTTTGAGAAATGTTGGCTTATACACATTACAATTTTGATACTAATGCCAAAGGGGGAGATTGTTATCTCTATTTGAGCATTAAATATTGTCATTAGTATCAAATTAGATCAGTTGGTTATCTAAGCTGATTAGTCGGTAAATGATGGAATAAGAAGCTATAGTATGCTAGTCGGTTAAACAAACAAGCCTTCATACCAAACATTCACAAGGCAGAACCGAGAGCTAAAAGGAAATAGGTACTGCCTTAGTACCATAGTTTTTACCTTCTAACAAGGGTTTCTGCGAAACCAAAATACTTGTGCTATGTGTTACATTTCATGATTGGTCTATTGTTTGTTTTTCATGCACTTTACATTTACAAAGATTATTTGAATGAATGTTGCAAACAGTGGAATCAATTAGTTAGATAGACACTACCATTGCATATTGTATTCAGTAAAAAATTTTGAGGCTATTGATTCACCCCCTCCCCTCTCAATACTTTATCTTTCCTATCCCAACACATGCAAAAACATAAGGCTCAATGAGTTGATAAATAGTCTCCTCCCTTCTTTGTTGACCCTTAAGATTAATACTAATAGGTCTTCTAGAGCACATTAATGTAAAGACCCAACATTAAAAAATGAAAGCAATAGAAAGGTAATCTTTTTTTTATATATTTAAAAACTAATATCCTTGGAGACAAACATATATTGAACATGTACTTTTGAAAGACAAGGAAAACTTTTATTAATGAGTTTTATGTAATAAATATATAACTATAAATTAATTTGGAGCTTTTCCCTTTTGATTAGGTTAGCACTTTTCCCATCAATGTTTCAGATCATACTCATGATATATGATTAAAATGATAGTCAAATCTAAAACATACAAACTAAATATAGATTATGATGGACCATGGAAATTTTATGCATCTAAAAAACTATAAATATTTATTATATTTTTTTTTATGATGTAAGAATTGTTAAATCAGAAATTATTCATAGTCTATTATTATTTAATCTTCACATTTCTTTTATAAACGTCTATTATTAATAAAATTAAATATTTAAAATCATAGTAAATAATTTATTTTTAAATAAAGAAAAAATTAATAATTATTCTTATTTACAAATAACAACATTAAAACAACTTAAAAAGATCTATATTCCTAAATATCCACTTTAAAAAACTAATATATATCCTTATGTAATTTCATAAGGATGTTCAAAGAAATGTATATTAAAATGGAATTGAGGAAATTTTTATTATTTTGAAGGAGAAAAATATATTTATTCTGACATAAACATAACATAGGGTGCTCAATTACAGAGCTCACTTCCTTAACCGAAAATCCAAAGAGGCAGAGTTTTAGGGAAAAGAAAATGGAGAAATAGGCTTGGAACCATAATCTGAGATGTTATTCAATTCTTCCTTGGGAGTGCATAGCAGAGTGGAAGGTGTCCATGTTTCTATCCACGGGCTAAACAACTTATCCACACATAACGTTGGCACCTCCAATTCCGGAGGCTTCAGTTTATGGTCTTTGAATGGACTCATGCATTCCATTACCCTCTTCACCTTCATTTGAATAAGGTAATCCCCCACCCATGGGCACACTTTCATGATCCATCAAGTCAAAATCATGGTGAAAATATGAAGCATCAGCAACTTTCATTAGGTCTGCTCCTACTCCTACCCCTACCATAGCTCGCTGATCCAATGTTTTCTGAGAAGTGGCTTTCCTGTGTATGCGGCACAACACTATATCCTTCTGCAAAATAAATAGAAAAGCTTGTTTAATGAGAAAAGCAGTTGAACATTATCCATTTAAGACTTATTCTACAATACCAATACGAAATGGAGTTTCTTCTTGGACTGCTGTTCGTGGCAAGAAAAAGAGTTAATCTCTTTCTGTCCAGAACATTCTGATTGTCCCAACTTTGATTTGCAGTAAGATTTGCTCTTTTGTTTTGTGGACAGTTTCTGTTTGTTTTACCTTTATTTGTTGCAGTTTCTGTTATCTCTAGGTAACTTGAAGTTGTTTTGTTTTGACGGTCTATTTTTTATCCGTAATAGATTGGGCCCTTCCCATTTATTTGAATAAAAAATAGAGTGATGAAATGAGTGTGATGATTAAGAATGTTAAATTTGTTATATAAACATCACCTTTCTTGCAGAGTGAAAATCTGGCATTCTATATTCATTCATGATCCAGTCCGTTTTCTCTCCACTTGGGGCTTTTCCTCTGTAGAACACCAATGTCTTTTTAAGCCCAATACATTCAAACTTATGGTCTCGGACTGGTTTCTCCGCTCCTGTAGCTTTCCAATAACCAGACACAGTAAGTCTGCTTCTTCTGGCTGCCGCGCATTTTTTATCAACAGGAACAAAGAAGAACCATTCTCTTTCTCCGACAAACGCAAGATCTACAACATCGATTCAAAAAACATAACCCACCACCCAGCTGATAAACCCACTTGAACGTACAAAGAAAAAGGTAGACCCACTTATAGTAAACAAACCCTAAACGATTTAACGACCTTATAAAACACAAAAAAGAACAGATTCATCCATTGGCTTTTTAGGGTAACTCGAATGACTTTTTAGGGCAACTCAAAACAATACAGTATTTATGATTTACACTATCCAAATCTTCATTTTGGAATATGATACGATTTGGATATTCCAACAAATCTTGAAATTGAAACATCTAAAATCTAAAATATATGATTTAGATCGCTCAAATTTTCATTTCAGAACATTTAAATTTATAAGTTCATAAGAACCCTACTACATGAATACCTGGGAGTTGCCATGGATCATAACGATACAAATCCAATGTTCCAATTACTTCAAAGCTGAAAGGCTGGCCTTGTACCTTTTTCCTGAGATAGAAGCTCACTAACTCCTCTTCTGTAGGATGGAATCTAAAGCCTGGAAGATCGAAATCGCCATACAAACTGCCCTCCATCTTTACAAATCAATTTAACTTAAAAATTCAACAAAGGAATGTAATTCTTTGGCTGCACTTTATGAACAAAAACAATCAGGAAACTTGAGATTGTATTGGACATTTCTCTCCCATGTAGAGAGTTAATAAAGGAAAAGAATTATGGAAGTGTCCCACACGCAGAGATCTTAGTTGTTTTCCAGTCATTGTTTTTGCAGACTTTAGAAGTAAAGAGGGCAATGAGACAAAATTGTTACAGTCAATCCTGCGAAGTTACGCAGAGATTGACAACATAAAGAATATTGAATTGGCTCAAGTCAGAATGTCATCGTCAATTTGGAAGAAACATTAAGATACCATCGTACTTTATTCTGGTCTTTGTGTTCCCACGCGTTTTCACAGATCTGCTATCTATTTCGGTTTCATGTCCATTTTAAGACAATTTAATCTCCATAACAACGAAAAAGTTGCTAGCTGTTTGGTTTACAGAATGAAAGATAATCGATTTTAACCTCGGTTGTAGATTTCTTTTATAAGTTGAATCAAATAAACATTAATTAACATGTGAATTGCCAATCTATGCGACCTATGGGGAAATCACTTATATTCGTAATTCAGGTCAAAATGACCTTCTAGAAAAGTTACCGATGGTAGAATAATAGTTGTATAGAAGTTTTTAAAAATAGAACTCTTCATCTACTTTAGAATTTATTAGAAACTTCCTATTAGGCTTGAATATTTTTATATATAATTATTAGAAGTTAGATATTTCAAATTGGAATCTTATAGATGAAAATCTTTTGGAGAGATCATTATTAAGGATTGTTTATGAAGAAGAAGTTAAGTTATAGCAAAGAAAAATATTGAATTTAAAATTGATTGATTTTAAAAATATGATTGATTATTTTAATGAAGTTTCTTATTTAAAAGTCAAAGTAGAAAAATTATGGTAAGAATATAAAAATAAATTCTTAATTAATTGATATGATTAAAAGTAGGCTTCCCTTGTTCTTAAAAATATTAAGAATTTAGGAAAAAAGATCATTCAACTACGTTGTGCAGCCAAGAGTACACATTTATATGACTAATTTTATAAATAAATTTTAGATGAAGATTCTCAACTAATTAAGGAGAGACATTCTAAAAAGCTACAACAAGTGCATAGCATTAAAGAAGAAAATTTACTTTATTATT
>BSBK01007074.1:707500-792432 GCA_027943335.1 Chamaecyparis obtusa
CCAATATTTTCAATGTAGCAATAAATATTATTCTTCTTTAACCAATAATCAACTTTAGTAGAAAAATATCTCCATAGATTTATGAATTCATTAAGAAGAATTTTATAGTTGGTAACATTGTTATTCAAATATTTCTTAATTTTTGATCCATTAACAGACACATCATATCTACAATCCATACTTGAATATATCTTAGAAAGATAAAATTTGCACACCATCAATCAAAAAAATACCTTTCTAAACCACAAAACAACTATCTTATCTTTAGAGAAGTGTTCATACCTTATTTCCATGCTGAGAAGATACCAAACATCTAATTTTGTGGGGGAAAATAGATGAACAATCCCCCTTATAAATTGTATTCTAAGTCATTTGACAGAGGAGGAAATAACATTTGGAATGGATGTTAAACCACCATCGAAAATACACTCTGTATTTCATAGAAAATGTATCTTATTTCTTTCTTTTGATTCTTTGAAATCGTAAAACAATCACCACGCTCTTCAACATTCTTGAAGATCTTAGAAACACATGTTATCATGTTACATCTTTAGAAAACTACACCATCATTTCAAAACCTTGCACTAGGTATTGTATTGTTATATTTATAAACAATTAAACCATCCTTTTTCATTTTGGCAGTTTCATTATTTCTGACATTGATATTTATACTAGATTCAACTTTTATGTTTCCATATTGATTGCAACCATTGTAATATTTATTGAATTTCTTGACATAATTGTTCACATTCAGTCTATTTTAATTCACTTTACTTCTACACTGAATTGCCTTATGCCCTAACTTATTATAATGAAATCATCTTCAATTGAAAATATAATTCCTTCTCAAGATTCTAAAATCATTAAATCTGTGTCCTAAAATTTTGTAATAAAAAGACCATCAACTAAAGAGTACCTTGAAAGAATAGAAGGAGATCTATAATTTTGTGTCCTCTTTCTATAGTTTTCTTGTGCTAAATTCATTTTTTTTCTTCTTCTTTTAGTCTACTATATTCTTAACTTCTAGCTGCTTATGGCTAACTATATTCTTTTTATCTTCAAACTTATTTTGATCTTCCATATTCTTCTTATATTATACCATCTTCTTCTGATTTAATATGTGCTTTTTGTTTTCCTCTTGCTTCTAGTCAACCATGTCCTTATTGTCTTCCTCTTACTTCTAGTCTACTATAAACTAGGAAACTTTCTTTTTTTGTTCTTTTTGATTCTGATCCATTATTTTCTTCTGATCTACCATGTCCTTATTATTTTATTCTTGCATCTTCTCTAGTACAATCTAATTAGCCTCCGCAAGATCTTCTAATTCAACCTTTCTGTCCTCACTATTCATGGATAGAGTGGATTATATTTTGTCTTGATTAAGTTTCATTTCTATATAATTTCCCCATCTACCATTATATTTATTTATAAAACATATATTCTCACATTTTTATTTAATATAATAGAACTTACCAAGAGCCCTGAAACCATATGAAACCCTTTTACCACTTTATTTCTTTCTAATAGTACAACCTGACCCTTTTTTAACATGACTTCATATCCCTTTTTTCACATTTGACATACATCCAAAACATTATGTTTCAAAACTTCAACTTAAACTAAAAATCATCAATTCTATGCTTACCATAAGTTGAAATAGTTCTTATTCCTTTAATTTGAAAAATTCCTTCTCTTGAAAATCTAATTATTTCACCATCATAATCTTCCAATTTGATAATTATTTTTATTTTTATTTATCTCTTGTCATATGATTTGAACATCTAGAATCTATGATCCATGCATCTACAATGACTTTAGCATGCAAGGAAATTTGCTCTCATTTTTGAGAAATGGATAAAAAAAAGTATTGCTCAATTGTTTCATTAGTATCTTTATCTTCAATAAATTATTCTTGTACTGAACATTAGTTCCTTTACCTCTACCTTTGAAAATAATTAAATTTGAAATGTGCTTTTCTTTGATTGCCTTTTCTATCTTCATCTTCAAAATTACTATGATAATATGTATACTTGTGATCATTACCAAAATTTCTTATCCTTCCACAATTGAAACACCAACGAGGTAACTTACCTTTGTTTCTTCCCCAAAACTTTACTTGAATCTTCTTGAAATATATGCTTCAACATCATTTGACATCTTTCATAGCTTCAGTTTATCATCTTTAACAACTCTAAATAAAGTTCTCTTTTTTCTCTTTCAACTTATTCAAGTTGAAATGTTGAAAGTGACCTAATGAGATGATCAATGAAATATTGGATTAGATCATTGGTCTCCCTTATTGAATATTATATTGGTATGAAATCCTTTGGTAGGATTAATAGGATCTTGAGTAAAAAATTTGTGTCTCCTATATATCCATCTAAAACTTTGATTCCATCAAGAATATCAATAACTCTATACATACATCTTTTAATTGTCTCATCTTTTGCTTTGATTTCTCAAAACTTCATAAGTTTCTATTTGAGATTCACCAGTCTTGCTTGTTTTTCCATCAAGTCCCCTTCATACACTAGAACTATCTTATCCTAGATATTTTTTGTACCTTTTAAACCTTTCACTTTTCCAAAATCTATATCACATAGACTACTATAAGGAATTTCTCTTTCTTTTGCATTGCTTGTTTTTATCTTTATTCTTTGATAGTCAATGGTTTGCCAAAAGGAGGATAAAATCTCGTTCGAATCACCCCCAAAAAACATTCTATAAGGTTTCAAGATAGGCTTCTATCCTTTCCTTCCAATAGGGAAAGTTCATTCCATCAAATATTGGTGCTTGAAAGTGTATATTTTGTGTCATCTTGGCTCTACCTCAAGCAATTAAGCTTCCAATAGAGGAACCTTATTTTGACACTAATTGATAAACACACTTTGGATACTAGGATTGGGGGGGGGATGGTGCATCGACACAAAACAAAAACCCATCAACTAAATTTAGTAATTGCCAACTGAAATAGTGTGTAAATGAAGAAAAGAACTACAAACAAAAGAATACTGAGTTTTATACATGAAAAACTTAAACTTGGAAAAACTATGATGAAACCTTTACCACAAAGATAATTCATTGAAGTATATAATATGATTACAAAAGATTAGGATCTCACTCCTTTGGATTAAGAACTAGAGGTTCACTAGGAATACAACAATGGATATGGATATGAAGGCACATTTCCTTACAATAATGAATATAGATGAGAAGGCTCATTTCCTTCTTATATAAATCATCTAGATCATTAGATTTTACAACAAGGTCTCCCAAGACAAAAGATATTATAAATAAGTTTCATGTTGGCCAAGTTATTACAAACAAATTTATGTTAGCCAAGGAAATAGTAAAATGCAAATAAGACCAACACCAAAGGCATCCAAACCAAGGACCCAAATGGATAAGTGATAAACATTGATTACATAGGTCTCATATAGTATTAATTCATATGGATTAGATAAAAGCATTAAGTATAAGACCTAGACCTCAATTTGATACTTAAACAATCAATAAATAAAAGACGCATATGTAAATTTGAAAGCATGATCCATCCCAAGACAAAGAAGGACCAAGGAAATGCTACACATTTCCCAAAACTAGATCTTCAATTGTTATAACAACTACCACAAACAAGTCACATGTGTAGAAGAAAAATTCCAACTTTATAGATGTAACCAAACCACCCGTAGACACCCAATTTTTTCCATTTAACATTAATTATATTTAATTTAATTAATGACCCCAAATAACATTATAATTAATTATATTTATTAAATTCATCTATTTATTTAATTAAATTTAAATACTACCCCTCCTAATGTATTAAATTTAATTTAATACATGTTTATCCACATTCCCTTTTTAAATAAATTTTTAATTTATTTATTCCCTCACATGCTGTATTTTTACTAAACCATGATTGAATTTAATTTAATTTAATTTAATCCTAAAGCTAACCTAGATGCTATCCTACACATATGATCACTTTCTATCTAATAGGTGTACTTACTAATTAACTAAGGTTAATTAGGCTAAATTTTGGATTCCTACACCTATTACTCCTAATTATTTTCTCACACGTGTGAGAAAATTTCTAAAAATTGCCTTTTCAAAAATTGCCTAAACAAGGCTTCTTACATTTTTTGATGACACTTCTTAAAATTACCCAAAACATGAAAATAGACTTTTTTCTTACACATCTCTTACACACACTTACACATGTACTTGGAGTACACATTGACCCTTCACATCCCAAGTTTCTCACACATGTGTGAGTAAGTCTTGGAATTTACATGGCTTATGTGTCTCCTTGGTGGAACCTATGTGGATACCACATAGATGCCACCCCACCCCAACCCTCCAAAATCCTATAAATAGGACCCTTGCCTCAAGAAATCATCCATCATTTATGTATGTAGAATTATAATGCTAGTTTGTTTTTGCATTTAGTGTTTTTCATTAACCATTTGGTAGTTGTTAAATTTTCATGGTAGATTTAGTTTCATTCCATACTTAGATTCATTTCTAGTGTTAGTCTTTCATGTGATTGAGCTTGAAGGTTTCTTCCATAGCTCCTTCTTGAGCCTCATTGGATTCTTATTGAATGCTTGGGGATTTCTTCCATAGCTCCTTCTTGAGTAGTTCAATCTTGGTTTTAGCTTGCATTAATAGTGGGATTCATATTTTTATTGGGAAAACACACCCACAACACTCTCTAAGATCTTAAATCAAGAAATTATTGGGTGCACTTTCTTCATGCTCATTAGAGGTTGTGGTGGAAGCCTTTGTTTTGGTTTTCTAAGTTCATATAAAATGTTAGATTAACATTGTATATCTTGTTTATTCCTAACATTCGTATGTTTGAGATTTCTCGTAACAGGTAGGTTTTCATCATATACACAACCATCTTCTATGAAGAGATCTACATGCCACATTAGAAGCCATGTTAAAAGCCATTTCAACTTGTTACATCAAAATTTTCTACAAAATATTTCTAGATTAGATTAGCAGTTAGAAAGAATTGCAACACAAGATGACACTTTGTCTAGAACACCAGGAACGCATTCTTTATCATCGGAGAATTCCACAACCAAGAGAAAAACTTGAAATCATTTTTATGAGTAGAAGGACATCTTCAAATCAGATTTTCAGAATTAAAAAAAACTCTAAAAATAATACGACTACAAGTAAACAATAGTCATCAGAACTATATATAATTTTGGATATAAAATTATAACACAAAGGTATTGTAAAACTTCATCTTCACATGATTAGAAGATACATACTTGTATTCTATTTTTTTTAAAATACAAGATACATACTTGACTTCCACTATTCTGAAACCATACTAGATAAATACATGTCTTCCATTGCACTATAGCTCAACGTTTAAAATATACTTTTCCTTCCACTACACTATAGGTTCACCACACAAACACACATCAGTAAGAATAGAAAGCTTCCAGACAACAAAGCTCAAGTGAACACAAAATCAAAATCCTTTGAAATACTATATTTAACATCAATGACAACAAACAATAGTCATATATTTTTAACAAATAATTAATCATAGGATACATATAATAATTACTCGGTAGGTTTTTAAATAGGTAATATAAGAAGTGGTACAAATTGATTTTTTACAACTAATATAATAAATAAAGTATTTCTGAAGTTTTCCTAAAAAATATGGTACGAGTATCCTATATATATGTAATGTTGATGAAGGGTTCTCCCCTTAATACCACAAACACATAACAGAAATAGAGAAACAACAACAATATGCAAGAACAGAAAATTGGCTTCTTATTATCTCCACAAATGTGGAATTACAAACTTTCAGAATTACAATATGCAAAGCCACATGGGCATTCCCTTACAATATTCTGTAGGACAAAGCCTTGAACTATTACCCAGATCTACTACCCAGAACTATTCTGAACTGCTTAAGACAATAATACAGCCTTCCTTATATAGGCAATTTTCCACCGCCTGGGAAGGTTCCAGAATTTTAGCCAACAAGGCCGACCAAACTTAGAATTATTTTATTTTACATTTTATTACATCATAGTCGGCTCAAGATAACCTTTGAAACCCGAACAGAAATTTTGAAGAAAATTATTTTCTGCCATTTCAGGTGGCCCAACTTCCGAAGACCATAAGCCATCACCAGTTGACCCGATCAGCTATTATAACCCCATTTCAGAAACACCACGAAGTGCTCTACAGGCTTGACCCATGCAAGCGCCTGTCACCCAAATTTTTGACCTCATCTGGGGCCTCTAAAGCCTTCAAAACTGAGTTCAAAGTTTCTATACCCTGCTGCCAATACCGAAAATCTTCAATATCTTCCAATATACACTTGATCTGGAAATGAAACTTTATTGGCAGACTTATATGACCAAAATGAACCTCCAAGAAAGAAATCAGATCATTCTGAGCACATACGAAAATTACCAAAAATAGTAACTTTCCATAAATAGCAGCTCTGCACAAAATAACCCTTATTGAATATAAAAACAAAAATATTTTTGGGTGATGCAAGATTGCTCTTACACCCAGGATGCTCCTGCATCAGACACCCGGGGTAATTTGAGAAGTGACCCTGTCACGACTCAGGTGTGCAGAGGAAAACCAAGACGGTTAACCTCCTCCTTTGTTAGCCTTGATGAATCTTCAATAGGTCATCCTTTCTATTTGACCAAATAATCTTCATATGTCCTGTTCCTTGTGCTTCTGCCAACACGACTGTCCAGTATGTCTTCAATCTCCTTGATATCTGAACTGGTTGCTGGAATACTCCACTGTGCTGCTGCAACCTCATCTTCAACACCTCTTTCATGATACTCTGTCAAATCTGAAATGTTAAACACTGGTGAAATATTCAGCTCACTAGGCAATTCTACCTCATATGTATTTCCTGAATCATGCTTCTTCAGTATCTTACATGGCCCGAACTTCTTCATTTTCAACTTGTTATATGTACCAACCGAAAACTGCTCCTTCCGCAAATGAACCATGACTTCATCGCCAACCTGAAATTCCTTATGCCTCCTTTTCTCATCTGCCTTAGCCTTATACTGCGCATTCATCTTGTTAATATGCTTCCTCACCTCCTCATGAATGTTCTTCAAGTGTTCCGCAAAATCCTCAGCTTCAGCACTACTTATTTCTCCTTTATCTATCTTTCTCAATTCAGATGCATTTCTCGGACTACTTCCATATACAATCTGGAATGGTGATTTACCAGTGCTCCTGTTGACAGAATTATTGTATGCAAATTCCGCCTGTGGTAAAATCAAATCCCATCCTGTTGGTTTATCTCCAACCAAACATCTTAGCAAATTTCCCAAACTCCTATTCACCACCTCTGTCTGTCCATCAATCTGTGGATGATGTGATGAACTGAACTTCAAATCTATCTTCAACTTCTTCCACAATGTACGCTAGAAATATCCAACAAACTTAGTGTCCCGATCTGAAACTATGGTCTTTGGCAAACCATGAAGTCTCACAACTTCTCTGAAAAACAATTCTGCTACATGAACAACATCATTAGTCTTCTTGCAGGGAATGAAATGTGCCATCTTTGAAAATCTGTCAACCACCACAAAAATTGAATCATGTCCCCGCTGAGTCCTCGGTAAACCAAGAACAAAGTCCATGTTGATATCCTCCCAAGGCTTCTCTGGTACAGATAATGGCTGATACAACCCTGTATTCTACTTCACTCCTTTCACCATCTGACATACTCTGCAACTTTGTACAAACTTCTTCACATCTTGCTGCAACTGTGGCCAATAATAATTCTCACTAACCAAACCAAGGGTTTTATCACGACCAAAATGTCTAGCCAATCCTCCGCTATGCTTCTCCTTGATGAGATTCTCCCTCATAGAACTTCGTGGAATGCACAACTGACTCCCTCTGAATAGCATATCATCTTAGATGATGAAATCCAGCCATTTTTTCCTGTCTAGAGTAACAGGTTTTGTACAAGCTTTCCAAGCTTCACCAAAATCAGGATCCTCTGGATACAAATTCTTGAGTTCCTTGAACCCAACCACTTCAATCTGCATTTCTGTCAACAATAGTTGCCTTCTGCTAAGAGCATCTGCAACCCTATTAGACTTTCCACTCTTGTGTTTCAAAACAAATGTATAACTTTGCAAAAACTCAACCCATTTCAAATGCTTTTGATTCAACTTTCCTTGACTATTCAAATATTGCAAAGCTTGATGATCAGTATACAAAAAAAACTCCTTAGGAAGCAGATAATGTCTCCACTTCTTTAATGCCTGAACTATAGCATAAAATTCCTGATCATAAACAGAATATTTCCTCTTGGCATCATTTAACTTCTCACTGAAATAAGCAACAGGTTTACCTTCTTGGCTCATAACAGCTCCTATTGCAGTACCACTAGCATCACAATCTACTTGAAACACCTTATTGAAATCTGGAAGTGCTAAAAAAGGTTGTTCTGTAACTTTTCATTTCAACAACTGAAAACTCTTTTCTGCCCCATTAGTCCACTTAAACTCTTTTCTATTCCCTCTCATTGTTTCAGTCAAGGGTCCACAAATACTGCTAAAATTTCTGATAAACTTTTTGTAAAAGCTAGCCAAACCATGAAAAGATCTTACCTCAGTAGCACTCCTTGGAGTAGGCCATTCAAAGATAGCCTGTACCTTCTCTGGGTCCATTTTTAGACCTTCTGCTGAAACTACAAATCTCAAATACACTAACTCTTTTTTCACAAAACTGCACTTCTTCAAATTAATCAACAATTTCTCTTCTCTCAACTTCTAAAATACCATATAAATATGCATCATATGCTCATCCAATGTCTTACTAAAGATCAAAATATCATCTAGGTAAACAATGACAAACTTACCCAGAAATTCTTTCAGAACCTCGTTCATGAGCCGCATGAAAGTGCTCGGTGCATTGGTTAGCCCAAAAGGCATGACTAACCACTCATATAGTCCTTCCTTTGTCTTGAAGGCAGTCTTCCATTCATCTCCTTCTCTAATCCGAATCTGATGATATCCACTTTTTAGATCTATCTTTAAAAAATACACAGCTCCACTTAAACAGTCCATAATATCATCCATTCGTGGCAATGGAAACCTATACTTGATTGTGATCTTGTTTATTGCCCTAGAATCTATACACATCCTCCATTCTCCATTCTTCTTTGGTGCTAATACCACTGGTACAGCACAGGGACTCAGACTCTCATGGATCAATCCTTTTTGTAACAACTCATGTACCTGTCTGTTCAACTCCTCACTTTCCGCAGGTGTCATTCTGTGTGCTGCCTTATTTGGCAAACTCGCTCCTAGGATCAAGTCCATCTGATGACTGATCTTCCTGACTGGTGGTAATCTATCAGGCACATTATCGGATACAATATCCTGAAACTCATTCAACAAATTTGCAACTTCTACAGGAACATCTTCTACTTCCTCTTTACCAGCTTTTGGAATTAAAGCAAAACATACATGCTCATGCCTCATACCATCTAGGAAATTTCTTCCATCAACAAAAGTTATCGTTGCATTACCACATACCTTTTCTTCAGTCTCCTTCAATGGTTTTAGCTTATGTCGCACTCCATCCTTTGTCAGGGAATAGGTATTCGCATGACCATCATGTACAACACATCTGTCAAACTGCCATGGTCTACCCAACAACATATGACATGCATCCATAGATATGATATCACACAATACCTCATCTTGGTATCCACCAATCTTGAACTTCACCAGGCATTGTTCATTGACCATGACCTTGTGGTCATCCTGTACCTAGGCAATCCGATATGGATGTGGGTGTTTCTATCTCTTGAGCTTCAACTTTGTCACCATCTCTTCTGATACCAAATTGTCAGCGCTTCCACTATCAATAATCACATCACAATATTTACCTTCACACTTGCACCTGGTGCGAAACAGACTCCTCCTTTGCTCAGGTTCATTCTCACCACTCAATAGGACTCTTCTGTTAATCAACATTTCTCCTCTTTCAGCATCTTTAGAATTTGATGATCTGGCATCTTCATCTACATGTGCAACTCTGGCCTGGCCTTCATTTCTCCTCTCTATTCTACCTTGGCGCTGAGGACATTCAAATGCCCTATGACCTTCTTCTCCATAGTGAAAACATGTTCCACAGAAGCCTCCTCTTCCAGATCCTTGTCCTCTTCCTCTTCCTCTCTGATCTCTATTATTCTGATCCTACAAGCGATTGGAATTATTTCCACGCTGATTCTGACTGCTACTGGCCTCATCCTTCTTTTTCAGATCTTCATTTCGGCCACCATATGACCGTCCACCAGATCGTCCACCGCGACCTCTTCCATTTTGCCTGCTCTCAAACTTCTTGTTCAGCTTTTCCTCTACTTTTAGGGAAAATTGGTATGCCTCCTCAATACTGCTCATTCAAACCAGATTCAACTCCTCCTGAATGCTTGGCCTTAACCCATTAAGGTATCGGGTAACTTTCTCCTTATCAGCTTATGCATGGCCTGTTCTGATGAGAAGTCGATAGAACTCCTTTGTATACTCCTGAACAAATCTTCCTGCTTGCTTCAAACTCTGCATTTTCTTCAGTAGGTCAAGCTCATAATCAGCAGGAATGAACTGTCGCTTCAATTTATCCACCATCCGATCCCATCTTGTGATTTTCTCCTTTCCCCTTCTATTTCGCTCCAACTGAATCTCTTGCCACCATATCTTCGCATGACCTTTCAGTCTGGGCTTCGCAAATTTGACCCTATGAGGATCCTCAACATCTTCATACTCAAAATATTCCTCACATTCATTGATCCACTCGATCAATTTTTCTGGGTTAAGATTTCCAGAAAATGTAGGAACCTCAATCTTAGGTCTTTTCCCAATCTTAGAAATGGTCCGAAAAAGTCTTTCTTCCTCCTGGTTCACAATTTCGACTTCTCCTTCTTGATATGCTTCTTCAGCTTCATCCTCGCTTTCATCTCTGACATTAAGATTCATTCCTCTACGAATCTCTTCTTGCAATGCTCGCACTTGTCTCTGCAGTTCCCTAACCTTAGGTGTTACAACACCATCTCTTCTGCCACGTTCCCTTCGTGGAGGCATTTTTGCGATGCATGCTGAAACCCTAACCACGGTCCTGGTGCAAACTACCTCACAGTCAGTGATCTGTTTACACACTCAGGAACTCCTGCTCTGATACCACTTGATGAAGGGTGCTCCCCTTAATACCACAAACACATAACAGAAATAGAGAAACAACAACAATATGCAAGAACAAAAAATTGGCTTCTTATTATCTCCACAAATGTGGAATTACAAACTTTCAAAATTACAATATGCAAAGCCACATGGGCATTCCCTTACAATATTCTATAGGACAAAGCCTCGAACTATTACCCAGATCTACTACCCAGAACTATTCTGAACTGCCTAAGACAATAATACAGCCTTCTTTATATAGGCAATTTTCCACCGCCTGGGAAGGTTCCAGAATTTTACCCAACAAGGCCGACCAGACTTAGAATTATTTTATTTTACATTTTATTACATCATAGTCGGCTCAAGATAACCTTTGAAACCCGAACAGAAATTTTGAAGAAAATTATTTTCTGCCATTTCAGGTGGCCCAACTTCCGAAGACCATAAGTCATCACCAGTTGACCCGATCGGCTATTATAACCCCATTTTGGAAACGCCACAAAGTGCTCTAGAGGCTTGACCAGTGTAAGTGTTCGTTACCCAAATTTTTGACCTCATCCGAGGCCTCTAAAGCCTTCAAAACTGAGTTCAAAGTTTCTGTACCCTGCTGCCAATACCAAAAATCTTCAATATCTTCCAATATACACTTGATCTGGCAATGAAACTTTATTGGTAGACTTATATGACCAAAATGAACCTCCAAGAAAGAAATCAGATCATTCTGAGCACATACGAAAATTACCAAAAATAGTAACTTTCCATAAATAGCAGCTCTGCACAAAATAACCCTTATTGAATATAAAAATAGAAATATTTTTGGGTGATGCAAGATTGCTCTTACACCCAGGATGCTCCTGCATCAAATGTGTATTGAATAGAAAATAAGAAACACAATATCATCTTGTGTAATATTATTTTTCTTCTATTTGACTTTGTCCCATATTTTCTTATATTACATCAAAGCAGGATCAATTTTTGTGTCCATTATTTTATAGCGAGGAAGGAATATTGGCACTAATTTTTTTGGATATACTATGGAGATTCAATTTGATCCTAATATTCTCTCCAAATCATTTTTGATGCTCCTAAGAAGATAAAAATATGAAGAACCAAATTTATGAGTGAGATTGAAGGCTTTCTATAGGAGATAAATACTTGCATTCCATGAGATGGAATTTTCAAGTTCTTAGTGCTGCCATGATTTTGTATAGAGAAGAAATGTGACTTTTCCATCATGGGTCAACATGTAGAGAGAAGAAAATTAAGGGGAATTGTTATGATGGACAATACACCATAGTGTAGAAGTGAGATCCCAAAGATTAAATGTAGAGCACTAGGTAAAACTTTAGTGGTAAATATTTACCAATTAGCAAATCAGTGAGATTGAAGAGGGTGGCTAGATCGCCTTGATTTTATAAATATTTAGTAAAATGCACTTTAATTTTACCATTATTTTAATTAATTAATTGTATCAATATAAATATTTCACCAATAAAATATAAATTTTCCAAATGGTCTATTTAATATTTTTGCTGACAATTTCGAAAGCGTGTCTAAATCGACAAACCCAATACAAAAAGTATTTTTTGAAACGATGTCTTAATTCTCCACCATATTTTCCAATATAATTAATCATTGAATGGTCTTGGAGGATTGATTTCACCAATTCTATTATAAGTCCAACCTAATGGATTGAGTGTAATTGCCTATAAATTTATAATGTATATATTTTGTAAAGGTGACGCAAGAGAGGATATAGAGAGGGGCAAAAGGAACACCCTAACTAGATCCACCTTACAGAAAAATACACAGAAGCAAAAACACAACAAGTGAGAGAGAGAATGTAGATACTTTTCATATATTATCTTTAATTTTATTCATACATGTCGAGCTGTAAGGCCTTCCTAGTTTAGGCCAGATATTACAATCAAATACAGAAGTCCTAAGTCCTCCAACATGCAAGGATCTACCAATTGTTAGATTAGGTGAAATACTAATCTCCCAAGAACACCTGCATGCATAACCCTGTCACATGGAAGAAGCAAAGAACAGAAGCAAGAAAAATCTATGGAGGCCAAAAAGCCAGAGACATTTTATGGACATGTAAAGAGCAATTGTATTCTAAGATTATCTAAAAAGAATGTACAAAGGGTTCAACCATATAAGTGAACAATAAAACCCTAAAGCTATAAAGCAAAAAATAAAGCTAGGTTGCACATTATAATTAATAAATATATTAATTATAATGCACCTAAAAGATAGCTTAAGTAAATAGAGTAATAAATGACTTAATTAATTAAACCAAAGTGATTTAATTAATAAGCATAAAGTATGATTAGTCTAACACCCCCCCTTAAGCGTAGCTCAAGAGGGAAGCTAACCTAGCACAGCTATGAAAGCAGAAAATGGGTCCCGGCAACAAGGCCTGATCAGGTACCCAGTACAAGAAAATAAACTAGATGAAGGAAACAAAGCCTCCAATCTAGGGAATGTCCCAAAGAAAGGAACAAGAAAGAGCATGAAGCATCTCCGAAGCATGTCTGAAAAATCTGTCAGAAGATACTGCTGGAACCCCCACTGAAGTGCATGACCAGGTAGAGAAGACAAAGTCTAAAGAGCTGATCAATCGAAGAGGTGACCTCCAAAAAAGGAATGAACGAGTGTCTATATAGTAGATGATCCATCTCACCGAAATGCATAGGTGCCTAGCCACTGCATCCACCTAGTACATAGGAACAAAAACTGAATACGTAGATCACTCAACCGAACCAAGGAAGCAATAGAACCAACAGGTGAACCCCCCCATAATGCTGAACTGGGAGAGGGGTGACAGGAACACTGAAATGCAATGCCAGAAACATCTGCAAGAAGAAGAATCAGGAACACCAACAGTGCAACAGAAGTACACGCATAGGATAAAGGGCGGTGTCGAAGAAGAAGAATAGATCTTCTGGACACACAGCATGGGCTAATGTCATGGAAGGTACACTCACTTGACAAAGGTGGATGAGCACAAAAGGCAAAACATCATAACCCCCCATGGCACTTTATAACTGAGTGCGAGTACAAACAAACACAAGGTGTACAAGATCCTAGATATGCAGAAGTAGGCACTTTATCTTAGTGCGTTTTATAGAACAAAGATGCAATAGAAGAGCATGCAAGCTCAAAAGACAGAAAGAAGAGTGAGCTATGAACTCAGAAGAAGAGATCCTCGGACCTGTAGAACCAAGCACTCCACCAGAGGGCATAAACTGCCAAACGCGGAGGAGTGAAAACTTGGAGTAGAATCTGGAAAAATAACCTCAACCACTGAATAGCACACTGAACCAGCTTTTCAACAATATCTTGTTTGCCAAAAAAGGAGTCCGGATGAGCCAGATATGACTCCCGGAAGGCAAAAAAAGATATCAGACTTCAACAGAAAAAAACACTATTGAAATGGTGGAACCAAAAACCCTAACCTCCACCATCGAAAAGTGCTCGGAAAGAGCTTTCCGACGGTATATGGAAGTCAGAAAAATATCCCCGGATGCTCCCTGTAGAGCAAGAAACATCCAGGTACCCCCAAAAAGGCAAAAAAGAGTGCAAATAGGCCCCAGGGGCTTAACCCTAAGCTGCGGGCACCCATATGACCAGGGGCCGATTGCATAAGCCATGGGGGGCAGGCGGTGGGCGGGCCGGTGGAGCGGAGGCCGTGGGCGGCGGCACGGGCGGCGGAGGCCGCAGATTGGTGGTGCGGTGGCCGCTGGTGGCGCGGCAGAGGAGCGCGGGTGGTGCTGTGTAAAATACACAGGCTGCGTTAATTTCAAATGCAAAAATCATTAAAAACAATGATTTTTTAATATTTTTTTCTTGATTTTCGTGCCCGTACGGCACTAAAACCAAAATTTTTTTGTCTCAGAGCCACGTTGTCCAAAATGGACAAGTTTTATATGGATTTAGGGGTTCTTGGGCCTTCCGGACACAATGGTGGTGTCCATTTTTGCCCAAGGTGAGCCAAATTTTGGCTCCCCCCAGATCCACAAAAAAAACTTCTGAAACCCTTGAAAACCTCCTGCTTCTGAAACACTTCAACAAAACATGAACAACAAGCAGCAAGATGGCTCTGATACCATGTTAGATTAGGTGAAATACTAATCTCCCAAGAACACCTGCATGCATAACCCTGTCACATGGAAGAAGCAAAGAACAGAAGCAAGAAAAATCTATGGAGGCCAAAAAGCCAGAGACATCTTATGGACATGTAAAGAGCAATTGTATTCCAAGATTAAGTAAAAAGAATGTACAAAGTGTTCAACCATATAGGTGAACAATAAAACCCTAAAGCTATAAAGCAAAAAATAAAGCTAGGTTGCACATTATAATTAATAAATATATTAATTATAATGCACCTAAAAGATAGCTTAAATAAATAGAGTAATAAATGACTTAATTAATTAAACCAAAGTGATTTAATTAATAAGCATAAAGTATGATTACTCTAACACCAATAATATCTAATATTCTATCTTCTATCTTATTACTAAACTTTCCCCTCAAAACTAACTCCCTAAAGTATAACCAAACAACTACATTTATACATGAGGCTACCAAACATGTCAGCCTTCAGATCCACCATCAACAAAAGGAATGACTAGATCTAGGTCCACATGCTTCCCAATGATAGATACCATCATTAAATCTGTGACCAAAATTAATTGCAAGAGTTGGCCTCAATAGGAATCCAAAATAAACAAGTTGGTAAGAAAGGATCATTGAGCACCAAAAAAGCATCACCGAGCACCAGGGAAATTCACCGAGCACTAGAGAGATAATCGACCAACACTAGTAAACAAAGGAAACTAAGCAACACCAAACCAATTCAGTCAAAGCAGGAACTAAGCAACACAAAATTTCTAAGGATCCAAGATGCTCTTGCATTAAACACTAGGGGTTATTTGAGAATGATTCTCTAAATCATGAAATAGGTACGATTTGAGCTGCATCCAACTTAGATTGTGAAATCCATGAACTATCTTCAATTGGTCTATTCTTCCACTTTACAAGATATTCCATATACTGTTTTCCTCTTGTACTTTTGCCAATTCTTTGTTGCAAAATATGTTCAACTTCTTCTATCTGTTTCTTAGGATAATCATTTGGTACTATCATTTCTTCATCCGACTCATGATACTCATACAAATTAGAAATGTTGAAAATAGGTGATATAGCCATGTCATTAGGTAACTCAATCTTATAAGAATTTCCACTGTTAAATTTCTTTAAAATCTTACAAGGTCCAAACTTCTTCATTTTCAACTTCCCATATGTTCCAATAGGAAATCTTCCTTTTTTCAAATGAACCATCACTTCATCATCGATCACAAAATTCTTATGTCTTCTTGATCTATCAGCTCTATCTTTGTATTTCTGATTACTTTTCTCCAACTTATGTTTAACATCTTCATGCAATGTCTTCATGTACACAAAAATTTTTACTCCTTCAACACTTTTCTCTCCTTCATTACCAATATCCCTTAAATCTAATATACCTCTCGGTTGTATGCCATTTACAATCTCAAAAGGTGTTTTTCTAGTACTCCTATTCACTGAATTATCATATGAAAACTTTGCTCATGCCAACACAGAATCCCAATTACTTACTATGTCTCCAACTAAACATCTCAAAAGATTTCCCAAACATCTATTCACAACTTATGTCTATCCCTCGATCTGTGGGTGAAATGTAGAACTATATTTCAACTCGGTACTAAAATTTCTACAAAGGGTCTTCAAAATGTATCCAACAAATTTACTATCTCAGTCAGAGATAATACTCCTTGGTAATCCATACAATTTGAAAATTTCCTTAAAGAAAAGATCTACTATATGTACTTCATCTGATGTCTTTCTACATTGTATAAAATGTATCATCTTAAAAAATCTATCCACAACAACAAATATAGAATCATTACCTCTTACTGTCTTTGGTAAGCCAAGAACAAAATCCATACTGATGTCAATCCAAGGTTTATCAGGAACAAAAATCGGTATATAAAATCCATTATTCTGACTTAGTCCTTTTGCAACTTGACAAATTTCAAAACTTTTCACAAATTTCTGAACATCTTTATACAACTATGGCTAGCGGTATTTCTCCTTAAGAAATTCAATGTCTTATCATGAACACAAAAATGTCCAACCAAACCACTACTATATTTCTCTTTTATCACTCATTGGTCCTCTCAGTATACACAACTAAATACCTTTAAACAACATACCTTCTTGAATGAAATATTATTCCCATTTAGTACTTGGTTCATCTTGAATAGGTGCTCTGCACTTTCTCCACATCTCAAAAAAATCAGGATCAAATTCATAATAATCTCTCATGTCATCAAAGCCAAGAACTTCAATTTTCATCTCGGTCATCAAAGATTTCCTTCTACTCAATGCATCAACAACTCGGTTAGTAATTCCACTCTAAAGCTTTATCACACATGTATAACTCTGCAAATACTCAACCCATTCCATATGTCTTTGATTCAACTTATTATGAATACCCAAATACTGTAAAGCCTTATGATTGATATACAACACAAATTCACTCGGTATCAAATAATGTCTCCATTTCTTCAATGCTTGAACAATAGCATAGAATTCTTGATCATATACATAATATTTTATTCTTGCATCATTTAACTTTTCACTAAAGAAAGCAACACGTTTACCTTCTTGACTCAACAAAGCTCCTATTGCACTTCCACTTGCATCACATTCCACTTGAAATACCTTATTGAAATTAGGCAATGCTAACACAGGAAATTCAACAACCTTCTACTTCAGAGGCTCAAAACTTTTATCAGCTCCATGTGTCCACTTGAATTCTCTTTCATCTCCTCTCATAGTCTTAGTCATAACATTACAAATTGAACTGAAATTCCTAATGAACTTTCGGTAAAAACTTTCCAAACCATAAAATGATCTTACCTCACTAGCACTCTCAAGTGTAGGCCAATTCAAAATAGCTTCAACCTTTTCAAGATCCACCTTCAAACCATCAGCTAAAACCACAAATCCTAAATACACAAACTCCTCTTTCATGAATGAACACCTTTTTAGATTTATCAACAACTTTTATTCTTTCAATCTCTACAATACTTTTTTAACATGCAACAAATGTTATTCTCTAGTCTTACTGAATATTAGAATATCATCTAGGTATACAATCACAAACTTACCCAAGAATTTCTTCAAAATTTCATTCATCAACCTCATAAAAGTACTCGGTGCATTAGTTAAACCAAAAGGCATAACCAACCACTCATACAAACCTTCTTTTATCTTAAAAGTAGTCTTCCATGCATCACCTTCTTTCATTCTGATTTGATGATACCCACTTTTCAAATCAATTTTAGTAAAATACTTTGCTCTAGTCAAACTATCCATTATATAATGCATTCTCAGTATAGGAAACCTATATTTCACTTTTATCTTGTTGATTGCTTTGGAATCAATACACATTCACCATTCTCCATTATACTTAGGTTCCAATACAATAGGCACTGCACAAGGACTCAAACTTTCTCTAATCGAACCTTTCTACAATAATTATTGAATCTGTCAGTTAAATTCCTAATTTTTGATAGGTGTCAACCGATGAGGTGCCTTATTCAATAAACTAGCTCTAGGGATTATATCCATGCAATGATCTTTTCTTCTCTTTAGTGGAAAACCGTTAGGTACATTATCAGAAATAATTTCATTGTACTCAGTGAGTAACTTACGAATCTCCTTGGGGATACTATTCTTTGTTTTCAACTGAGTTTGTTAGGAATCACAACAAAACATACATCATTCTTCTTTAAATCCTTAACAAAATTTCTTCCTTCCATCAAGAAAAATTTCACAGATGTGAAAACATTACTAACAGGTTTTTCAATCAAGGGTAACAATGATGCAAGAGAGAGTAGGAGGGGCCAAGAAATAGTACACCCTAACCTGAACCACCTTGCTCAATAATACGCAGAAGCAGCAAAAACACAGTGGGAGAGAGAAAATGTAAGATCATTCATATACTAACTCAAATTGATTAATACATGCCAAGCTGTAAGGCCTTCCCAGTTTTGGCCAACTATTACATTGAATTACAAAAGTCCTCAAACATGCGAGGATTTGTAGATGATCTCCAATTTCTTTCAAAAACTTACTCCTAAACTCTAAACAAACAACTACATTTATACATGAGGCTACTGAACTAAGTCAGCTTTCAGATCCACAATAAATGGAAGGAACGTTTAGATCTAGGACCACACACTTCCCAATGATGGATACTAGCATTAAATCTATGACCCATAATCAATAAACAAGTCGGCCTCAATAGAAACTCAAAAGAAACCTGTTAGTAAGAAAAGCCAACCAAGCACCAGACAAGCATCACCAAGCACCACAGAAATTCACCGAGCACCAAAGAGATAACCGACCAACACTAGCAAACAAAGGAAATTGAGCAACACCAAACCAACTCGGTCAAAGTAGGAACTGAGCAACACAAACAAACTAAAATATGTTTTTGGTGACATAGGATTGCCAAGGACCCAAGATGCTCCCACATCAGACACCTAGGGTTATTTGAATATGATTCTCCGAATCATTCCAAAGGTATGATCTGAGTTTCATCCAACTCAGACTGTGAAGTCCATGAAATGTCTTCAATCAGTCTATTCTTCCACTTTACCTGATATTCCATATACTATTTTCCTCTTGTACTTCTACCAATTCTTTGTTCCAAAATATGCTCAACTTCTTCATTCTATTTCTTAAGATATTCCATCGGTACTGTCATGTCTTCTTTAGGTTCATGAAACTCATAGAAATCAGCAATGTTGAAAATAGGTGATATATGCATGCCATCAGGTAACTCAACTTCATATGCATTTCCATTGTCAAATTTTCTTGAAATCTTGTCCAAACTTCTTCATCTTCAGCTTCCCATATGTTCCAATAGGAAATCCGCCTTTTCTCAAATGAACCATCACTTCATCACCAACATCAAAAGTCTTATGTCTTCTTGATCTATAAGCTCCATCTTTGTATTTTTTATTACTCTCTTCCAGTTTAGGCTTCACATCTTCATGCAATGTCTTCATGTACTCAAAATTTTTTACTTCTTAAACACTTCTCTTTCTTTCATCATCAATGTCTCTCAAATTTGATATTGTACACACAAAAGTAGTGCACTTCTATGGATCCTTACAATCAAGAACACTCAAGAATGAGGCCTCAAAAATTGATCCATAGCTCTCTATGTATGGAGTTGCAAGATGTAGAGTTTCTCTCAGTTAGAGCTATGAAGCTAATGACCTTGCTAGTCAACCACGCAATGAGAGATTCAAGGTTGAAGACAAGGGAAAGAATGCCAATATCTCCAATGAATCCAAATGAAAATGCAATATGCAAACTAATATGAATATGCAAGATTAGTCTATCAAAATGAAAGTACAATGCAACTATGAAAGGAAATAGCAATGGATTACAATTCCCCTATTTAAGCTATGTGAAGCTAATCTATAGCATAAAAGGAAACTAAGCTAGTATGCCATGATTATGCAACTAAACAAAGGAAATATGCAACTAAATGAGATGCAACAAAGATATTCAAAGCTTGGATGTAATATGTCTTCAAAGAGATCCAAATAACCTAGAAAACCTGCAGCATAACAATAGTATGAAAGAGATGGATATGCAAGTGAAGGAGAGAGCTCTCCTTTTATAAGAAATGAGGTGAAATGGACCATTGAGATTAAGAGGCAAAAGACTTAATCAACGATGGAGCTTGAAAGAGAAGCAATCCATGTGCATAAGTATCCTCCAATAGAAAAATAGGAGTTGACTTTTATGTCCATATGAGACAAAAAGTATTTTTTCTCTTTTTATAAATAAGAATAATGCTTTATTTGTGCAACTTAGGATAAGAGGAAAAGGTGGGGCTTTTTATTTATTAAAAGGGGAGGAAATATTCCTTTTGAATAAATAAAGAACTTAGGATAAAATGGTTAGCCATAAAATAATCAAAAATGATGAAAAGGATTTGATCAAGGAAATTGATATAATTGATAAAATGTTGATTTTTGAAAATCTTGATTCAGGGATTTGATAAATTACAGAAATGGGGCCCAAAGTCTAGGTGACCATTTTTGGGTGCATACATTTTCCCCTCTTTGACTAATGTATGATCGATCTGGGAACACATGTGGTCAAAGAATGAAGTTGAAATGTGAGATCAATTTGGGATCACAAAACAACTCAGATATGAGGTCGATTCGGGATCACATTCGGACAAAGTATAAAAAAAGGCCTTTGAACATGAGGTCGATTTGGGATCACATTCAAAGTAAGAGATAAGAATCTCAAGCTTGAGCGAAAGCTCACAAAAGATGTCTGAATCAGGAAAATCAAGGAATCGATAAAAGATGATCAAATCAAAATGAAATCATAATCGAAGATAAATGATAACAGGATAACCATTAGGCAATGAAAACATGCCCCAGTGATGAAAGAAAAGGAGGGTGAATGTAAGACTAGAAAATTGAGAGACATGGAAAGGAAGAAATTCCATCAAAGATCAAAGAATTATGCCTCAAAAGGTCAGTCAACTGCGTAGAAGAATGAGAAAACTTGGAAACGCAACTCAGATTTCAATTTCGAGTCCAAAAATGGATAGAAAATGATGTGACATGAAAGACCAAAAATGAAAGATATGATTAAGAAGAATTAAAAAATGAGCATAGTTGACCAACTAGTTCATAGATGATAAAAAAGAGAGCTCTCTCCATATGCAAGATGCAGAAACTAAACTAACATGAACCTAAAAATGCAAGCTTCTATGAAAAGTGGTTGACTTGCAAGATCACAACACTTGTAGACATCTAATTATCATCATTGAGCATTATTGGTAGCATCGTAAGATCATACAATGCACACTATTGGTAGCTTCATAGCGTCGTAAGATCATACAATGCATCAGATAGAAATGTGAAAATCCCACCTAGGCATCAAAGACATGGAGGTCAAGATGACTAATGCAGTGAGATTACCTAAGTTTGATATGGCGAGATTATGCTTGTATCAAGACACATGAAATTCAAGATAACTAGAAGCATGCACTCGCAAAATAGTCAAGGATAATACCTTGTCAATCCATAGTGTCAAGTAAGACCAGCATAAATGTTGGCATTAAATAGAATTGCCACTAGTGACAACACTTATTTGCATTCTAGGTGCAAACCGAGCAGACAGTGCAAACCGAGCAGACAGTGCAAACTGGGCAGACAATACAAACTGAGCAGACAGTGCAAACCGAGCAGACAGTGCAAACCGAGCAGACAGTGCAAACCGAGCAGACAGTGCAAACCGAGCAGATAGTGCAAACCGAGTAGACAGTGAAAACCGAGCAGACAGTGCAAACTGAGTAGATAGTGCAAACCGAGCAAGTTAGTACAAACCGAACAGGTCAGTATAAACTGAGTAACATCATGTCTACCGAGTCACCAGTATTTACCGAGTTCAAAACCTACCGAGTGATCAGTATGAACCGTGCCTTCACTTCTACCGAGTGCATGATGATGCCGAGTAATGCAGTGGACGCCGAGTATCAGAAAGTCACTGAGTTAGTTTGCAGGAACCATGTAACCATACTTGGGCCGACTTAGTAGCACTTATGTTTATTTGTCAAGCCGACTTTGTAATTGTAATTGAAATTAATTGTTTAAGACTTGTATATAAACAATGTTGTAAAAATATCAAAAAAAAGCAAGTAAGAAGCATATGTGAAAAAGAAAGAAAGGCAGAGATAAGCGAATTACAAAGGGCTTCAGAAGTATAAGGAACAACAAAGACAAATTCATCACAGAAGGTGATCAGTACATCAGCGAATCTCAATCAGCAATCCAGTTGCAAAGCCAGAGATCTACTGTTTCATCCTAACAGGTGAATCAGTACTAAATCCTCTAACCGGGTAGACTTAACAGTCTTTTGTAAAATCTCTTTACCGAGTGGATACTTCATTGTATGTTTTGTAAATCCTTTAACAGGGTGGATTTAGCAATTCTTATTGCTCCTAACAGGGCAGATCATCAGAAGTGATCAAATTGTAAGCCTTAACCGGCCAACTTTATTCTGCAGTATTAAAGCTTTGTGGGTTTCATCCCCACCCCAGTTTTACTTTCTTTTTGGAAGGTTTCTGGGTAACCAAATCTATGTGTCATTATTGTGAATGCATTTAAGTTTCATGCTTTTTGTATGCAAAGGTTAAAAGTAAATCACATGTTAAATTCAAAGAAAATTTGGAGTTACTGATTCACCCCTCCCCTCTCAGTAACTCGGTTAATTCCTGAATATTTCCAACAATTGGTATCAGAGCAGCATTGGTTCTCAAGATAAAGCTTAACTAGCTTGAGCAAAGATCCAGGACAATGGAGGTATTCAAACTGAACAAGGTGATTGAAAATGAAAAGCTAGATCTGGAAATGGCCATAGCTAAACTCAAGGAAGCAAAAGAACATCTTTCCCAATCCCTAAGAAGAAGGAAGGAACTTGCAAATCAGATGAATGATCAGAATTACATTGAAGAAAAGATTGAAGATCTTTTTCCCTTAAATAACTCAGATGAAGCAAACAACGCTATCAAAGAACTCCTAGAAAAGAATGGGTCTCTGCAAGAAGAAGTGAGAAAATTAAAAAGAGAACAAGAGCTACACTCTACAAGATTCTGTGAGATCTTGGAACAAAGAAACAAATTGAACGATGAATTAGATGGAAGGAACATTGAAGTCCAAAATAAATCCCTTCAGCTAGAAAACCTAATTGATCAGATCTCTCATACAAATGAGGAAATTCTAAATCTAAGATCAGAAATAGAAAGCACAAGAGAAGAACTAAGATCTGAAAAGGAAATCAATCTAAGATTGGTGGATGACCTAAACACTGAAAAAAAAATCAATGAAGGAATGCTGAAAAGTCAAGAAGACTTGAATCAGCTGTATGAGCGAAATCTTCATAGGCAAAAAGGAAAAGCAGGACTTGGATACAAAGGAGAAGGCGAATCTTCTAAGCAAGGTACTCAAAGAAATCAAAAACCTACTTGTAATCATTGTGGTAAAATAGGACATACTTCAAATAAATGTTGGAACAATGAAAAAGTAGAATTCAATGGAAAATGTTACAGCTGCAATCAACCTGGTCACAAAGCAAATGAATGCAGGGAAAAACCAAGATTCAGAGGTAATTGTCACAAGTGCAACAAACAAGGTCACAAGGCATCCGAGTGCAGATCCAAGACATTTAATCCAGCAGAACAAATTATGAAAGCAATGTTTGGATGGGACTACAACACCTGGTGTAGATGTCATTACTGTGGAGAATATGGACACATTGGCATGAATTGCATAAAACATCATCTAAGGAAAAGAGATACTACCGTAAGATGCTTCAAATGCACTAAACTAGGTCACATAGCCAGAAACTGCATGAATGCTAGTGAAGTTGAAGATGGAAAGAAGAATGAAGCAACTAAGGTCAGGAAACAGGTGAGAAAAAAATGGATTCCTAAATCTACCGAGCAATCCAGTCCAAGTAATGGAATGGATGGCTCTACCGACTCAAACTAAATTTCCAAGAAAGCACTGGAACTGTATTCTCATAGACCAATCTCAAACAGTTCCAGAACTGAATTAAAAGAAAGATCTAAATCAGCATACAAGATGCAGTAAGATCATAGGGAGGTCGGTATCAGTCTTCACCGAGCAAGGTCGGTACCTGTCTTTACCGAGCGAGGTCGGAGCAATATGAATTCTCAAGTTCACCGAGTTGCGAAGTCTTTACTGAGAAATTAATTCTTAGTGGGTGACAGGCTGTCAGAATTCATACCCTAATTTGTACTGAGCATTAATGACAAAGTTATAAACAAAAAGCAAGTATCGAACTCATTCTTCACCACGAACCTTTAGCACTTTGAGAGCAGAAAATTTCAAGAGCAACCCAGCGATTCAACACTTTTGCGAAAGGAATTTTTTGTGAGCTACCATGGCATCATCCAGCACTTCAGCGAAGAAAGGATCTGATATGTTAGTCCAAGGGGAATGGAAAGCACCAGATTTTAAAATCGTGCCCGCAATTGCAGCAGCCCTAGATCCGAACGGAGCTCAATCTCAGATTCCTCCTAAGGTACTACTTATTAACGATATCCGCAATCATTTCAACTGTTCAATTCATGAAATGGGGAACCTAGAATTAGATACTGTGCGTGAAGAACTGTGTGTGGATGGTATTCTGAAACCCGAGCACAAACATCTGGAAGATAAAGGTTTAGTTCACATTGCACATCTACCTCGAAACTTTCGAGATAAATGGGTTAGATACATTCTCAGCCGTGTACATGATGGAAAGATTTGGCTTGAGCAACCCATAGAGATCACAAAGAAGATGATTCATCAAATCACCGGTCTTCCCATGTTGAACAAAGCAAAAACTACCAAAACCCTAGGTCAGACGGAACTAGAGAAGAAAACCCTAGCCGAGTGGGACGGTAGAGGCATGAAAGTTAGCAGCATTACCGATGCTGAACTGAAGTTTGGTACACACATCATTGCCCATAAGATTTATAGTTCTAGTCGACAGAATAGTGTCTCCTTTGAAGCTATCGACCTAGCATACAAAGTGGTCAAGAATAACTTAACATTTGACCTAGCAGACTTATTGTTAAAGCAGTTTAACAAAAACATGGAAAGCATTCAAACTTCCAAAAGCAATCCATGTAAGTTTGGATCCTTATTGGTCTGTTTATTCTTCTATGTTCAGAAATTCTTCCCTTCTAAAGGAAAAGTTGTATGGAGAAAAGATGTGCCAGCCCTTTATGAAATAAATGAATACATCTCAGAAATGGGTGAAAATTTTGAAAGCATCATGGATAATTATTTTGAGTCTTTCAAGGAGAAAATGAATGACAGATTCCAGATTCCACAGAAGTTGGTGGAAGATTACAAAGATGACATTTGTTTTATGGTGGATTGTGATAATGTATATATTCAAGCAGCTAAACCGAGGACTGTATATGTAAAACCTCTTCCTTATGAGGTAAATATTGATGAAACCAAGAATATCATTGAAGCTCTTCTTAATCAGCCTGTCAATCCCAAAGCTCCATATTTTGGAACATATGATGAAGCTAAGGTAAGAATTGAACTAAGCATAAAGCTTCCACAGGCGGTAAACAAAAGAAAGAAGAGGATAGCCAAAATGCAAATGATAACCGAGGACAAAGAAGAAAAAGATGAAGAAGAAGAAGAAAAGGATGAGAAAACAGAGGAACCAGAACCTGCAAAGAAGAAAGGAAAGGTATTCATCACTAAGGCACCTATGCCTCCCACTGCTGTATTTACAAGGAGAAATGCAAAAGGTAAGGCAGACAAGGCAGATAAAGACATAGCATTCAAAAGGCCTCCTCTAAACTTTCAAGAAAAGATCAAACTCTTTAGAGACGGATCAGGATCTGGAGTAAGTAACATAAAATCCTTTAGATACAAAACCAGATCGGAAATAGAACAAAAGGAAATAGAAGATGTTGTTATTGAAAAGATGGGACAGTAGAAATACTCTCCTGAAGAAATAGCCCCACAGGTTCCAGCAGTTCTATTAAATCCAATAAAAATGAGATGGAGCAATGCAAAGCAAACTGTGATAGATATATTTGATCAAACCCTAAGAAAGTTAATGCCGAGCTTGAAAAATGATGAAGTAAAGAAGGCATTAAAAGAAAATGAAAGTAAGATGACATTAAAGTTCAATACTTGTTTGATTTTGATCAACAATATTGAATCGGTTGTGAAGGCTGCAAATGCTACATGGAAGAACATATACCACCTTCACCAACCGAGTATTGAAACAGTCATAATAAAAGATATTGAAGATGACAGTGATGAACAAGAAGAAGACACTGAGGTAGATGATACTGTGAGGATAGTAGCAGAAGTCATTGCATCCCTTCCTACCTCTCTAGTAAAAGTTTCTACATCCAACCCGGAGACACCTTCAAGCATGGTTGTGACAACTTCAACATTTGTCCAATCATCTATAGCAACAACAGAAGCAACTATCATTTCTTCTACCGAGTTGCAGTCTCCCGCATCATCAAGTTTTCCAGCAGTAAGTTTTCCAGTTTTTGAATCTTCAAGTGTAAATATTTTAAGTTCTCTAGTAGAAATTATACCAGTCTCTATAGCTAGCCCTACTTTATCTACTATCACTACTACCAAGGCATTAAGTACAGATAAGCCTAAGGCTCTACCGAGTATAAAAGTTTTGGGTAAAAATGTAGTAGAGGATATAGACTTAGATGAAGAGATAGAGATTCCTACATTGGATTTTGCAAATCTATCAGCGGACCAAATGCAAAATATAGGTGAGATCCTCCAAAGGAAAGCAAAACAAAAGAAGCTTAAAGAGGAGAGAGACAAGGAATATCAAATCATCAAGGATGCTAAGGACATTTTGTCTGATGCATTAGGTATTAAAGTAGACTCCTCCCAACATATTTTGCTACAATTAGCAGAAGCAGTTAATAAATACAATGAGGATTCATCTGGGATAGAAAAGTTAGTTGAAAGAGCCGAGAAGAGATTCAACAATAAAGTGATTGAGCACATTGCTCAGCACATAGCTATTAACCAAGTAGAATTGTCTTCAGTTTTGTCAAACACTGAATCTATCTATTCGAATGCTACCTCTCTTTTGGCCAGATTGTGCAATATTGCCGAGTTCACAAAGGATGTTAAGGATAAAATGAATAAAATGGATGAGGATATGAAGATTAGCATACAGAAGCTGCAACTTGAACCAAGTTCAAGCTCTGCTCATCACATGAAAATCTCACACCTATCAAACATGCAGTCTGATCTACTGAAAGAAGACACAAGGATCCGGTCCACACTGCTAGACATCCAACACATGATCCTTCCCATCATGAATACAATGTATAAGCACATTGAACATTCCAAAATATTGATTCATGACAATCAGTTCTCTATAGCAGATCACATGATTGAACTCTCTGCAGAAGTCCCAATTGCAATCCAAACATGTAAGATTCTGTAAGAAAGTTGGGATAGAACCCTGGCACTAATAATGAAGGTACATTCTGATTTTCTATCAAATTTTGGATTCTCTCTGTAAATAACTTGTATATACACGTTTGGCATTATCGTCAAAAAGGGGGAGATATGTATAGAGGGAGATATATGTATATAAGAAGATTTGTATAGAAACAGTTAGCACATTGAAAGGGGGAGACAATGTATAAAGCTCTATAACAAAGACAAATTTTGAAAAATCAAAATAAAACTCAGCATGATTCATGTATATAAGTTTTGGCCAATAAGTGTTTTTGTCACTAATGCCAAAGGGGGAGATTGTTGGCATTAAACAGAATTGCCACTAGTGACAACACTTATTTGCATTCTGGGTGCAAACCGAGCAGACAGTGCAAACCAAGCAGACAGTGCAAACCGAGCAGACAGTGCAAACCGAGCAGACAGTGCAAACCGAGTAGATAGTGCAAACCGAGCAGACAGTTGAAACCGAGCAGACAGTGCAAACCGAGCAGACAGTGCAAACCGAGCAGACAGTGCAAACCGAGCAGATAGTGCAAACCGAGCAAGTTAGTACAAACCAAACAGGTCAGTATAAACCGAGTAACATCATGTCTACCAAGTCACCAGTATTTACCGAGTTCAAAACCTACCGAGTGATCAGTATGAACTGTGCCTTCACTTCTACTGAGTGCATGATGATGCCGAGTAATGCAGTGGACGCTGAGTATCAGAAAGTCACCGAGTTAGTTTGCAGGAACCATGTAACCATACTTGGGCCGACTTAGTAGCACTTATGTTTATTTGTCAAGCTGACTTTGTAATTGTAATTGTAATTAATTGTTTAAGACTTGTATATAAACAATGTTGTAAAAATGTCAAAAAAAAGCAAGTAAGAAGCATATGTGAAAAAGAAAGAAAGGCAGAGATAAGCGAATTACAAAGGGCTTCAGAAGTATAAGGAATAGCAAAGACAAATTCATCACAGAAGGTGATCAGTACATCAGCGAATCTCAATCAGCAATCCAGTTTCAAAGCCAGAGATCTACTGTTTCATCCTAACAGGTGAATCAGTACTAAATCCTCTAACCGGGTAGACTTAACAGTCTTTTGTAAAATCTCTTTACCGAGTGCATACTTCATTGTATGTTTTGTAAATCCTTTAACAGGGTGGATTTAGCAATCCTTATTGCTCCTAACAGGGCAGATCATCAGAAGTGATCAAATTGTAAGCCTTAACCGGCCAACTTTATTCTGCAGTATTAAAGCTTTGTGGGTTTCATCCCCACCCCAGTTTTACTTTCTTTTTGGAAGGTTTCTGGGTAACCAAATCTATGTGTCATTATTGTGAATGCATTTAAGTTTCATGCTTTCTGTATGCAAAGGTTAAAAGTAAATCACATGTTAAATTCAAAGAAAATTTGGAGTTACTGATTCACCCCTCCCCTCTCAGTAACTCGGTTAATTCTTGAATATTTCCAACAATAAATGCTCATGATAGTTAGGATCAACAAAATATACCCATAACTAGATAAAGAAAGAAAACATGTTCTCATACCCTTAGTCTTCTAGCTATGCATCATCAAAAACTTCTTAGGGAGAGACCACTCATCAAAGAAATCCTCATAGATAGCACTCAAAGAAAAATAAAGTCAACATATTTCAAGCAAGTTGATTGTTTAAGTGCATGTGTGTTGGTCATAGAGTCAAACTCTGGTCATCACATCTGTCAATGAGAAATATTGCATCATACTTAGACTAGTGGGTAAGACATCTGATAAGTGTTGAGAAACACTCGACGCAAGGGTAGTGTTGAAAAAAACTGTTTGGGTTGGTGTTGAAAAACACCTGTTGTAAAATGCCCCAAGAGACAAATGCACCTAAAAGACCAATGCTAACAGGTATGCCCCTTAGAAAAAAAATAAAGACCAATTCTAGACCAAGTCAAATAAGGTCAAGGCATGATGGAAAATGGCTAAGTGTCGAGAACGCATGCTAACAAATAGGGGTGCAAAAGGCCTTAAGTAGCACCTGTTTCCAAGTTTTCACCACTTGGATTCTTTTTTCATTTTTTTGATTTTTTTGATTTTTTTATATTTTTTCAGGACTTTTTATACTTTTTAGGATTTTTTCAGCATCATATATGAATTTTTTTGGTATTTTTTTAAGATCATAAAATATGTACAAAGGATGCCCCTAGATAGAAATGGGCATCGAACTCCCAAGAAAGATCACATCGTATAGTCCCAATGTCTAGCAAGTTGGAGAATGAGAGGGAATAGCAAGCTGGTGGAAGAGATGAAAGACTAGGGAATGAAGGAGAACGGAGGGAAGAAATCCTCAAGGTCAAACTCCTCAAGAGTACCCCAGCTAGGGAAAAATTTTCATGTAAAGCGCATTTGGACAAGCAATGAAAGACCAACATAGGATAAGTCTCAAAAGCGTAATGCAAAAGAAGGAAAGGATGCAATCCAAAGGAGTAGACATGTCAAGAGACTTCGTAGCATCGTGTTTTACTCTTTTTATTAGATCAAGACCAAAGGGGAAGAGGATAGCGAAAGGCTAGAATGAATGGAGAAAAATGAATATGAAGGCTAGACATGAAAGGAATGAAAACAAGATAATCATAAGATAGCTCACAAGACAGCCAAATGTTCGTGTATAGGTCAACATTGTCAAGATCAAAGAGAGAAGATGGAATGGATGAAATATGTAGAAGAACTATGCATGATGCCTGATTGCCAATTTTCCATCATGGTACTTATCCAAGGTGCCACAAAAGAGTGGTTTTCACCATAGGATGAATTTATTTCTCTTTACTTTTGCTACCAAGGCGCCTGTTTCTAGGTTTTCACCATGGCACATTTTCAATTTTTTTTCATTTTTTTCTTTTTGAATTTTTCTATTTTTTTTAAATTTTTTTTTTTTGGAAGAAGGCAAGCTTTTTAGATAGTTCTCCTTGAAAGGATAAACCATGATATGCCAAGGATTCAAAATGATATGCTCAAAGATGCTGATAGGGAAAGGAAGATAGAAGAGAAAAATGGAGGATAAGGTTTTATGTAAAGAGAGTGAGGTTGGAAGATAGAAGGAATAGGAAAATGAGGAAAAAGGATAGAAGGTAGAAGGATAATGAATGAAAGGATTGTGAAAGGGTAGACAAAAAGGAAGGCAAGATCAATGTCAACACACACCTTAAAGGGTGGCGAGAGGATGGAGGGAATGTGAATGAAGGAACACGTGAAGGAATATGGTGAATGTTTAGTAGAGGTTGTGGTTCAGGCACATGGAATGGAAGAATGTTTTTGGAAGAAGATAAAGTGGAAGCCTTTGGAAGCTTGAATGTCAACTTCACTTTTTGTTCAATATTAGACTCTTTCAAGAGAGACTTTGGAATCCATATAGCCTTAGGCTTTTCATTTCCTTTTGATGATTTAGAGAGAATATCTTGAATGATGGATTTTGGAACCCATACTTGTCTTATAGTTTTCTTCTTAGATATCTCTTTTGACTTTATGCCCCCATGTCGATTAGAGGAGACATGGTGATCATATTTTTTTGATGGATTCTTGTATTTCTTCTTTTTCTTGTATTGACCATTCAAGTTGCTTCCAAAATACTTGGGACTTATGGAAGAAGGAGGATATGACTAGTTTAGATGAGTTGGTGGATGAAAATGATTCAAGAGTATGCATCTATGTTGATCTTGAGGAATGATAGGACATGGAGGGATGTAAGGACCCAAGATGGATGATGAATTAGGAGAGTTAGGAGGGGAAAGTGAAGGGACATAAGGACCCAAGATGGAAGGAAGACGTGAAGCCCTTAGCAGTGGTGGAAGAGGTCCAAGGATGGAAGTGGAAGATGCAAAAGGATAATCAATAAGTTCATCAGCATCTATATGACAACCAAGGATATCAGCATCTTTAGAGTGAGCATTAGCATTTGCAATAGGATCATGAACATCTTGAACATGAGAAAATTCTTTGATAGAATTGTTCAAAGCTTGCAAAGACTTAGGAAGAGTAGAAAGTGGAAGTGAACATGGAGTGGTAGAACAAGAAGATGGAAGGCTTTGATCTTGACAAGGATCTTTAGATAGCATAGGTGTAGGATTTTTCTCTTGATTTTCAATAGGCTTAACATCGGAAGTAACAACACCATTTTCAATAACCTTAATGGAAGTATCATGTTTGGAAAGCGCAAGTGTAGTAAGGTTATTTTGATTATCAATAAGCTCAATGATGTGAGTAGTAGCTCGATCTTGCTTAAGAGATGGTGGAATGAATGCAGAAGGGTGTAAAGGATCAAAAGAACCATGACGCGGATGAGAGATATTATAAATAGGATTGGATGACATGGAGGGTTCTTGATCTTGATCTTTCTTTATGTTCTTTTCTTTATCATTTTTAGAGTCCTCTTGACATGAAGCCACTTCTAAGGACAAGGAAGCAGGTTGGGATTGTATGGAAGACTTTGGAAGAGATGGTGAAGGACCAACTAAAGTAGGCATTATAGTGCATAAAGGCTTAAGCTCTTTAGGTTTAACATTATTGAAAATATTTTCAGCCAAGTGAAGGTTAGCTTGAGTATCTTTAAGAGGTGGCTCTTGAGAATAACTATAGGGAACCGCATGGAAAGCCTGAGGATTTTTGTTGGATGAAGGATTTATGAAAGATTTGGAAGACTCAAAAGCTTTAGGAAGTGTATGAGTATTGGAGGAAGTAGGGGATGGAAGGGAACCATCACAAGACAAAAGTTCAACATTAACATGATCTTTCTTGAGAGTGTCAGCTTTATTTTCAGCATGAATGTTCTTAGAGGAAGGATTTTTATAATATTTACATTTCAAATTAGCACAGTGCATTTTATATTCCTCAACAGTAGTAGCTGGATTATAATCAAAGTATTGTTCACAAAACTCATCAAAGTTTCTTTCAAAATCTGAATCATACAGATCACCATCACGATCTTTGCAATATGAGGACCCATTTCCAGTAAGCACAAGGACACGACTAGGAGGACTCTTAGGAATAAAGGTGTCATAGGTATCACTGCATTGTCCATCATCATAGTCCTCATAGTCATCATAGGTGGGTGCATCACTCTTCTTGGAAGAGGTATCATAAGGACTATCACATTGCTCATTATGGTATGTCTTGTGAAGAGAAGTAAGACTCTTTGAAGAAGTAGAAGAAGAATGAGATTATGAAGAAGGGGAAATTGAAGACTTAGTGTAGGAAGAGGACTTGGATAATGAGGAATCCAACTAATGTTTAGAAGAGTCATGATAAGATTTGGAAGATGAAGAATGTGAATAGTGTTTAGAAGAATTGTGATAAGATTTAGAAGATGAAGAATATTTGGATGAGATCATGAGTATGATTCTAGCAAAGGCATCTTATTTAATCAATTTTTCTTTTATTTTTGTCATAAATTTGTCACTCATGAGAATTTTGGAGGAACAACACTTTTTGAATATGTCAATGAGCTCAAGATCATCTATTCTTAATAAAGGTTCCAAAACCAGATATTCAAGATTCATGGTTATAGAAGAGGAATCAAGCATGGAAGAAATGAATAGATGAATAGAAGAAGGTAGACTAGATAGTAAGAGGAAAAGAATCAAGAAGAAGAAGAAGAAAAATTTCCCATGGGAATAGAAGACTTTAGAAGAACATGGGAAATGGAGAAGAAAGAAGAAAACTAAGAGTCATCTTGTGTAGTTGATACCATAATGTTCATTGAGATGTTGAGCAACATGACAACACCTAGGATTTGAGATCTGGATTGACCAAGGAAGACCAAGCTTCTAAGGAGAACTCACTATAGTAGGATGGAACTCAGTTTCAGTATTCCAATTAGATTTTTCAAAAGATTTTGCAATGATGATCAAGCACATAGAACAACAACCAGGGAATTCAAGCAAATGATCTTCAAGCAATGGGCAAGGGACAAAGAAACCTTGCACATGAATAAAGATAGTGACTTAGTATTTCTACTCCTTAAAGGTTCTACTTGTGTATGTTCTTGAAAATGTTTTAGTAGGAACATAGAACAAAACAACACCTTAATAAGCTATCTACAAGGATACACGTGGCTTTCTAAAAGGAGTAATTAATATACGCAAGGTACGTGAGATCAAAATCTATAGATGAGAAGAATCTAAAATCACACAGCCGGGGGGAGACGGTAACCCAGATCTCCTCCTTCACTTCTCAAAGGTATAAATTTCTTTGAGGCTTAGCCAAGAGTGATATCAAACTCAATTCCCAAGAGAGGTGTCTTTTGATTCACCACCCACTATTTATACTCTGTCAGAACATGGGAGTTAAGGTCGTCCCTTGAGGTGGTGTGTCCCCAAGCAGGCCTTCTAGAAATAAAATTAAGTAATTCACTATCAAAAGTATTTAGAGCACTAAAGGTGGAACACTTAACTCTTCAAGTAAATGCGAAGTGAGTCCAAAAGTGGGACACTTAACCCTTCAAGTGAATGCGAAGTGAGTCCAAAATTGGAACATTTAACCCTTTAAGATAATATGAAGTGAGTCCAAAAGTGGAACATTTAACCCTTCAAGAGAATGTGAAGCGAGTCCAAAAGTGGAACATTTAACCCTTCAAGAGAATGTGAAGCGAGTCCAAAAGTGGAACATTTAACCCTTCAAGAGAATGTGAAGTGAGTCCAAAAAGTGGAACACTTAACCCTTCACACAAACTCAAAGTGAGTCCAAAAGTGGAACATTTAACTCTTCACACCAACTCAAAGTGAGTCCAAAAGTGGAACATTTAACTCTTCACACCAACTCAAAGTGAGTCCAAAAGTGGAACATTTAACTCTTCACACCAACTCAAAATGAGTCAAAAAGTGGAACATTTAACTCCTCATATCAACTCAAAGTGAGCCCAAAAATGGAACATTTAACTCCTCACATCAACTCAAAGTGAGTCCACACTTAAGAAAACTAATGAGATCAAGAAAGCATAAAAAGGGAAAAACTTTGTGGAACACTTAATGCTCTTTTCAAGTAGACCCCTCCCCCATGTATGAATGCTGACCTTGCACCCAAAGGGCAAATAATGAGGGGCGATTAGAAATAAGTGAGTCCAACACCCAATTTAGCTAACAAGCTCAATCAAAAGTAATCTAAAGTTGCTTATCAATACTACCCACAAATGAAAAAGGGTTGAACAATGGAATATTTAACTTTGCAAGTAAACATAGAGTGAGTCCACAAAGTGGTGCATTTAACTCCCTATATCAACAAGGAATGAATCCATGCCCTCAATCACTCAAATGAGATGTTTGATATTGGAACCAAGAATTACTTAAGGTTTAAACATAAGCATTCACTTACACAAACTTGTAAAAACAAATCTATGTTCTTTCATTTCTCATTAAGAGTATCAATTGAAATGTGTTCAATGAAAGCATGTAAAACACTCAAGCCAAACACATGAGAGGTTCTTGATTTTAATCCCAAAATCCAAATGTTGTAGAGATGGAACAAAGTACCTCAAGTCCAATGCAACACACTTAGTAGATTTTAAACATTTTCCATGAAAGCAAGAAAACCTTCAAAACAACTTGTTAGACCAACAAAAGGTTAGGAAAATCCAAAATCTAACAATGGTTAGCACATAAAAATTAGATAATTTGCAAAAATAACTGATCAAATGACAAAATCTGAAAATGAAACCATCATGGTTGGATTAGGCTTGGAAAGACCTTTCCAACAATATATAACACTTCAATTTTTGATACCGTTTGCAAAAAATTCTCAAAAATGGGTGCCCACACGGATTTGAAAACGCTAAAATTTTTCAAAATTTTCAAAAAGATAGCAGAGAACCCAAAACTTGAAAGATAACTAAAATAGCTCAAAAATAGCTCATTATCGAGTATAGGTGACAGTACAGTCACCAGAAATGTCATGCGACACTTTTCCATATACGGGTGCGACACTTTATCTCTGGTTGACAGTTCGCGCTATATGCAGGTGACATAACTCCTCAAACAGTGTGACACTCTCTGTCAAAGGGGGAAACACTTTTAACTAGTAAAGTGTCATGCCGCTATACAAAGAATTGTTGCACGACATTGGTAAAATGTCGCGCGACACTCTGAGATAGAAAAACCAGAGACCGAAAATAAAGCCAAAAATTGACAAAATTTTTTACAAAAATGCAAAAAATAAAAGACAAAGCTAATCTACACTGCCCCACGATGGGTGCCAAAAATGTACACACAAAAGTAATGCATTTCTATGGATCCTTACAATCAAGAACACTCAAGAATGAGGCCTCAAAAATTGACCCATAGCTCTCTATGTATGGAGTTGCAAGATGTAGAGTTGCTCTTAGTTAGAGCTATGAAGCTAATGACCTTGCTAGTCAACCACACAATGAGAGTTTCAAGGTTGAAGACAAGGGTAAGAGTGTCAATATCTCCAATGAATCCAAATGAAAATGCAATATGCAAACTAATATGAATATACAAGATTAGTCTATCAAAATGAAAGTACAATGCAACTATGAAAAGAAATAGCAATGGATTACAACTCCCCTAATTAAGCTATGTGAAGCTAATCTATTGCATAAAAGGAAACTAATCTAGTATGCCATGATTATGCAACTAAACAAAGGAAATATGCAACTAAATGAGATGCAATAAATATCTTCAAAGCTTGGATGCAATATGTCTTCAAAGAGCTCCAAATAACCTAGAAAACTTGCAGCATAACAATAGTATGAAACAAATGGATATGCAAGTGAAGGAGAGAGCTCTCCTTTTATAAGAAATGAGGTGAAATGGACCATTGAGATCAAGAGGCAAAAGACTTAATCAATGATGGAGCTTGAAAGAGGAGCAATCAATGTGCACAAGTATCCTCCAATAGAAAAATAGGAGTTGACTTTTGTATCCATATAAGACAAAAAGTACTTAAATTCTTTTTTTATAAATAAGAATAATGCTTTATTTGTGCAACTTAGGATAAGAGGAAAAGGTGGGGCTTTTTATTTATTAAAAAGGGAGGAAATATTCCTATTGAATAAATAAAGAACTTAGGAGAAAATGGTTAGCCCATAAAATAATCAAAAATGATGAAAAGGATTTGATCAAGGAAATTGATATAATTGATAAAATGTTGATTTTTGAAAATTTTGATTCAGGGATTTGATAAATTGCAGAAATGGGGCCCAAAGTCTAGGCAACCATTTTTGGGTGCATACAGATATACCTCTTGGCTGTATGCCATTTACAATCTCAAATGTTGTTTTTATAGTACTCCTATTCACCGAATTATTGAATGAAAACTCTTCTTGTGCCAACACAGAATCCCAATTACCTGGTGTGTCTCCAACTAAACATCTCAAAATATTTCCCAAGCTTCTATTCACAACTTTTGTCTGTCCATAGGTTTGTGGGTGAAATGTAGAACTATGTTTCAACTCGGTACCCAAATTTCTCCAAAGAGTCTTCCAAAAGTATCCAACAAATTTACTATCTCAGTTAGAGATAATACTCCTTGGTAATCCATGCAATCTAACAATTTCCTTAAAGAAAAGATCTTCTACATGTACTGCATCTAATGTCTTTCTACAAGGTATAAAATGTGTCATTTTAGAAAATCTATCCACAACAACAAATATAGAATCATTACCTCTTATTGTCTTCGGTAAGCTAAGAACAAAATCCATACTGATGTCAATCCAAGGTTTCTTAGGTACAACAATCAGTGTATACAATCTAGTATTTTGACTTACTCCTTTCGCAACTTGACAAACTCCACAACTCTTCACAAATTTATGAACATCTTTATACAACTATGGCCAAAAGTATTTCTTCTTAAGAAAACTCAATGTCTTATCAACACCAAAATGTCCAGCCAAACCACCACTATGTTTCTCTTTTATCAAATTAGTTCTCATAGGTCCTCTCAGTATAGACAATTGAATACCTTTAAACAACATACCTCCTTGCATAAAATATTGATCTCATTTAGTACTCTGTTGATCTTGAATAGGTGCTCTGCACTTTCTCCATGACTTAGAAAAATTAGGATCAAACTCATAAGAATCTCTCATGTCATCAAAGCCTAAAATTCCAATTTTCATCTTGGTCATCAAAGATCTCCTTCTACTCAATGCATTAGAAACTCAGTTAGTGAATCCACTCTTATGCTTTATCACAAATTTATAACTCTACAAATACTCAACCCATTTCATATGTCTCTGATTCAACTTATTTGAACTACCCAAATACTGTAAAGCCTTATGATCGGTATACAACACAAATTCACTCATTATCAAATAATGTCTCCATTTCTTCAGTGCTTGAACAATAGCATAGAATTCTTGATCATACATAAAATATTTCCTTTTTGCATCATTCAAATTTTCACTAAAGAAAGCAATAGGTTTACCTTCTTGAATCAACACAACTCCAATTGCACTACCACTTGCATCAAATTCCACTTGAAATATCTTATTGAAATCAAGCAATGCCAAAATAGGTAATTCCGCAACCTTTTTCTTCAAATTCTCAAAATTTTTATTAGCTCCATGTGTCCATTGAATATCTGTTGTCTCCTCTCATAGTCTCATTCATAGCATTACAAATTGAACTAAAATTCTTTATGAACTTTTAGTAAAAACTTGCCAAACCATGAAATGATCTTACCTCACTAGTCTTCACAGGTGTAGGCCAATTCAAAATAGCTTCAACCTTTTCAGGATCCATTTTCAAACCATCAACTGAAATCACAAATCCCAAATACACAATCTCCTCTTTCATGAATGAAAACTTTTTCAGATTTATCAGCAACTTTTCTTCTTTCAATCTCTGCAAAACTTGTCTAACATGAAACAAATGTTCTTCTCTAGTCTTACTGAATATTAGAATATCATCAAGATATACAATAAAAAACTTACCAAAGAATTTGTTCAAAATTTCATTCATCAACTTCATAAAAGTACTTGGTACATTAGTTAAACCAAAAGGCATAACCAACCACTCATACAAACCCTCTTTTGTCTTGAAAGCAGTCTTCCATTCATCACCTTCTATGATTTTGATCTGATGATACCCACTTTTCAAATCAATCTTTGTAAAATACTTTTCTCTAGTCAAACTATCCATTATATTATCCATTCTCAGTATAGGAAACCTATATTTCACAGTTATTTTATTGATTACTCTGGAATCGATACACATTCTCCATTCTCCATTCTTCTTATGTGCCAATACCATAGGTACTGCACAAGAACTCAAACTTTCTTTGATCAAACCTTTCTCCAGAAACTCTCTAATCTGTCGGTTCAATTCTTGATTGTCGATAGGTGTCAACCGATGGGGTGCCTTATTCAGTAAAATAGCTCCAGGTATTAGTTCCATGTAATGATCAATGCTTCTTTTCAATGGAAAACCATCAGGTACATTATCAAAAATAATTTCACTATATTCGGTGAGTAATTTATCAATCTCGTCAGGGACATTATCCTTTGTTTTCTTACTTGGTTTGTTAGGAATCACAAGAAAACATATGTCATTTCTCTTTAAATCCTTAACAAAATTTCTTCCTTCCATCAAGAAAACTTTCACAGATGTGCAAACATTACTAACAGGTTCTTCCATCAAAGGTAATAAGATATTTTTTCTTCCATCAGCCAAAATAGTATACTTATGCAATCTCCCATCATATATAGCATGTCTATCATATTGCCAAGGTTAAATATGACAACAATCCATAGGCATGATATCGCATAACACCTTATCATAGTACTTTCCAATCTTCAAATTCACATAGCATTGTTCACTTACCAGGAGTGTATGCTCATCTTTGATCTATGAAATCTGATAGGGCTTCAGATGTTTCAACCTTTCCAACTGCAACTTCATGACCATCTCTTTAGATGCCAAGTTCTCTCAGCTACCACTATCAATGATTACCTTATAAAATTTTTCATAAATTCTACATCTGGTCTTGAACAAACTTTTCCTTATCAAATCTTCCTTTTTACCTTCATTCCAAAGTGCTCTTCTTACCATCAAGTTATTTTCCTTCTCAGGTTCATTTGGTGACTCTTCTTGCACCAAAGCATTCTAACTATTACCAGCCTTCTTACTTGCATGTATACACTCAAATGATCTATGTCCTTCTCCACAATTGTAACAAGTTCCTCAGCAACTTCCTCTGTTATAACCACCTCGGTAGTTACTGCCTTTGCCTCTAGATGAACTTCCACCTTTCCACTCGGTCTTGTCGTTATCCAGAGTTATCTTTTCTAGTTCAGATCTACTATTTTTAGCATAAGATCTACCTCTTCCTCTATGAAATCTACCATCTCTACCTCTTTGTCTTTGCTCATGTTTCTTGTTCAATTTCTCCTCAGCTTTCAATGCAAATTGATAAGCCTCTTCAATGTTCTCCAATTTGACCAAACTGATTTCCTCTTGGATGGAAACTCTCAAACCATTCAGGTATCTAGCAATTATTTTCACATCATCTTTATCTTGTCCAGATCTGATATCTAATCTATAGAATTCCTCAGTATAATCCTTTACCGAGCTATCTTTCTGATAGGGAGGACCTCCAAACTAGGTTCTAGCTTCTCCTTCTAGAACTCACCGAGGCCTTTTATTAGCCTCTTAGGGTCTTTATCCTATACCCTATACTAAGGAAATCTCCTCACCATTCCTTTACTACACTGATCCTCACCAATGGACTCAAAACCCTATTCCACCCTTGTGGCTACCTTGTGCTCTCATTGCACCAAACTTCACAACTGGCTTCCAAGAGTGAATTCTTCCCTAGCTTGACTTCTAAGGATTGTATTGGTTCTCATTCAATAGTTTTTAGGTTCACTAATTAGATTGGAGTAATGGGCTTTCAATCATTTTGCTGATTTCATAGTTAGGAGGACTACTAGGACTAGTAGCCAATTAGGCCTTCAAAACTAATTTTCTTCTTATATCTCCTTAAAACCCTTAAGGAAATTCTAAACAAAGATTTTTTTAAGATACCCTTTTGTCTTCCCTTCAATATTTTTTAGGTCTCTGACTTCCAGGTCATTCGTACAAGTCATTCCCAAAAATATGGCTTTTTGCAAAGGTTTCTTGGTTGTGTGGACAACAGTCAAGAGTGTTTGGCTTTTAACCATTCAAATGAACTCCAAGCGACTTATCCTTTGGAACAAATAACCTTAATTCATTCCTCTTCAATTTCATATACTTGGATTGCATCAAACAATCCATCTAACACTCATTTCAAGCGCTGATTTGTTGCTCACAAGGCCTAGCCGGGTGCATCAACTCGCCTAGGGCCTCTTGGAAAAAATAGAAAACCTGTAAAAAAAAAGTCCAAAATACATATTTAAATTTCCATAAAGTCTATTACTTGATTCCAAAAGGTCATCACATTTCCACGATTGGAATTCAAGTTATAGAGGTTTCTTTGCTGTTTACTTTGTACAGGCCAACAAACTGGCAACTTCAAAAAGATTTTCTAAACTAGTAATGAAACTAATCAATCAAACTCTTTATTTATACCAAATAATCTACATTCAAAACTCTATCAAAAAATGGGAAAACAACAACCCTCTCAATCCATTAAAGGTGTGGATGAAGGGTGAAATTAGAAAATTGTCATAAAAATGCCTTAGTTTGCTATTCACTCCAATGCCAAAATTCGTACAATGCATATGCCAACCCTTAAAAATGAATTGGATTGGTATTAAATACCTTTCACCCATGTGACTCACCACATCCACTAGGTTTCCAACTGATTCTTGGAGTTATTACAAAGTTTTAGCAATTTTTGTCAATGTTGTCAAGCAACTTTGTTAAGTTGCAAAGTTACCAAGTGTAACTTTTGCACTATTGTGCATCTAATGGCTCCATGACCTCAAACATGGTTAGATGAACCTATTTCCATGAAATTAAAACTTTTAACATGTTTTTCCATGTTTCCCATCCTCCTAGGGTCTTGGTCAATGTTTGACCATTCTAGGCTCTAACAAGCAATTCAGGCAAACTTAACAACATAGTGACAAATTGAGGACTCAAACACCACAAAAACCTATTTAAAAACACAACTAACACACTTGTGGATTTATCAAATATCCCTTATTCATGTGGTCTAGCCAGGACTACTGCAAGCCAAAAATGGTAAGGAAACTTGGCATATTTCCTAGGTGCTCCCGCACGACTTTCTACCTCAAACTTTGCATTCCCCTAACTAGGTTAATCTGATAATCAAAAGGTAAGAACTTTCCTTTTAAATTATTCACCATTTTACTCCATCCCTTGATTTTTTCTTTTCCTTTCCTCTTTTTTTCCAGCTACAGATGTTCCCACCGCAAGGATGCATGACTTTTCAACTTTGTGCTTGCAATTTTCACTTTCTTGTCTTCAAGTTCATATTCAAAATACTTTTCCAACTCTGTGATCCAATCCACCAATTCATTAGAATCCAACTTTCCACCATACTTAGGAGGATTAAAGTGTGGTGTAGACTTTAGACTTGTCAAAGCCTTCAAGAATATTTCCTCACCCTAATCCATCACAGGTGCAGGTTCTACATCAACTTGTTCTACCTCAATTTCATCATCACTAACATCTTCAAGATGTCTTCCTCTTCTTTGGGCTATTTCAACAACTTCCAATCTACTAGAAATTTGTCTCAACATGTCTACCAATCCTAGATCTGTATCTTGCCTCCCACAAACCATCTTGAAAACCCTCTGCAACTGTGGGTCAGATCGCAATCTGCTACCCAATAACAATTCAACTAGGGCTTCACAAGAAGGAACCTTCCTATCTAGATTCCCAAACCTAGATCCAGATCTAACCTCGCTCTGATACTACCTGATGCAAGAGAGGGCAGGAGGGGCCAAGAAATGGCACACCATAACCTAAAACACCTTGCTCAACAACATGTAAAAGAAACAAAAAAATAGTGGGAGAGAGAAAATGTAGGATCATTCATATATTAACTCAAATTGATTCATAAATGCCAGGCTATAAGGCCTTCCCAGTTTTGGCTAGATATTACAATGAATTACATAAGTCTTCAAACATGTGAGGATCTACAAATGATCTCCAACCTCTATCAAAAACTTACTCCTAAACTCTAACTAAACAAATACATTTGTACAAGAGGCTACCAAAATGAGTTGGCCTTCAGATCCATAATCAATGGAAGGAATGGTCAAATCTGGGACCAGATGCTTCCCAATGATGGATACCAGCATTAAATCTATGACTCATAATCAATGCACAAGTTAGCGTCAACAAAAACTCAAAAGAAATCCATTGGTAAGAAAAGTCAACCGAGCACTAGGGAAATTCACTGAGTCCCAAAGAGATAACCAACCAACACTGAAAAAAAAGGAAACTGAGCAACACCAAACCAACTCAATCAAAGTAGGAACCGAGCAACACAAAAAAACTCAAATATATTTTTGGTGACACAAGATTGCAAGGACCTGAGATTCTCCTGCATCAAACAAGGTTTGTCTTCTTCCATCAGCCCAGATAATATATTTATGCAATCTCCCATCATATATAGCATGCCTATCATGTTTCTAAGGTCTACCCAACAAAATATGAGCACAAGCCATAGGCATGATATCACATAACACCTTATCATAGTACTTTCCAATTTTCAAATTCACATAACATTGTTCACTTACCAAGAGTGTATGCTCATCTTTGATCTATGAAATCTGATAGGGCTTCAGATGTTCCAACATTTTCAATTGCAACTTTGTATCCATTTCCTCAGATGCTAGATTCTATGAGCTACCACTTTCAATGATTACCTTCCAAACTTTATCGTAAACTCTATATTTGGTCTTGAACAAACTTTTCCTTATTGGATTTTCCTTATTTCTTTCACTCCAAAGTTCTCTTCTTACCATCGAGTTATTTTCCTTCTTAGGTTCATTCGGTGACTCTTCTTGCACAAAGGCATTTCTACTCCTACTGACCTTCTAACTTGCATGTGTACACTCAAATGATCTATGTCCTTCTTCTCCACAATTGTAACAAGTTCCTCAGAAACCACCTATGTTATAACCACCTTGGTAGTTACTGGTTCTTCCTCTAGTTGAACTTTCACCTTTCCACTCGGTCTTGCCTTTATCTAGAATTGTCTTTTCTGGTTCAGATCTACTATTTTCACCATGAGATCTACCTCTTCCTCTAGGGAATCTACTACCTCTACCTCTTTGTCTTTGCTCATGTTTCTTGTTCAATTTCTCCTCGGCTTTCAATGCAAATTGATAAGCCTCTTCAATGCTCTCCAATTTGACCAAACTAATTTCTTCTTGGATGGAAACTTTCAAACCATTTAGGTATCTAGCAATTCTTTCCACATAATCTTCATCATGTTCAGATCTAATATCTAATCTATATAATTCCTCAGTATATTCTTTTACTGAGCTATCTTTCTGCCTCAAACTTTGCATTCACCTAAGTAGGTTAATTTGATAATCACAAGGTAAAAACTTTTCTTTCAATTTATTTACCATTTAATTCCATACCTTAATTTTTTCTTTGCCTTTCTTCTTTCCATCCAACTGTAGATGTTCCCACCACAAGGATGCATGACTTTTCAACTTTGTGCTTGCAATTTTCACCTTCTTTTCCTCAGGTACATTTTCATATTCAAAATACTTTTCCATCTCAGTCATCCATTCCACCAATTCATCAAAATCTAATTTTCCACTATACTTAGGAGGATTAAAGTGTGGTGTAGAATTTAGATTTGTCAAAGCCTTCAAAAATATTTCCTTACCTTGATCCATCATAGGTGCAGGTTCTACATCACCTTGTTCTTCCTCAATTTCATCATCACTAACATCTTAAAGATGTCTTCCTCTTATCTGGGTTGTTTCAACAACTTCCAATCTAGCAACAAGTTGTCTCAACATGTCTACCAATCCTAGATTCACATCTCGCGTCCCCCAAACCATCTTGAAACCCTCTATAATTGTAGGTCAGATCACAATCTACTACCCCACAACAAATCAACTAGGATTTGACAAGAAGGAACCCTCCAACCTAGATCCAGATCTCACCTCACTCTAATACCACCTAATGGAAGAGAGGATATAGAGAGGGGCCAAAGGCACACCCTAACTAGATCTACCTTGCAAAACAACACATGAAAGCAACAACACAACAAGTGAGAGATGGAATGCATAGACTTTTTATATATTATCTTCAATTTGATTCATACATGGTGGGTTGTAAGGCCTTCCTGCTTTAGGCTAGATATTACAATCAAGTACAGAAGTCCTCCAACATGCAGGGATCTACCAATAATCTCTAATCTTCTATCTTCTTACTAAAATTTCTCCTCAAAATTGACTCCCTAAACTCTAACCAAACAAATACATTTATGCAAGAGGCTGCCGAACAATTTGTCCTTCAGATCCACCATCAATGGAAGGAATGAGTAGATCTAGCTCCACACACTTCCCAATGATAGATACCATCATTAAATTTATGACCAAAATTAATTGCAGGAGTCGGCCTCAACATGAATCCAAAACAAACAACTCGGTAAGAAAGGATAATCGAGCGCTATACAAGCATCATCGAGCACCAAGGAAATTCACCGAGTGCTAGAGAGATAACTGACCAACACTAGTGAATGAAGGAAACCGAGAAACACTGAACCAACTTGGTTAAAGAAGGAACCAAAAAACACAAAAGATTTCAAATATTATTTTTTTGGGTGACACAGGATTGCCAAGGACTCGAGATGCTCCTGCATCAAAAGGTTTTATTTTCCCTACATTTACATAAGACATGGTAGAAGTAAGAGGGATTCATGTAATATTTATATTCCATTTAAAAATCCTGCTAAATTTTCCAAATATGGATTGGTATAAATATAATCAATTATAAGATTTATTCTTACAAAATCTAGTCAGTTATAAGCTCTCAATTTAGATCAATAACCAGGTTAGACTAGGAAAAAACATTGTTGCATTATCAATTTCTAGTGCTACTCACTAAGAATTTATAAGCAAGTGATCATTTTTTGAAGTATTATAATATTATTGATCTCAATTTGTTTTCAATTTTTAGTTCACTCCTATTGGGTGGGGAGACCTCATACATCTAGATTGTAGGCCCTAGTAATAATAAATCTTATAGTGTATTATTACTTATTAAATAAGTAGATATTTATTGGAAGCCTTTACTCATTGGAGATGCCAAATAGGAATAAGAGTAAGAATCTTGAATCTGGAAAAGGCCAAGAGATGCTATAAAAATGTAGAACCTATCGGTTCCCAAAAAGGGGTTAACACTAAAAATCCACCAAGTTCACCTATCCACTATATAGAGAGATGCTAACTATAATAATCAACAATTTCTAAGCCTTGGACCAACTAAAAATAAAAATTCTACCCATATACACTTTGGGCTCTAGAAAACCCAAGAGGGTTATCCATTAATCCGTTCATAGTCTCTCCACCAGACTTGTGAAATAAATTAAAATAAAAAGAATCTCACATAAACTCAATAGAATTAGGAGAATGTTGAAAATTGATTGAATCTTCATTGATCCTAAAATAACTTGGAGCATGATATTGGTACTACAACAATACAACATAAAATAAAAGTGTTATAGCATTATTTAATCAACTTTATAAAAAAGAAAGATGAAATTGAACACCATAAGACCAGTAAAGACACTATAAAAAATATCGGTGCCTCAATTCATTGGGTAATTCATCGACAAGAATTATATGTTGTAAATTTGGATAATTAGGATATCATGGTGTTGTCATTATGGCAACATATATTCAGTATTAAGACAACATGATACAAGGAGGAAAATTTGTATAAAGACCTATGAAAATTGTCTAAGTATAACAATGTTTATGTATCTACACATAGACTGTTTTGATTAGAGATATTCATAGAAGCACATTCATTGCATGCACACTTGAATATAGATCATTCCAGGTATATTGAAGCTACATCTAAGAGTGCAAGTCTATACGGACAAAGATATCGATATCTTATAGAGATAGTGTTGAGTCAACTAGAACAGAGAAGCGATCAAGAATTAGTTATATTTAGTTAAGGGATTATTTTGTTTATCAAAATAATGACTTAACTAATTAGGGATGACATCCTAGATGTTAACCCTAAGGCAGAAAGAAGTAATTTCATTTTTGGAAGTGCGTAATGTATTGAAGGCCGATAGGAAAGTTATTTTGTAATAAGTCATATATAAGTAAGAAACTTGTAATGAAAAGTTGCAAGTGATGTAATTATGAATGTAAGTAAGTATTGTATTGATGTATTATGAGAAATGTGATATATGATCAGGGCAGTGATATTTGATGATAAGTTTTGGAAGGACTACAAAGCTAGATCAGAATATTGAAGATATTCAACAACAGTAAAAGGTTTTTGTATTCTACCTTTTGTATAAGAAATTATCATTGTATATTGCATGTTTGGCCAGTGAGCTCATCTTGCATACATTTATTTTTTTTAATAAAAAATCCTAATAGGGTTGAGGCTTCTAAAAAGGCCTAAAGTCCTTTAACCAGGACAAAGACACTATACAGATGTAATAGACTCCTAACATGGTCAATATCTTTAACTAGATACTTTTGATTAGTGGATCAGTCATGGGTACCATCCCCACCAAGGTTTTCCATTGGCTAGGATTTCCTCGAGAACAAACATGGTGTTATGAATTCTTTCATTATAGTGTTTTTTAATTATTTAGTTTATTTTCTTATGCAAGCGACAAGTTAATTTCATATATCCATAAGTGGGCAAAATTAAAAGTTTGTGAAATACTGATTCACCCCCTTCTTAGTATTTCCTATTTCTAACAATTGGTCTCAGAACACAATTACCTAGAATAAATTTATTCAGAGAAGGCCTAACAACTTGAGTAAGATCTCTATGGATATGGATCAATTACAAAAAAATCTTGATGAAGCTCTTGAACATATTGATATTCTTATTGAAAAAAAATATAATCTGAAGGACAAATATGATGGTGTGAAATAATATATTGTGAAACTAAAATAAAAGATAGAAGATTTGAAATAAAAGAAAGAACCTACAATTCAAGTCAAGGACAATGATGAAGTTTCAAAACTGAAGAACGAGGATGAGATCCTAAAACATGAACTAAAGATTGGAGACCTAAAGCTAAGCTTGAAAGATGATGACAACAAAGACGAATCAAATCTAAAGTCTGAAAATATAGATTCTAAATCTAAAGTTACCAAAATTCCATCTGAACTTGAGACTACAAAATTGGAGTATTCTAAACTTGTGACATACAACACAATTGTGAAAGGAGAACTAACTCAATCTAAACAACATCTTGAGAAAATATATTCTAGTAGTGAAAAATTTGATGAGCATATTTCTTATCAGAAACCCTCTTATGACAAAACTAGTCTTGGATACTTTGAAAACAAATTCCCAAATAATATTGGAGAATGCAAAGAGCCAGATCCAGAACAACCTGAGAATAGAGAAGAAAATAAACTAGATGAGTCTAACAAATCTGAAAATGTACCCAACCCACCTAAGCAAGATGAACCACCTAAAGAGATGTGAAGAGAATTCAAAGGTAGATTATTTTCATGAAATTATTTTGGACACATGAAAAGAGATTGTACAAGTAATCAATTCAAACCTAAATCTAGTTATTGATATAATTTTCATGGTTTTAGACATAGATCTATTGATTGTAAGAAACCTAGATCTAATGATAATGGTAATAGTAGAATGTTTAGAAATGCTAACCCTATAGATAAAAGACCTATTGGAGAAACAAACAACATAATAATTGGAGTTGTGTGTTATAGATGCAATAATTTTGGATATATTACTAGAAATTGTAGATCACAAATCAGTCAGTTAGGACTAAGATATGAAAACAATGTTATATAGTTTGTCAGATATGCAGTAACATGGGTCACACAACAAGGTATTGTAGAATGAACAACATGTGAAATCCTAATCCTAGAAGAAATGAAAACTACACCTAAAGGAATATGAACATCAACAACAGTCAAAAAGGAAATTGGAGTAACTTAGAAGAAGTTGAGTTTGTCAAAGCCATAGATCAAGCAAGCATACTGAATATATTAGGAAATCAGATAGGTGAATTATTTGAGAGTAAGTTTGAATAAATTCCAAACTCATCTCAAAATAATTTAGCATCAAATTTCATGAATTATGTAGTAATATAAGCATGAGAATGGCATAAGATTTAGAAGTTGAATAAAGCCTTGCGAAGTTAATATGGGCTAGGATATGATAGAAGGAAGCTATGGTTAATATTTCATGAATTTATGAGCATGTATGTGATTACACAAAAAGAAAGAAGTTTTGCAGGCAACTAGGAACAACGTTTTGGCATGAATACACTTGTGAAATTAATGCGATGACAATGTCTTGAAGGATTTGAAGGATAAAAGTGGATTATTGACATTATTCAATTATTCAAGTATTTTAAAGAGTTATAGAGAGCTATCCAGTGGAGATTGAAAGAATTTTACAAGAATTGGAGATGGATTCTTTGATAGATCTATGTGGAAGTGCTAAATCATGATTCTGAGGTATTTTAATAAGAATTTGTTAAAGCAATTACTTTTCAGTTTAATCATGGATGCATCATTAGTTCAGAACATCAGAGACAATCCTAGACCTAAGATGAAGAAGAAATCAATACAACCATTTGAAGAAGACCCTAGTTTCACTTTGGTGAACATTCCAAATGGTGTTTTACATTTAGAAGATGTGAGAGGGTATTTGAAGTGTAAGTTTGAGATAGTAGGAGACAATAGTTTGACTATGGAATATGTTAAGATATACAAATAAGACATGAGCTACAAAGAAGGATATGAACATTTAGGTAAAATGGATATTATTAAGTATACATTTCACTATGAATTCCAGAATGATGAATGGACTAAGATCATTTTGAGAATAATCCATAATGGAAAGTATTGGTTGGATGATAGAGTGATAGATATAATGGCTGATTTAATACATGAGGTAACCCGATTGTCTATGATAGGTGCAATTCCCTTAAATGAAAAGAATGTAAAGAAGATAGTTTTAGATATTGAACCAAGTCTTCTTATAACGAAAGAGGCATATTACTTACCAAGGTTGAAAAAGATGATGTGAGATATGTATGCAAGATTTTAACCACAAAGTTCTTTGCAAGTTCTAGAGAAGATGACATGGCAATAGGTATGGTGCAAGAAACTTGTCTTATGTACATTGATAGAGTTGAAGTTGACATGTGTGAGATTATGAGAACTTAGTTGATTGAGAATCTTGAAAAGATCAAGAAAATGAAGAATTCCCAATTTATATTGTCATCCCTAATCACTTACATGTTTTTCCATCTTTTGAGAAGTTTTCCTTATACTATAGGAGCTGATTGGAATGATGGCAGAAACTCAATGGAAAAAATTAATAGTGTATATCTCAGACATCCTATTGATAAAGTAAATAAGAGTGCCACACTTTTTATCAAAACCTTTCAAAATGAGATGAACAAGAGATCAAGAATTCCACCCTCTATAGTTGAAAAGTACAAAAATGAAATATATTTCTTAGTGGACATAGATTTCTCCTACATTGAGGTAGTAGAACCAAGGACAGAGTTTGTAGATCCTCTATAATATGAGATATCTAAAGAGGAAGCTAAAGGATATGCATGTTAATTACTTAAATGTAGACTAGATTCCAAGAGTCCTAGATTTGGAACATTTGAAGAGAATTCCAATACAAAACAACAATCATAGGTGAAAAAATTAGTGAAGAAAATGGTTGACAACACAATAAAAAAATTCTAAAAGATACAGGTATGATTGAGCATGAGTTTAACATTGCGAAATAGTTTGCAATAACCATTAGAGATATTGGGTAGAAGGAAGTATTGTTAGTTCCACCTTTGACATCTAGAGAAACCTCTGTTGAGGATATTCAATCTATAGATGAAGATATTGTAGAATCTACCAAGTTGAATACATCACTGGATAAGAAAGAAGTAGCAATTATAAATTATACTAGATCCATCTCCACTACACCAACTAAGAGAGTGAAAGAGATGGCAAGTGGACCAGGTAAGAGACAAAAAACTATCTTTTCTCTAGTAGAAAGCATAAGGACTCCAGAAGAAAAATAGAAAGTAGATGAAGAGGCAGGAAGCATAAAAAAGAAGTAGTGGATGCCTATGATAAAAAATGTGAATCCTTTAATCGTTAATGAAGGATATTTGACTAAACTAAACAAGTACTATGAAATGTATAACAACTTTAAGAAATTAAACCTTGAGAATGCAATTGTTAGACATATGATTCTTGCTGACAATAAATTTGAGGACATCAAGGATAAGATACCAGATAATCTCTATGAGAAGTTAGTTAACAAGAAAAGGAGAGCACTAGAAGAAGATAAAAGTATAAGAGAAAGATTTGTAAGGAAACTTTATGAAATAAATGATGAATATCACTTTAAAGAAATCATGAAAAACCTTAGCACCCATCTGAGAAGAAAAATAAGAACAATTCTAATTATGGGAGGAAATTATGAGGAAATTAATAGAAAAACTAAGGAAGTGGTTGTAAAAGTAATGACCTCTGGACTGAAAGAGACACTTAGTGAACATGAATAGTTAGCAAAAATAGAGCCACATATAAAAGTAACATTAGTTCCACCACCCTCCATCCACATTGAAGATAAACCTATGCATGTAGAAGGCACAAACATCACCATAGACAAAAAAGAGAATCCATTTGAAGATCAAGGAGAAAATGTTGGAAATTTCCAAGAAGAATTTGGGTATGTGCAGGATCATGGTATGCCAAAAAGTTGCGATGTGAAAAAGAAGTCTGGATTTATATACTCTTTGAAAAACAACTATAACTTTCAAACAGTATAACATTTTTGAAATCTAAAATATACATTACATTCTATGTTTCACCTAATACAATAATAATAAACAATTCTTTCAATTTGATGAAGTTTAGACTAAGTTAAGGTGGTTAGACATGAGAGTTTTTATATTCTTGAAACTTTGTAGTAGAAAAATCATAATTAAATATTTACTTGGAAAAAAAATACAAAAAAATATACATCACATCCGGACATGAGTCTACTAATTTTGTCTAGAATCTTATAAAAAAATATTATCATCTGATTTTGTTTAATGTGGCAAGACATACACCTACTTGTTATCTTTCTAGTCCTAAGTGGTAGACTTATTGAAAAATAGCTATAACTTTCAAACTTTATAACATTTTTTAAATCCAAAACATGTGTCACATTCTATGATTTTTCTACTACAATAAAAATAAAATAAAAAATTCAATTTGATAAAGTTTAGAATAAGTTAATGTTGTTAGACACGAGAGCTTTTGTATTTTGGAAAAGTTGTAGAAGAAAAGTCATAATTAATTATTTACTTGGAAAAAAATTACAAAAAAATATGCGTCACATCTAGACACGATTCTAATACTTATATATAGAATCTTTTAAAAAAAATTATCATTTGATTGTTTTTAAGGTGGTCAGACATACACCTACTTCTTATTTTTTTCCTGAATTTTTCGTATTGCTACATTGAAATTAAAAAATTTTAACATATAGAATAATTATTTTTCAAAAAAGGCCTAGTATCTTAGAAACTAAATTCAATTTCCTACAGATTCTCTTCTTACATATTTTTGATATATTATTTATAACTTGTTCAAATTTTTATGTCAACTTTCCTAAACACGATTTTCTGAATTTGCATTGCCACTTAAGGGATTAGTTTGGCATACCATGATCCTACACATACCCAATTAATGATCAAAAGGATGAAACATAAAATAAGGTAGATGATGTGGAAGAAGAAATAGGAGAAGAAAAGAAAGAAGACTCACATATAATAGAGGATAGTATGGTAGAAGAAAAGAAAGTAGTGGGGTATGTGCAGGATCATGGTATGCCAAAAAGTGGCGATGTGAAAAAGAAGTCCTCATTGATAGACTCTTTGAAAAATAACTATAAATTTCAAACAATATAACATTTTTAAAATCTAAAATATACATCACATTCTATGCTTCACCTAATATAATAATAATAAACAATTCTATCAATTTGATGAAGTTTAGACTAAGTTAAGGTGGTCAGACACGAGAGTTTTTATATTTAGGAAAATTTGTAGCAGAAAAATCATAATTAATTATTTACATGGAAAAAAATACAAAAAAATATACATCACATTGGACAAGAGTCTACTACTTTTATCTAGAATGTTATAAAATAATATTAGCATTTGATTTTGTTTAATGTGGTCAGACATACACCTACTTGTTATCTTTCGAGTCCTAATTGATATACTTACTGAAACATAGCTATAACTTTCAAACTGTATAACATTTTTGAAATCCAAAACATGTGTCACATTCTATGATTTTCCTACTACAACAAAAATAAAGTAAAAGCCAATTTGATAAAGTTTAGACTAAGTTAACGTGGTTAGACATGAGAGTTTTTGTATTTTGGAAAAGTTGTAGAAGAAAAATCATAATTAATTATTTACTAGGAAATAAATTACAAAAAAAATGTGTCACATCTGGACATGAGTGTACTACTTATATCTAGAATCTTGTAAAAAAATTATCATTTGATTATTTTTAAGGTGGTCAAACATACACCTACTTCTTATTTTTTCCTAAAATTTTTGTACTACTACATTGAAATTTGAAATTTTCAACATATAGAATAATTTTTTTCCAAAAAACCCTTAGTGTCTTAGAAACTAAATTCAATTTTCTAAAAATTCACTTCTTACATATTTTTGATATAATATTTATAACTTGTTCAATTTTTTATGTGAACTTGCCTAAATCTGATTTTCTGAATTTTCATTGCCACTTAAGGGCCTAGTTTGGCATACCATGATCCTGCACATACCCAGTGCATGAAGAACATATCAAAATAGTTTCACCATGAAAGGGCACAACAAAGAACCTACCTAGATTGCCCATGGAAATAGTTTTAGCAAGCTTGGGAGCATAATTTGATGATGATGATCAAATTGAGTTGATCTCATCACTAAACAAGATTATTGGAAAGAACAAGAAGCTGATGAGACTAGAAGGAGCACTACTTGAGGTAACCAGAAAACTTCATGGAATCATATCAATTCAATCTAGTGACGTTGATCCACAAACTAAAGAAAGGGAGGTAATAAAATTTTTTGACAGTGAATTTACTACCCTATCAGACATTGCATCAGTAAAAGCTCAAAAATCTCACGATGCACAATTATTTCAAGTCACTTGTCAGAATATTAGAAATGATTTGGATAATATTGATGTTTATATTACAGATTTGAGGAGATGCTTAGAAAGAGGTAAAGCATTGTATAGTCAGTGTGCATTATCACACAGTCACATCTCAGAGATTTTAGAGAAGTTGAAGAGAAAATAAGAAGAGTTGCAAGCCACAGTGAATGAATTACAAAATCCAAGTATAAAGATCATATATATTGAGAAGAAAATAAGCATAATTTATGATGAGATAAGACTTCTTGAGAATGAGAAGGAAATAAAATTGAAGAGATTTTCTCTCCTCAGAGAGAACCTAATTTTGAAGATCAGTAATGTAGAGAATCAACTGCAAGGATGTCTTTTATCAAAGACATCGTATAGTAAATTTGCATATTCAAATCTTAAAGAAGTTGATATACCATCCTATGACGTGCATTACTTAGTGTATCTGATTCTGTCGAGAAGTGGCACAGGAGCACACCTAGGCTAACCTCCATGGTTTAGCTATTTTGGCTTGTACCTAATATTAGCCAAGTCAGGAAGGTTGTTTTGTTTTTAGACCTTAGAAGGTCCTTGCTATTGTGGGCTAGGTGAGTTAGTGATTAGGACTAAGGTCACCAAATTAGCCATTGTTAGTAGTTTTAAATTCTTAGTGTTAGTAGTTTGAGTTAGAGTCTTTAATGTGTTCTAAGCACATAAGGGTGTTAGAAAGATTCCTTAAGGTCATTTATGATCTTGGATCCTCAAAATATAGGAGGTAGAGGTCCTAAGAAATAGGATGATGGCATGAAGGTAAGATGCCAAATGTTGTTAAGAAGTTGTCATGACAACATTTGCAATTATTGCAAATGTTACATACAACTCGGTTACTTTGGATCCCCTTAAGAATATCAAGTGGGAGATTGGCCAACATGCCCTAGAATCATGGAGATGGCATCTAATATCATCTAAGACTAGAATAGGTTAGAGTTATCATTGTAATAGGTTGAATATAGTAATACAACTCTGCAACTCTGTTTCAAGGAAGAACACAAACTTTTATTGTGACAGTGCCATGTAATGGATTGAAAGTCTCAATTTGGTGATTGTTTAGTGTTATTTAGGTTTTTCTAAGAATTTTTAATTTAGAAATCAAGTTGATTAGACTAGTTTTAGTGTATTGAATAAAATTGTTTTTGGTTTAGAGTTTACACTGGTCCTATCCTGACCAGTTTGTGAATTCATGGCTCCCCCATGAAATCTAGCCATGGGAAACTCCTAAGGATGGATGGAAATATTAGGAGAGTCATTATTTTGTATGTATTTAGGATTATGATTCATGGAGATATGGAGATCTATTTTTACTACTAAACCCTGAGCGAGTAGATAGTGCCCAGTTAAAGGTTTAGGATTGAAGAAGAGAAGATTTCTTGCAGGGTAGAGAGGTACTATACGACATAGGTATAGTTGCAGCTAGGATTTTATGATATCCTAATATACTATGAGGATTGAGTTCATACTAATCCATTAGACCAAGTTTTGAGCAAGATTCAAAAAAGGTTACAGTCAGTCCTAGAAAATAGTTCTTTTAGCCCTATTAGGCCTAGATTGTAGGAAGGTAGTCTACAAATGACCTAGGAAGGAAAAACTTGTAGAATCATTTGTAAAATCCAAAAGGGTATCCAAATCCCTGATTGGTTTTGTGAGTGTTTTGGAAAGTGTTGGTGTTCAAAAATGCTTATGCCACTTAGGGCTGCCAATATGCCTTGAGACTAATGTTAAGAGTGGTTAGTTCCAAGTATGGGAGCTCTGCAAGGCAACTGGACCATCTATAGGGACAAGAATACCCTCTACACTTCTGGCTCTACAAAACCAAGGTGGGTACACCTAATCTAGATAAGACTCAACTCACTACACACCTTATACTTCTGGATTCATAAAGCAGATCATAGTAAAGGATTACTAAATACTAACTAGGTATTCATTGAATCAACTCTACTATACAGGGTAAAATGGTCTTGTGAAAGGTATTACTACTATCAACCAAATAATGAAAAAGACTTGAAATGGTGTTGATATTCAAAGATGCAGGAAATAGCCAAAACCCATCAAACACTGAACTCAACTGAATGTACTAATCCTTGATCAGTGCCATTATCCATTGGGCAAATCATCAAATGCAAGTATAGAAACATGAACCAACTACTATCAAAGACTCAAAGCCATAAATACAACTATTCCAGCCCATCCACTACTTATAAGATCCTTCTGTAGATGAATCTAATGAATCTATGCCCTATCCAAAGTATTTTTCACTTGATCCTAGATCAAGAACTAAACACTAGAACATATGCAAAGGTAACCCTATGCAATGGACCAGAAAATCCAAAACTCATAAAACTGACACCAAGGAGAGACTTGAAAGCTTGAAACAATTATATTAAGTATGATGAATCATGTACATGTCTATACCAAAAATGAGACTACCACTTCAATAACCTGCAAAAGATATAAAGAAGTTCTATTCAACCTCCTACAATGTGACAAAGTTCACTATTTCCTTGGAACTAATCAAAATTAGAACCCTTGGAACTGATCAAAATTTGAATGCTTGTTCTATCAAAAACTTGCAATATATACCACTAGTCATCTTGGAAACCCAAAATAGGTTGCAATAAGCTACGGATGATAGGGGTCAAAGTTTCACCCACCTAACCAATTGGAACACATCAAAATTCAATGCAGGGAAAAGAAATCCAGGCAATCAGATCCAAGAATGATCCACATTCATGAGAAATCTCTAAGAAAGTACCAAGGACCATCATTTTACCATACCAATCAATCTAATATGTTCCTCTACAACATGCCTCAAGCAAGAGAACCCATCTCTGCACGGCACAAAACTCTTCTACAATTAACCATAGGAAGCCTGGACCACATCGCAACAACCAACACCACCAAACCAGATCAAAAACTATCACTAAAACCATAAATTTAGGTACCTTTGGTCGCTGCAGATCCTCAAGAAAATCAAATTTGAAATCAAATGGTCACCATGCATTTTGCGGGCTTTATGTTCCTTAACTATTTTCCCTTAGTCGCACAATCGCGTAGTCATCAACTTAACTGCCATAGGAAAATGGGTTTCATCTTATGCTTGGTTGCATGATTGCAAGGCACCCTACTCACCCTTACGATCATGCGACTACAATCACTTAGCCATGCAACTACAATCACAAACCCACTTAGAAGTTTGAATTTGAAATGCAATGGTCATCCTCAGGGTGCCAGCAATCTATCAACGGTCAACATTTGAACTAAGATTAACTTTATATCACCACCGTTTGATTCATTTACTTTTCTCAGGCCGGCACACTTTATATTTCTTTAAACAAAATCGACAGTCATCGTTACACTATGATGCTAAAAGTGAAGCATCTCACCTCAGCGGTATAGCAACAACCACACAATCTTCGTAGACTTACAGATGCTTGACATCCTTTGAAAACTATGGCCCCACTAACAACATCCAACTCATCACCCCACCGACCAATCAGAACTGAGCACATCACCGAGAAAGCAGCCCCAGTTTATCTAGCAAACTAGTGACCGAAGAACTTTCACCAGTTCACGAAATACTTTCCACCATCACTTAAAAACTTAGCAATCACACAACCACTATTCGCTAAATCGCCAAATAAACTAGGGCATCGCCAAAACATTACATGAACTAGCCAATAAGAAGAAAATTTGTCGGGCCAAAATACACTTATCAAGATAGCCAAACTACTCAGACCCCACAAATGGGCCTGCTTAAGATGAAATCTACGCCTATTGCAAAATCTCAAGGGATAAACATTGCGCAAATTTTCCATGTGAACTTACACTGACCACTGATCCTATTCAAACTTTAACCATGCTGGAAGCATGAAGAACTGGGTCCCACTGATGAACTACCACCTCACCACCGCAGACATGTGTCAACTAGTCACATGATCACATAGCCAAAAATTGGGCTATGTGATCATGCGACAGCCAACCAAAGGCCGCCACATGACTACCAACAAGACAACACCCTTTCCACCAACCAACCCCATGGGAAAGAAGTAACCAGTCGCATGGTTGCATATCAAAAAAATCTGACATGCGATCATGTGACAACCACCCATTTTGAAACCTTTGAAGACCTGGGCCCGCCATCCATCGCACTTGCGCAGTTAGGGAACGCTAGCAAACAAGAAACTGTGAGGTCGGAAACACACAGGGTTTTCGATGGAAAAGATCGAAAACACACAAGGTTTCTGATGCCAAAAGATAAGTGCACAAAAGCTGGAAGGCACAAGGTTGAAAACAATGAGGGTTTTCACACAGACCGAAAACATCATGGATTTTCAAAAACACTGTGGGTTTTCGACACTGTGGCAGATTCTAAAATTTGTTTCTTGTAGACGTTAGAACTTGAATAACTTTATGGATTTTGTGATTCAGCACATGTGTTTCGGACTGGAGCAAGGTGACACAATAAAATACCAGGGGCTAAGGGAACACACCATGAAACACTATATATTTTCAATGCAAGACAAAACTATGCAACAAGGTGGGATAACTTCAAAATTTGCAAGGAAAAGGCCATTTTCTCAGGATTTTGCATTCACAGGAAAATGGACCAACATAAAGTTTGGTCAAGAATTGGCAAAAGGCCTTTGCAAAAGGCTACAAGAAATAGGCCTAATTAGGTCTCTTAATGGTGAATCCTTGAACCAGGTAAGGATAAGATTGAAGATCCTTCTAAATGGATCAAATTGGAAAATATATGAATGTTTTCAAGATGATGGACGTCCTTGCAAAGAAATTTGATGATTATGAGGAGTTGGCACTTAGAGCTTTCTAAGTGAAGGTGAAGGATTGAACTAACTAAAGGGTGTTAGTCTTTCAAGGTGAAGCACAAGGTTTAGAGCTCTTAGAGAAGAGTTGAAATTGGACTTAGTTAATCATCTAAGCCAAACATGACCTAGAGGAGATTAGGTTCCTTGAGGAGACAAGCTATGTCTCTTGTTTGAAGTGCAAGCAAGCCTTGGAACACTCACATCATATTGGTATCAGAGCTTGATTAGATCAGGCTTGTGGTTGATGTTTCAAGCTACTGAATCAGTGGGAGAGAATACATTAGTGGGATCAAGAGAGGCTAAAGAAATGGTGAGTAATGTTGAGTTAGCCAAGAAAATTGAGGAATAAGAAGAGGATAATTGGTTGCTAAGAGAAAGATTATTCCAAATGAAGTAGCTCTTGGGTGAAGTCTAGGATAAAGCTGATAAGGTCAAGGATAAAATTGATCAAAAGGAAGAGAATGAAGTAAGGGAGAAGGAATTGGAGTTCGAGGAGGAAGGTCCAAAACCTGACCCTGTTCTTCTTGAAGAGCCATTCTTAAAGGCACTAAAGGCTTTGAGTGGTAAAGCTTTGGAAGGTGTGCCACTATTTAGTGGGAAAATGGATCTAGATTCAGTTGTGGATTGGATAGAAAACATTGAGAACCATTTTGAGTGTGATGGTATCTTAGAGGCATAAAACATTGTGGTGGCCAAGTCTAGACTAAGAGGTTCATCTCTTAGTTGGTGGAAGTTTGTGCAAACCGAGAGAGAAAAGGATGGAAAAGGTCGTATAGTTACATGGAAGGGCATGGTAACCAAAGTGAAGCAAACCTACCTTCTTGATGATTATGAAGTGCATATATATAGGAGGAGACACAATGTTAGACAAAAAGATCTAGATGTTCAAGCATACACTGAGGAGTTTTAGAAGTTATGCTTAAGATCAAAGGTAGTTGAAGATGAAAGCATCAAGCTTGTAAGGTATTGGAATGGCCTCAAATGGTCTATTCAAGAAGAAATGAGTCTAGTGAACTTTAAAACCATCTACCAATGTTATCAAATGGCCTCTAATATAGAAGAGAAAGGCAAGAGAAAACAAGAGCAAACCTCCAAAGGTAGAGGTAAAGGCAAAGATAGTAGAGGACAAAGAGGTGGCTATGGTGGGAGAAGTTCTGAATCAAGAACTCAAGGAGACATAAAATTCAATGAGCAGAAAGAAGGAAGCTCAAGTAGAGGTGGTAGAGGAAGGAGTTTTAACTCTAGTTTTAGAAGAAAAAGTTGTGGACAAGGAGGAAGAGGAAAATAATTTTCCAATATGAAATGCTACCATTGCAATCAAATTGGACACCCTACCTATAGATGTCCAGAGAAGGGTATTTCTTCACAAGGAGGTGATAAGAGAAATAATCTATTTCATGATGAAACTAATGCAGTAGAGAAGCATATTGAAGTACCATTGAATTTACAGGAAGGTGAGAACCTCATGATGAGGAGAAATTTGATCAAGGAGCCAGTGAAGGAAGAGCCAAGAAAAAGGAGGTCTTTGTTTAGGATAAATTGTAAGATGATGGAGAAAGTATGTAGAGTCATCATTGACATAGGGTCTATTGATAATATTGTGTCAGAGGAAGCAATCATCAAGATAAAGTTGACAAGGATACCCCACACCAATCCTTACAAGGTCACTTAGCTTAATAAAGGCCAACATGTGTTAGTAAATGAACAAGCATGGGTGGAGTTCTCCATTGGAAGGTACAAAGACAAATTATTGTGTGATGTGTTACCTATGGATGCATGTCATTTTCTCCTAGGTAGACCATGGAAATTTGATCGCCAAGCTATCCATGATGGAGGAAAGAACTCATATACATTCAAGAAAGATAATGTGACTTTCAAAATTCAATCATTGCTAGAGGATGTAGAGGTGAAGACAACAGGTCCTAATGTGCTCATGGTTGGTTAAAAATAGTTCTTGGAGGCTATGGAAGAAGGTGAAGGTATAGGCTTTGCATTGGTGTTGATGCCAAAGGAGTTAGATGAAGGTAAGGTGACTAAGAAGCCAAAGTTACCCAAGGAAATACAAATCATGTTGTAAACTTATCAAGGTATAGTGAGTGATGGACAACCATCAACCTTACCCCCTAAAAGAGCCATAAGTCATAGGATAGACCTTATCCCAAGAGCTACCCTACCTAATAAGGCAGCTTACAAAATGACCCCTCAAGAAAACTAGGAAATTGCTAGGCAAATACAAGAACTCCTAAACCAAGGTCTCATTAGAAAGAGAATTATTCCATATGATGTACCCACTGTCCTTACACCTAAGAAAGGAGGAACTTGGAGGATTTGTATTGATTCAAGGGCTATCAATAGGATAACCATAAGGTATAGGTTCCCTATCCCTAGGATTGAATACCTAATGGATTGTCTAGGTGAAGATAAGTACTATAGAAAGATAGACTTGAAGAGTGGCTATCACCAAATAAGAATACATGAAGGAGATGAGTGGAAAATAGCCTTCAAGACCAATGAAGGTTTATATGAATGGATTTTCATGCCATTTGGATTATTCAATGCCCCCTCCACATTCATGAAGCTCATGAATGAAGTCCTCAAAGACTACATAGGCAAGTTTGTAGTAGTATATCTAGATGATATATTGATTTATAGAAAGACAAGAGGAGAGTATCTAGAACATCTTGAGACTATTTTCAAGAAGCTTCATGATGAGAAGTTGATGATCAACTTGGAGAAGTGTGAGTTCATCAAAATAGAGCTAGTGTACTTTGGATTTGTCCTATCACATGGCAATCTGAAAATGGACAAGATTAAAGTGGAAGCCATCATAAATTGTCCTACTCCAAGGACAAAAATAGAGGTGCAGAGTTTTCATGGCCTTGCACAATATTATAGCAAATCCATAAGGCAATTTACTGCAATTTGTGCTCCTATATATGTTGGATACTATTAAGGGAGGCATGAAGACCAAATTTGTATGGAATGAGCATGCTAATAAGATCTTTTAGTTGTTGAAGGAAAAGATAGCTACCCAACCTATTTTAGTCTTGCCAAGCTTTGAGAAGCTTTTCACCATTGAGTGTGATGCTAGCAATGTAGCTATTGGGGCTGTTTTAAGCCAAGAGGGTAGACTAGTGGCTTTTCATTTAGAAAATTTAAGTGAAACCAAGAAGAAGTACTCTTCTTATGACCTTGAAATGTATGCATTGGTTCCAGCTCTAAGGAAATGGAGGCACTACTTGCTTCCCAAGGAAGTCATAGTGTATTCAGACAACCAAGCACTTCGTTTCCTAAATTCACAAGAGAAGTTGAGTCACAAGCACATGAAGTGGGTTGAATACCTACAAGATTATACCTTTAATATCAAGCAAAAGAAATTTTTCCTCAATAAAGTGGCAGATGCATTGTCTAGAAGAGCTCTCACAATCCAAGAAATTCAGTTGAAGAGCATGGGGATATATCACTTCAAGGATCTATATGTAGATGATGAAGATTTTGCAAAAATTTATAAGGTATGTGTTCAATACAAGAATCATTTTCATAGTAAGTATGCTGAATATACTTTGCAAAGTGATCTCTTATTTAAAGGGAATCAATTATGTGTTCCTAGAGGCTCTATTAGAGAGAATTTGATACAAGAAAAGCATAATGGTGCTTTGAGTGGTCACTTTGGGATCACTAAGACTCAAGAACTTGTTAAAAGGTTATATTATTGGGAAAGGATGAATCTTCATGTGAGGAGGTATGTGGAAAGTTGTATTGTATGTCAAAAGGCCAAGGGCACTTCTTCAAATGCAGGCCTTTATCAACCACTACCTATTCCTACTAGGCCATGGGAATGTTTAAGTATGGATTTTGTAGTTGGGTTACCCAAGACTAGACAAGATATGGATAGTGTTTATGTGGTTATGGATAGATTCATCAAGATGGCTCACTTTGTGCCATGTAATACCATTACTAATGCTAGTCAAATAGCCTCTCTTTTCTTCAAGGATATAGTAAGAATTCATGGGTTACCTATCAGCATTGTGTCACATAGAGACACTAAATTCATGAGTCACTTTTGGAAGACTCTTTGGCAAAGGTTAGGCACTAATTTGTCCTTTGGATTGGCCTACCATCCCCAAATTGATGGTCAGATCGAGGTTGTCAATAGAAGCCTTGGAAATATACTAAGGTGCTTGACCAAGGTGTATGGTCAACAATGGGATCAGTTGATTGGGCAAGCTGAATATGCCTACAATGAAACTATAAACAGATCCATAGGGAAGAGTCCCTTTGAAATAGTCTATGGCTTACATCCTAGAGGAGTATATGAACTAAGAGATTTGAAGGATGGAGTGAAGGGATGTGGATATGCTGATGACTTTGCATATGCTATGCAGGAGATGCATGATACAATGAGGAAGACCTTAACAAAGAACACCATGAAGAATAAAACCAAGGTGGATGAGGATAGGAGAGAAGTTCAGTTCAATGTGGGATATTTGGTTATGGTGCATCTTAAAAAATCTAGACTTCAAAAGGGATTCCCTCACAAGTTGCAGATGGGAAGGATAGGTCCCTGTCCTATCTTGGCTAAGTATGGTTACAATGCATTCAAAGTTGAGCTACTGGAAGATAGTGGACTATCCTCTATCTTCAATATTGTAGACATAGTTCATTACAAAGGACCATAGTAAGACATGGATCAGAGTCTCAATGAAGTGATCAGAGATGTGGAAGATCTTCAACTACCCAGTACTACAGTCAAAGGAGCTGACAGTAAATTGGATACTAGAGTCTATAAAAAGACTAGGACCAGGGAGTACAAAGAACATGTCATAAAGAAGCATGGTAAAAATGATGATGCCATATGGGTCAAGGAATCAGAGTTCAAGAAGATGGGAATTGATTGAAGAATCCTCAATCAAAGAGTGGATTGAACTTCTTTTTTTTGGGAGGATGTTGCAGGAGAACACCTAGGCTAACCTCCATGGTTTAGTTGTTTTGGCTTGTACCTGACATTAGCCAAGTCAAGAAGGTTGTTTTTTTTTTTAGACCTTAGAAGGCCCTTGCTATTTTGGGTTACGTGAGTTAGCCATTAGTACTAAGGTCACCAAATTAGCCATTGTTAGTAGTTTTAAATTCTTAGTGTTTGTAGTTTGAGTTAGAGTCTTTAATGTGTTCTAAGCACATAAGCATGTTAGAAAGATGCCTTAAGGTCATTTATGATCTTGGATCCTCAAAATATAGGAGGTAGAGGTCCTAAGAAATAGGATGATGGCATGATGGTAACATGCCAAATGTTTCTAAGAAGTTGTCATGACAACATTTGCAATTATTGAAAATGTTGCATGCAACTCGGTCACTTTGGATCCCCCTAAGAATAGGAAGTGGGAGATCAGCCAACAGGCCCTAGAATCATGGAGATGGCATCTAATATCATCTAAGACTCAAATCTTGAGGTTAGAGTTATCATTGTAATAAGTTGAATATAGTAATACAGCTCTGCAACTCTTTTTCAAGGAAGAACCTGAGCCTTTGTTGTGACAGTGCCATGTAATGGATTGAAAGTATTGATCTGGTGATTGTTTAGTGTTCTTTAGGTTGTTCTAAAAATTTTTAATTTAGAAATAAAGTTTATTAGAGTAGTTTTAGTGTATTGAATAAATTTTTTTTGGTTTACAGTTTACACTTGTCATGTCCTGACCAGTCTGTGAATTCATGGCTCCCCCATGAAATCTAGCCATGGGAAACTCCTAAGGATGGATGGAAATGTTAGGGGAGTCATTAGTATGTATGTATTTATGATTAGGAGTCATGGAGATATGGAGAGATATTTTGACTACTAATCCCTAGGCGAGTAGATAGTGCTTGGTTAGAGGTTTAGGATTGAAGAAGAGAAGATTTCTTGCAGGGTAGAGAGGTACTATATGGTACAAGTATAGTTCTAGGTAGGATTTTATCATATCCTAATATAATATGAGAATTGAGTTCATACCAATCCATTAGACCAATTTTTGAGCAAGATTCAAACAAGGTTACAGTTAGTCCTAGAAAATAGGTCTTTTATCCCTATTAGGCCTAGATTGTAGGAAGGCAATGTACGGATGACCTAGAAAGGAAAAGCTTATAGAATCCTTTGTAAAATCCAAAAGGGTATCCAAATCCCTAATTGGTTTTGTTTGTGTTTTGGAAAGTTTGGTCAAGAATTTGCAAAAGGCTACAAGAAATAGGCCTAATTAGGTCTCTTAAATGGTCAATCCTTGAACCCGGTAAGGATAAGATTGAAGATCATTATAAATGGATCAAATTGGAAAAGATATGAATGTTTTCAAGATGATGGGCATCCCTGCAAAGAAATTTGATGATTATGAGGAGTTGGCACTTAGAGATTTCTAAGTGGAGATGAAGGATTGAAGTAACTAAAGGGTGTTAGTCTTTCAAGGTGAAGCACAAGGTTTAGAGCTCTTAGAGAATAGATGGAATTAGTCTTAGTTAATAATATAAGCCAAAAAGGACCTAGAGGAGATTAGGTTCCTTGACAAGACAAGCTAGGTCTCTTGGTTAAAGTGCAAGCAATCCTTAGAACACTCACATCAAGAAGACATGGGATAAGGAAACTAAAAATCTAAAGGTGAACTTTGTACATTGTATATCAAGTCTTCTAGCTTTGCAAAAATAAAGATATGAAGGTAAATCAAAATTTTGACCAACTTATACATATAATTGACACCTTTTTCATTGTTGTCAAAGGGGGAGTAGTATAGTATGAGAAAATTGTGTATACGTGCATAAGATATAGATATGAGAAATAGTATGAAATATAATATAAGGGGGAGTACCCTTATGGTGAAATAAGTAGACATGTATGATCCACATATATTTTGTAAATCATGTAATGGCTGTATGTTACAGTATGTTACGCCCTTTTTGAAATTTTGTGATAAGTTTATGTTTGGGACTTAGCCAATTTTGTGATAGTTGTAAATTTGGATATGTAGTATATGATGGTGTTTTCATTATAGAAACATATATTCAATTTTAAGATAGCATGATCCAAGGAGGATGTTTTGTATAAAAACCTACGAAAATTATCTAAGTATAACAATGTTTATCTATCTACAAACAAACTATTTTGATTAGAGATGTTCACAGAAGCATGTTTAGTGCATGCACACTTGAACATAGATCATTCCAGGTATATTGAAACTACATATAAGAGTGCAAGTCTATATGGAATATATAGACATAGATATCAATGTTTTACAGAGATAGTGTTGAGTCAACCAAAACAAAGCAATGATTAGGAATTGGTTATATTGAGTTAAGGGATTATTTTGTTTATCAAAATAATGACTTAAATAATTGGGGACAACATCCTAGATGTTAACCCCAAGGAAGAAAGAAGTAATTTCATTTTTGGAAGCGTGTAAAGTATTGAAGGCTGACATGAAAGTTATTTTGTAATAACTCATATATAAGTAAGAAACTTGTAATGCGAAGTTGCAAGTGATGCAATTGTGAATGTAAGTAAGTATTATATTGATGTATCATGAAAAATATGATATATGATCAGAGAAGTGAGAGTTTATAATAAGTTTTGAAAGGACAACAAAGCTAGATTAGAATATTGAAGATATTTAGCAACAGTAAAAGGTATTTGTATTCTACCTTTTGTATCATAAATTATCAATGTATATTGCATGTTTGGGCAGTGAGCTCATCTTGTATACATTTATATTTTTTAATAACAACTCCTAATAGGGTTGAGGATTCTAACAAGGCCTAAATTCCTTTAACTAGGACATAGACACTATACAGATGTAATAGACTCCTAATAGGGTCAATATCTTTAAGCATATACTTTTGATTAGTGGTTTAATTTTGGGTACCATCCCCACTGGGATTTTCCCTTGACCAGGGTTTCCTCGAGAAAAAACATGGTGTTATGAGTTCTTTAATTTTAGTGTTGTGTTTATTATTTAGTTTATTCAGTTTAGTTATTTATGTAAGCTACAAGTTAATTTCATATATCCATAAGTGGGTAAAAGTAAAAGTTTGCAAAATACTGATTCACCCCCCCTCTCAATATTTCCTATTTCTGACATTATAAATGTAGCATAACAAAAATTCACTAAATAGCTTTAAGATCTAAGACAATATTGTATTACAATATCTCTCCACTACAACCCTAACCCAAACTTCTAATCATAATCCTTGAACAAACCCTAAGAATCTGCAAATATGTATTCAAACATTTAATTGATTCTTTGAACCAAAGCATGAACAAAATTCACATACATTTCAACAATGTACTAAACATACTAAAATATTTGATTCTATTGTATTCAAAAATCATAAAATTTGAACACAAGAGAGATTTAAGATTGAAATTGTATATTTCATTCATTTGAAATACTATCTTTGTTATATGTATAATATGTACAATTCATAAATTTAAGACCTACAAAAATTGACAAAAAATCCTTTCTATTTTCTCTATAAATGCTTTACAATTTTACTCAAAATATCCTCTATCCTTGACTTGGGACCTAGACTTCATAAAAGTTAACTCAGACTATGTTTCTTGTCCTTGATCACCCTTTTATAGAAACAAGGGAGAAAAACAAGCCAAGGGCTAGAGGAGACACATGTCACTATTCTATTGGACTTTAAAATTTTACTACAATAGGCTTGACATATAAGACAAAATTACCATTTCCCTTTGCAAAATTGTTTTCATATATTCCATCTTTTTAACTTGTTGATGAAGATTTTTTTTGGGCCCATGCTTGTTGAAAAGTCATTCTTCAAAATATAACTATTGTTAATAATGCCAAAAGTGCATGCCATATTGTCACATCATAAACTAGAAGAATAACTACTTTCTTCTTCAATCATTAATTATAGGAAGAAGTGTATCATGCATTCCATTAAAATTATCAATCATTAATTCTCTAATACTTTTCTCAATACTCTTAGGCAACATCTAAAATTTTTGAATAGAATTAACCAACACATAGGTTAGTTGAAGTGCCTATGGCCTATTAGAATGATACTTTGATGCAACATACATCATCTTCACCCCACTTTTGAAGATGACTTGAAAGATGGCTCTGCAAGGAATGCAAAACCCTGAACATGGAGGAGCTCAGAATGACTTGCATCCATGAGGTATGCAAGGCATGCAATATTTGCAACATGGAGGAGATCAAACTGACTTGTAAGGACATAAGGGTTATCTTAAAGGGGATTCCATAGAACATGATTTTTTTAAGATCTTCACGACCACTCCAACTATCCAAGTAGAATGAAATTCAAAGAATTAGGATCAACAGTTTAAGACATACCCCTTTGCAGGAAAATTTATACCTAATCAAGATAGATAGTAGAATCTATCTTCAACATGGCCGATTCAACATTCATTCGTGAGCCAAACTATAGCTCAAATAGTTAAGACATTCTTTATGAACCCTCATTTTAGTTCACACAGAGGCTGGACTAATTAGACCTACATAGATTCTCAAATACAATCAAGGCATTTTAGCACAACATTTGAATCACAAGATCAACATTAGAGGACTTCCCTTAGATTGTTAAGTATGGTCCCTCCGTGAACATTTGAGGGGATCAAAAGTATGGAAGTTGGAGAATCTTCAAAATGGCAAGATCTACCAAGGATAGATAAATTATTTGTTCGACAAAGTCTTCCCTCACAAAGCTAGCTTTGGGTTGCTGAAAATTTTAAAAATCATGGGTGGGTAAAAGGTCACCAGAATAACAGGTATAATCTACAATCAAGAATAGAATTAAGGTGACCTGCAAGGTGGCTCATCTGTGGTAAGCAACCTATCTTTGATATTTGTGAAGGAACACTACCAAGCTCTCTGATCCATCAAATCAAGAAGATGGTGGATTTAAACAAGCAAAATGAAATGATCACTACAACTAAATGACTGAGTCTAGTTAAAAATAGAGCCCCCTTCAATCCAAAATCTGGAAACCTAGTTTGGAGGAAAAAGGTGTAGCAAAGGCTTGAGAATGGGTAGGTTGATCCACAAAATACAAATTCACCTCCGATTATTATTTTAGAACAACATTTGCAATCCCATGTGTCTTTTTTATTACAAAGAGATCATTTGTAAGTTTTGTAACCCATCTATTGAGTTTGATGCTATATCCCACTGGGCCTATGAAAATTGGGTTGGGTTAAAGGATCTATTTATGTATGAATCTGATTCAAAATGTTTTATTGAAATCTTTGATTCAAAATAGTCTAGAGATTTAGTCAATAAATTCAAAGGTTGGTTCTATTAAGGATCCAATCTGTTCACTATGCAATGGATCCCAAATTTTAAACTAGATTCTGCTCATTGTTGATTCTTCCCTCATTGGATTTCTTTTCCTACCCTTCCACTTGAATATAGACATCTTGATATCATAGAAATATTGGAAAACCACATTGGTATTTTCATCAAACATGATCTTCTTCCCTTTGAGTATCCAACCTGATTGGTTAGGGTGCATCTTCCACTTGACTCTTCTAAAAAATTACCACCAACCATTACAATCAAATCAAAATTTGGTAGTTGGATTCATCCTATTGTGATCCAGGAGGCTTCAATCATAGAATGTTCACAAGATCAACTTGGGCATTGTAACGCACAATGTCAAATGAAGGAATAGGATCAGACTTGGATTTATAAAAATTTCTCCTTGAATCCTTCTAAATGTAATGCTTCCTATCAATCTTCAGAGAAATCAGCAGATTCATTCTATCCTAATCATGAGAAGTAAACAATAACTAGATACTTTTATATTATAAATAAGTTCAGAGCATTTTTCTACTATTGTTATAGGGCCTTCTGCTCTATGAAAAATCTAAAGAATTTCCTATATCTTTCACAGTCAAAAGACTATATGAAAATAAGTTTAGAAGACAAGTTGCCTCAAGAAATAAGATTGTGAATGATATTGTATTTTAGGATTCTCCCATTAATATGGAGGAGATCTGGATTTTGGAAAAAAATTCCAAGCCCTCAGCATCAGACATTAAAGAATTAGCAAATAGTATGATAAACATGATTGATGATACAATGATTGTAGAGATTGCAAAAGAGGAAGGGGTCATTTTCATGACTCCAAATAGAGAAGATAGTTTGACATCATACCATCAGCTAAATATTTTTGAAAAAGAGAATGAGTTCGAAAGTCAAGAAGTCTCTCTTATTAAAGACAAAGTTCAAATCTCTCTCCATTAGCCAAATCCAAATAGGTTCCATCTTATTCAACTAGGGGTTCTTTAGTAACCAAGAAAGATGCAGACAATCTTCTTCCATTAGATACCCAACTTGAAGATGACTTTAATTTGGATGTAGCATTCTGACAAGACATGTTTAACATTGGCAATGAATTGGACCAGGATATGAATGTTGAAGATTTATTTGAAGCAAAGATGGATATGGGTGTTCTTTCCCAATGCTAGGTAAATAGTGAGAGGATTGAGACTGCTAACTAGCACCATAATCTATCCATAGAGAAAATGCCTTCTCATTTTTCTCAGTCTAAGAAAACCCCCAAAATAAGAGGTACAAAGCCAAAGAATATAAAAATCAAGGAAGAAATTGTTGCAGATATCCAATCCACTATGGATAACAAATTTGTAACCACCAAAATATTGACAAGGTGAACGAGAGGTTCTCCTTGTTAGAAATGAAGATCACCTCATGGAATGTCAAAGGCATTAATGCCTTTGACAAAAGGGGTAGGAGCAAAAAATGATTGATTCTATTCATGCAGATATCATTTTGTTGCAAGAAACTAAACTTTCACAAGATTATTTTGATAAAACAATTGCTAAATGGGCCTCTTGGTCCTCTATCCATAGTCATGGGATTGGAGCCTTAGGAGGTCTAGCTATTGTTTGAAATCTGAAAACAATCCAAGGTCAGATGATTTCTCATGATAATAATTAGCAAATTTTGAAGATGATGAAGTTTGATTTATCCATAATATTGATTAATGTTTATGGGCCCATGACTACACATGACAAAAAAGAGTCTAGAATGCATTGACCTATCTCATTCGACAATACAATGATCAGAAGGTAGTTCTAGGAGGAAAATTTAATGCTATCCTCAAGATCTCAGAGAAAATTGGAGGAATATGCCCACCTCTGAGAACCATTAAGGATTTCTCTTCATTTATCATGGATAACAATTTAATGGATATTGTCCCTTTAAACAAATCATTTACTTGGACAAATAAATGAGATAATTTTGCACAAATTAGTATTTGGTTGGACAGGTTTCTAGTCACACAAGATTGGAAACTATAGAACCTTGCGCTCAAATCTAAAATTTTGTCTCTACCAGGATTAGATCACTTTCCAATTGTTCTATCTATAGATATTTCCACAACATCTTTTCAGCACCTTCCATCCTTCAATTTTGAGAGGATGTGGTTGCGCCACCCTCACTTCATACCTTTGATAAAAAAATGGTGGATTATCTCTCCACATGTGGATAGTTCCAAAATGAACCAATTTTATATGAAGCTAAAATATGTTAAAGGTCATATAAAGAAATGGAATGAGTAGGTGTTTAAAAACATCTTCAAGAAAAATGGCATAGTTAAACTATAGTTAGCATCCATACATGAGCATACTATTTAGCACGAGATGGACAATGATACATATCATAAGAAAAAAGATCTTCAGTAGTATTGGGAAGAAATTTGTTTTAGAGAGGAAGAATACCGGAGACAAAAATCTCAAAAACTATGGCTACGTGAAGGGGACAAAAATAAAAATTATTTCAATGCTTCAACTAAGAAGAAAAGAGTAGTTAGCTCAATCTTTTCCATCACAAATATAGAAAATGGGAAATTTTTAATCAATGCACAAGAAATTCAAGATGAGGGGGTTAAATTTTTTAAGAATCTTCTTGCCCCTGCCTTTGGGCCTTCACCAAGTCAAGCTCAAATCAACAAAATCCTTGAAGCTATTCCTAGTCTGGTATTGCAACAAGATAATGATATTATTATGTCTCCCTTCACTCTTCAAGAAATTTGTCATGTGGTATTCTCATTGCCTCTAGACAAAGCTCCTAGGCCAAATGGTTGTATGACACTCTTCTTTTAGGCTTGTTGGGATGTTATTTGTTGGGAGCTTATGGGAGTCATTGAGGAATCTAGAAAGAGTAAATATATGTCAAAATACTTTAACACAACTAATATTGCTATCATTCCTAGGGTAACAGAGCCTAAAACATTTGTAGATTTCCAACCTATTTCCCTTTGCAACACAACATATAAGATTATAACTAAAGTGATTTATTTAAGGCTTTATCATCTTATTCTAGCCATTATATCCCAAGAATAGGGAGGATTTGTCTCGAGTCATGAAACCATGGAAGGTGCTCTGGTTGCACATGAAGTCCTCCACTCTATTAACATAGATCAGACATCTAATTTTGTTATCAAGCTATACATGATGAAGGCCTATGAAAGAGTGTGTTGGGATTTTCTCTTTCAAGTTCTACAAAAATTTGGTTTCTCTAAACACTAGTGTAAATGGATTAAATATTGTATATCAGGAGCATGGTTGTCTGTTATCATCAATGGAGTTTCAGTAGAGTTTTTTCCCTCTACTTAGGGCATTAGATAGGATGATCCTCTATCACCAATATTATTCATAATAATGGCTGAAGCTCTTATTAGGAATATTCAGAGGCAACATAACCTTGGTCTATGGAAAAGGGTTCTCCTTGGTGGTATAGACATTTCAATTACACATTCTCTATTCACTAATGATATTTTATTACTCGATATGTCTCAAGTTAAAGAGGATAGATAGATCAAGAGTACTTTGGACCTATATTCAACAGCTTTAGGGAAGAAAATTAATGTTCAAAATTAAAAAATATATCATTTTAATACAAATCAGATCATTTCAAATAAAATTGTCCAAATCTTGGAATTTACGGTTGATTTTCTGCCCTCCACATATCTAGGTATTCCATTCTTTGTTGGAGTGAATAAATCAAGATATTGGTCGTCAGTCATTGATAGAATTAAGAACAAAGTTGTGGCATGGAAAGAAAGATGGATTTCATTATTGTGGATAATTCTACTCATCAATCAGTCCTCATGGAAATTCAGAACTACTACTTAGCAGTCCTAAAAGCTCCCTCGTCAATTATCCTACAGATTCAAAAAATAATGAGGACATTTTTATGGTCAAGAAACATGAATAATGAGAAAAAGATCCCTCTTATTTCTTTGAAGGATATGGCCCATGTCTCGGTCTATGGGGGTGCAGGTGTTCATAACTTGGGTAATCGGAATAAAGTATTGGAAGGTAAGCTGGTATGGAAAATGCATACCAAATCCTACAACAATTGGTGTAAAATTATGCAACAAAAGTATCTAGATAATAATGAAACAATGTGTGTTCTTTCTATTGTTGAGCCCCCTAAAGGGTCAACAATTTGGAATTTCATGATATCCTCAAGAGAGGTTATGTATAAATACTTGTCATGGGAGGTGACCAGTGTTAAATTTTGGAGAGACTCATGGAATGGATTACCTGTCCTGGTATCTCCATTTATTTCTCAAGATATAATTTCCACATTAGAAAATGCATGGGGTTCTCACCTCATAAATTATGTTGTAGCAGTTTGTATATTTTCAGGAAAAGTTATTTGGAAAGATCTAGATGAACTTAATCTCTCACCCCATTAGAAATAGAAATTCAGTAAAATTCTTTCATCTAGAGAAGTATATTTTTAAAATAAAGAGGATAATCTATTTTGGGCACCTGTGAAGGATGGGAAGTATTCTATTAAAGAAGGGTACAAAGTCATTCAATAGTTTGAATCCAATATAGTTCCCTTACGAGCATACACATTGTGTTGGAATCATGTTGTACTTCCTAAGGTTGGATTTTTTCATGGCTTGCATTAAAGAATAGGATCATTACTAGTGATAGACTGGAAAATTTTTGCATCACCTAATCTTTTAAGTTCTTGTTATGTGAAGAACACATTGAAACTGTTGATCATTTATTGATACAATGTACTTTTGCACAAGAATGTTGGTCTTTTTTCCTCAATAAACTTTTTTACTCCACCCCTCTACCAAACAAGATATGGGACTTATTTAAGTCTTGGCCAATCCTTTATACAAATTCTCTTTTTGAAAATATTTGGAAGTGCACCCCAGCTTTGGTAGTATGGTCAATCTGGTGGGAAATAAATAAATGCATATTTAGAAAGGAATCTTCACAAACTAAGGATGTGATAGAAGGCATCAAAAGATTAATTTTAGAAGTGGTAAATACTTGTATTCACCATAGAAGTTTTAATACAATGGTGACTCATTGGGATACGGTAGTTATGAGGGATTGGAACAAGCTTACCATACCAATTGTATGGCGAATCTCTAGGAATGGATCAACATAAATGGACAGGTCATCAGTGAAGTGGATTCCTGATGCAGGAGCATCCTGGGTGTAAGAGCAATCTTGCATCACCCAAAAAAAAAATAAAAAATTTCTATTTTTATATTCAATAAGGGCTATTTTGTGTAGAGCTGCTATTTATGGAAAGTTACTATTTTTGGTAATTTTTGTATGTGCTCAGAATGATCTGATTACTTTCTTGGAGGTTCATTTTGGTCATATAAGTTTGCCAGTAAAGTTTCATTGCCAGATCAAGTGTATATTGGAAGATATTGAAGATTTTTGGTATTGGCAGCAGGGTACAGAAACTTTGAACTCAGTTTTGAAGGCTTTAGATGCCCCGGATGAGGTTGAAAATTTGGGTGACAAGCGCTTGAGCCCATCAAGTTTGTAGATCACTTCGTGGAATTTCCGAAATGGGGTTATAATAGCCGATCGGGTCAACTGGTGATGACTTATGGTCTTCGGAAGTTGGGCCACCTGAAATGGCAGAAAATAATTTTCTTCAAAATTTTTGTTTGGGTTTCAAAGGTTATCTTGAGCTAACTATGATGTAATAAAATGTAAAATAAAATAATTCTAAGTTTGGTCGGCCTTATTGGCTAAAATTCTGGAACCTTCCCAGGCAGTGGAAAATTGCCTATATAAGGAAGGCTATATTATTGTCTTAGGCAGTTCAGAATAGTTCTGGGTAGTAGATCTGGGTAATAGTTTGAGGCTTTGTCCTACAGAATATTGTAAGGGAATGCCCATGTGGCTTTGCATGTTGTAATTCTAAAAATTTGTAATTCCACATTTGTGGAGATAATAAGAAGCCAATTTTCTGTTCTTGCATATTATTGTTGTTGTTTCTCTATGTCTGTTATGTGTTTGTGGTATTAAGGGGAGCACCCTTCATCAAGTGGTATCAGAGCAGGAGTTCCTGAGTGTGTAAACAGATCGCTGACTGTGAGGTAGTTTACACCAGGACCGTGGTTAGGGTTTCAGGGTGCATCGCGAAAATGCCTCCACAAAGGGAACGTGGCGGAAGAGTTGGTGTTGTAACACCTGAGGTTAGGGCACTGCAGAGACAAGTGTGAGCATTGCAAGAAGAGATTCATAGAAGAATGAATCTTAATGTCAGAGATGAAAGTGAGGATGAAGTTGAAGAAGAATATTAAGAAGGAGAAGTCAAAATTGTGAACCAGGAGGAAGAAAGACTTTTTCGGGCCATTTCTAAGATTGGGAAAAGACCTAAGATTGAGGTTCCTACATTTTCTAGAAATCTTAACCCAGAAGAATTGATCGACTGGATCAATGAATGTGAGGAATATAGGGTCAAATTTGCGAAGGCCAGACTGAAAGGTCATGCGAAGATATGGTGGTAAGAGATTCAATTGGAGCAAAATAGAAGGGGAAAGGAGAAAATCATGAGATGGGATCGGATGGTGGATAAATTGAAGCGATAGTTCATTCCTGTTGATTATGAGCTTGACCTACTGAAGAAAATGCAGAGTTTGAAGCAAGCAAGAAGATCTGTTCAAGAGTATACAAAGGATTTCTATTGACTTCTCATCAGAACAGGCCATGCAGAAGCTGATAAGGAGAAAGTTGCCCGATACCTTAATGGGTTAAGGCCAAGCATTCAGGAGGAGTTGAATCTGGTTCAAATGAACAATATTGAAGAGGCATACTAGTTTTCCCTAAAAGTAGAGGAAAAGTTGAACAAGAAGTTTGAGAGCAGACAAAATGGAAGAGGTCGCGGTGGATGATCTGGTGGATGGTCATATGGTGGCCAAAATGAAGATCCAAAAAAGAAGGATGAGGCTAGTAGTAGTTAGAATCAGTGAGGAAATAATTCCAATCGCTTCCAGGATTAGAATAATAGAGATCAGAGAGGAAGAGGAAGAGGACAAGGATCTGGAAGAGGTGGCTTCCATGGAACATGTTTTCACTGTGGAGAAGAAGGTCATAGGGCATTTGAATGTCCTCAGCGCCAAGGCAGAATAGACAAGAGAAATGAAGGCCAGGCCAGAGTTGTACATGTAGATGAAGATGCCAGATCATCAAATTCTGAAGATGCTGAAAGAGGAGAAATATTGATTAACAGAAGAGTCCTGTTGAGTGGTGAGAATGAACCTGAGCAAAGGAGGAGCCTGTTTCACACCAGGTGCAAGTGTGAAGGTAAATGTTGTGATGTGATTATTGATAGTGGAAGCACTGACAATTTGGTGTCAGAAGAGATGGTGACAAAGTTGAAGCTCAAGAGACAGAAACACCCACATCCATATCAGATTGCCTAGGTACAGGATGACCAAAAGGTCATGGTCAATGAACAATGCCTGGTGAAGTTCAAGATTGGCAGATACCAAGATGAGGTATTGTGTGATATCATATCTATGGATGCATGTCATATGTTGTTGGGTAGACCATGAATGTTTGACAGATGTGCTGTACATGATGGTCGTGTGAATACCTATTCCCTGACAAAGGATGGAGTGTGACATAAGCTAAAACCATTGAAGGAGACTGAAGAAAAGGTATGTGGTAATGCAAGGATAACTTTTTTTGATGGAAGAAATTTCCTAGATGGTATGAGGCATGAGCATGTATGTTTTGCTTTAATTCCAAAAGCTTGTAAAGAGGAAGTAGAAGATGTTCCTGTAGAAGTTGCAGATTTGTTGAATGAGTTTCAAGATATTATATCTAATAACGTGCCTGATGGATTACCACCGGTTAGGAAGATCAGTCATCAGATGGACTTCATCCTAGGAGTGAGTTTTCCGAATAAGGCAGCACACAAAATGACACCTGCAGAAAGTGAGGAGTTGAACAGACAAGTACATGAACTATTACAGAAAGGATTGATCTGTGAGAGTCTAAGTCCCTATGCTGTACCAGCGGTATTAGCACAAAAGAAGAATGGAGAATGGAGGATGTGTATAGATTCTAGGGCAATAAACAAGATCACAATCAAGTACAGGTTTCCATTGCCATGAATGGATGATATTATGGACTGTTTGAGTGGAGCTATGTATTTCTCAAAGATAGATCTGAAGAGTGGATATCATCAGATTCAGATTAGAGAAGGAGATGAATGGAAGACCACCTTCAAGACAAAAGGACTATATGAGTGGTCAGTCATGCCTTTTGGGCTAACCAATGCACCGAGCACTTTCATGCGGCTCATGAACAAGGTTCTGAAAGAATTTCTGGGTAAGTTTGTCATTGTTTACCTAGATGATATTTTGATCTTTAGTAAGACATTGGATGAGCATATGATGCATATTCATATGGTATTTGAGAAGTTGAGAGAAGAGAAATTATTGATTAATTTGAAGAAGTGCAGTTTTGTGAAGAAAGAGTTGGTGTATTTGGGGTTTGTAGTTTCAGGAGAAGGTCTAAAAATGGACCCAGAGAAGGTACAGGCTATCCTTGAATGGCCTACTCCAACGAGTGCTACTGAGGTAAGATCTTTTCATGGTTTGGCTAGCTTTTACATAAAGTTTATCAGAAATTTTAGCAGTATTTGTGGACCCTTGACTGAAACAATGAGAGGGGATAGAAAAGAGTTTAAGTGGACTAATGGGGCAGAAAAGAGTTTTCAATTGTTGAAACAAAAAGTTACAGAACAACCAGTTTTAGCACTTCCAGATTTTAATAAGGTGTTTCAAGTAGATTGTGATGCTAGTGGTACTGCAATAGGAGCTGTTATGAGCCAAGAAGGTAAACTTGTTGCTTATTTCAGTGAGAAATTAAATGATGCCAAGAGAAAATATTCTGTTTATGATCAAGAGTTTTATGCTATAGTTCAGGCATTAAAAAAGTGGAGGCACTATCTACTTCCTAAGGAGTTTGTTTTGTATACTGATCATCAAGCTTTGCAATATTTGAATAGTCAAGGAAAATTGAATCAAAGGCATTTGAAATGGGTTGAGTTTTTGTAGAGTTATACATTTGTTTTGAAACACAGGAGTGGAAAGTTTAATAGGGTTGCAGATGCTCTTAGTAGAAGGAAACTATTGCTGACAGAAATGCAGATTGAAGTGGTTGGGTTCAAGGAACTCAAGAATTTGTATCCAGAGGATCCTGATTTTGGTGAAGCTTGGAAAGCTTGTACAGAACCTGTTACTCTAGACAGGATGAAATGGCTGGATTTTATCATCCAGAATGATATGCTATTCAGAGGGAGTCAGTTGTGCATTCCACGAAGTTCTATGAGGGAAAATCTCATCAAGGAGAAGCATAGTGGAGGATTGGCTAGACATTTTGGTCGTGATAAAACCCTTGCTTTGGTTGGTGAGAATTATTATTGGCCACAATTGCAGCAAGATGTGAAGAAGTTTGTACAGAGTTGCAGAGTATGTCAGATGGTGAAAGGAGTGAAGCAGAATACAGGGTTGTATCAACCATTACCTATACCAGAGAAGTCTTGGGAGGATATCAGTATGGACTTTGCTCTTGGTTTACCGAGGACTCAGCGGGGACACGATTCAATTTTTGTGGTAGTTGACAGATTTTTGAAGATGGCACATTTCATTCCCTGCAAGAAGACTAATGATGTTGTTCATGTAGCCGAATTGTTTTTCAGAGAAGTAGTGAGACTTCATGGTTTGCCAAAGACCATAGTTTCAGATCAGGACACTAAGTTTGTTGGATATTTCTAGCGTACATTGTGGAAGAAGTTAAAGATAGATTTGAAGTTTAGTTCATCACATCATCCATAGATTGATGGATAGACAGAGGTGGTGAATAGGAGTTTGGAAAATTTGCTGAGATATTTGGTTGGAGATAAGCCAACAGGATGGGATTTGATTTTACCACAGGTGAAATTTGCATACAATAATTCTATCAATAGGAGCACTGGTAAATCACCATTCCAGATTGTATATGGAAGTAGTCCAAGAAATGCATCTGAATTGAGGAAGATAGATAAAGGAGAAATAAGTAGTGCTGAAGCTGAAGATTTTGTAGAACACTTGAAGAACATCCATGGGGAGGTGAGGAAGCATATTACCAAGATGAATGCATAGTATAAGGCTAAGGTGGATGAGAAAAGGAGGTATAAGGAATTTCAGGTTGGTGATGAAGTCATGGTTCATTTACGGAAGGAGCGGTTTCTAGTTGGTACATATAACAAGCTGAAAATGAAGAAGTTTGGACCATGTAGGATACTGAAGAAACATGATTCAGGAAATGCATATGAGGTAGAATTTCCTACTGAGCTAAATATTTCACCAGTGTTTAACATTTCAGATGTGACAGAGTATCATGAAGGAGGTGTTGAAGATGAGATCACAGCAGCACAGTGGAGTATTCCAGCAACTAGTTCAGACACTAAGGAGATTGAAGATATACTGGACAGTCGTGTTGGCAGAAGCACAAGGAACAAGACATATGAAGAATATCTGGTCAAGTGGAAAGGATGACCTGTTGAAGATTCATCATGGCTGACAAAGGAGGAGGTTAGCCGTCTTGGTTTTCCTCTGCACACCTGAGTCGTGACAGGGTCACTTCTCAAATTACCCTGGGTGTCTGATGCAGGAGCATCCTGGGTGTAAGAGCAATCTTGCATCACCCAAAAAAAAAATAAAAAAAATTTCTATTTTTATATTCAATAAGGGCTATTTTGTGCAGAGCTGCTATTTATGGAAAGTTACTATTTTTGGTAATTTTCGTATGTGCTCAAAATGATTTGATTACTTTCTTGGAGGTTCATTTTGGTCATATAAGTCTGCCAGTAAAGTTTCATTGCCAGATCAAGTGTATATTGGAAGATATTGAAGATTTTCGGTATTGGTAGCAAGGTACAAAAACTTTGAACTCAATTTTGAAGGCTTTAGAGGCCCCGGATGAGGTCAAAAATCTGGGTGATGGGTGCTTGCGCCAATCAAGCCTATAGAGCGCTTCGTGGCGTTTCTAAAATGGGGTTATAATAGCCGATCGGGTCAACTGGTGATGACTTATGGTCTTCGAAAGTTGGGCCACCTGAAATGGCAGAAAATAATTTTCTTCAAAAAAAATTTTTGGGTTTCAAAGGTTATCTTGAGCCGACTATGATGTAATAAAATGTAAAATAAAATAATTCTAAGTTTGGTCGGCCTTATTGGCTAAAATTCTGGAACCTTCCCAAGTGGTGGAAAATTGCCTATATAAGGAAGGTTGTATTATTGTCTTAGGCAGTTCAGAATAGTTCTGGGTAGTAGATCTGGGTAATAGTTCAAGGCTTTGTCCTACAAAATATTGTAAGGGAATGCCCATGTGGCTTTGCATGTTGTAATTCTGAAAATTTGTAATTCCACATTTGTGGAGATAATAAGAAGCCAATTTTCTGTTCTTGCATATTATTGTTGTTGTTTCTCTATGTCTGTTATGTGTTTGTGGTATTAAGGGGAGCACCCTTCATCAATTCCTCCAGATCAAAATATAGTAAAAGTAAATTTTGATGGAGCATCTAATGGAAACCCAAGGAAATCAGGTTTGGGGGCCTACATAAGAGACTCTTAGGGAAACCTATTGGTAATATGCACATTCCCTTTACCTCTAGGATCAAATATTTTAGTAGAAGCTCATGCATTTTTTGCGAGAATTTTAATGGAAAATTAGAGTGGATTCACTAACATTCAAGTAGGAGATTCGATGGTAATAATAAATGCTTGCATTAAGAGGCAATCTCGTAACTGGCAGCTTGCTTATATTCTTAAACAAATTTGGCACATTATTGATTCATTTCCAACCTTGTATTAATCTCATACACTCAGGGAAGGGTACAAGGTTGTAGACTACCTTGCCAATCTAGGGTGCGATGGGACAGAGTTAAAGATTATTTAGCCAAATAAGTTCTGAGCAGATCTTCTAGACCTCCATAGACTGGTGCAACTAGATAGAGTATCATGTGAGGATATGGGGAATTATGGATAATTTTCTTAGTTCCATCATATTTCATATAATTAGTGAAGGTAATAGAGTGGTGAAATCTTTATCCAATATGGGCTATGATAATATTAATGAGGAAGGTACTAAGGTTGATAAAATAGGGGATGGGATAGACAATGGCTAGGGATCAAATGATGTTGGTGTTGTGTGGAGTGATGGTAGGCATAATGCTAATACTAAGAATTATGTGTTCTTGTCCTATTTCTCATGGTCACATGCTGCATATATGATAAAAATTTGGCAGTGGTCATTTCAAGCACATTTTTGTAGATTTTTTGATATAGTCTATTTGCATATTTCCATGTAATGGTTTAGTATATGTTTATACAATTTTAATTTGGCTGCGAAATGGGGTTTTCTTGCTAGTTCTTTCCCCATGGAGCATTTCAACTAGTTTAAAATTTTATATAAATATATATAGTAGCTCTGTTTAGTTTTGATTAAAAAAAAAAACATACATCATCTTCAAGACATTGGCCCTTTTCATCGATTTAGTGAACAAAGGGGTAGTAATTTTTCTAGCCCTATAGAAACCCTTAATAGCTTGAAACAATAAATAATAGAAAGAAATGAAGCTCGCCAAATTACTATCAACTTTCTCAATTAAATGAGTCAGCACTGAATTGACTATATGTCTCTTCTTTTGAGAAGAACTCTATTCTATCTCTACTAAGTTATTTTCCAACTCTTTAATCTTATCCAAAAACTGTCCTTTAGTTGGATCAAAAAATCAAGTAGGTTCTTCAATAGTCAGTTCTGATGTGGAATAGAAGGAAAAATATCCATGGGAGATTGAAATATAATGATAGGTGTGGCGGATGGTTACCCTAATATAGGGGGTTCATAAGAAATTTCATGAGTAGCAAAGGGTTCCTATGAGGATCTCTATTCTACTAGTTTCAACTTTGACTTTAACTCAACATATATTTCCCAAAAACATGCTGAAACTTAAATTTTTACATCCAAAGTTAGATTGGTTTCCTGAACTCCTAAGGTCTTAAATTCTCTCTTGATTATGAGTCTCCCCCTCAAATTAGGATCTATGTCTCCAATGTCTACTCTTCTTTCCCCTAGGGTAAATTATTAAATGGCCAAGGTGGAATAGTCATGACTAAAAGTAGACCCCTTCGATGCAATAATTTCTTCCTCTATGAAACCATATAACTTCTTCTTTTTTCCTCACAACACCAATGTAATGAAATCTACTATATCTAACTAAGGAAAAATCAAAACCCCTGCCTCATTTATAATTATTTTCCCTTCTTCATGTGTGATGGCATCGAAATCCTCCACCATTTCCTTCTTGACTTCATTGTCATTTTCCTGATCACTCCTCTTAAGATTTTGAGCCTTTCTTTCCTCATATCTCTTCTTGTAATCATCAAAATTGACCTTCCAAACCAATTGCAAGAAATCTCAACTCTTTACAAATGTTTCATCTTTAGGTAAATCATTGAAAGCATCCCTTATAACATCTAAAAATTCTCTACCTTGAATATCTAGAGAGGTGAAATCTAATTCAAGTGACCTAGGAGTAAGAGGGACCCCAATCTATAAATCCTTATTAGTAACAATAATTGTACACTCTTCATGCTCGGTATATTTTTCCTTGATTTGTACATCTTCCACCCTTGAAGGTGAAGGGTATAGAGGAGATGGTGATGTACTTATATAAGGTGAGACTTCTATATCAATTATCTTGATTCCCTTCATTGGTTTTGGATGAGAACTAGAAGGCTCCTCTTATTTTATAATTTGTTTTCCCTTTCTTCTCCTTTCCTCATCACTATCATAATCAATGACCACATCACCTCTCAATCTCTTATATATATTTTCATTTCCTGAAGGCATATTAGGAAGTCTCGATTCCACTTTTCCATCCTTTGATTATGGTACTAGATCTGGCCTCGAAGGCCTCATTCTAGTTTAAAAAGAGGAAAGTGGTGCACACAAAATTGTTTGCAAGAAACCATCATTGTCACTTGACTCTAATTGATTCGTTCTCTCCTTTTCTATGTCTACCACTACTAGAGATTCTACTTACATAACATTATCTCCTACTTGTTCCTCCTTGGTTTTCTGCAATCGATTTTTTTTTTCAAGGCCAAAATGACCTCCTAAAAGTGATCAACCATTTTTTTTATCTTGGAAACAAAAGATTTAAAATTCTTTAATGGGTCATAACTAGGATTCATTTTTTGTACAATAATCTCTTTTTGTATGCTACCTATTTCTCTTTTCTTTCTTCTTGTGCCTCTTCATCAAATTCATTTCTTATCAAATCCTTCAGAAAATTAAAAACATGAGATGAGGTAGTTCCTTTAATCCTATCTTTGAAGATATTGTAGAATCCCTTCGGGTCTCTATACCTTGTCAAACTAACACCCATATGATAAGGAGTGAAGAGACTTTATCCAAGTGGACCCAACCTCCTTTTTTTACTACAAAATGACCTTTCTATTTTGCTATCAACTCCCTTTCCTGAATACATTGAATCTTCAAAATCACCTTTGTAAATCCTAACCTCAATGGAACATTGTAGGGTAAGACATGTGGCATTCTTGGAAAACCATAATCCCTTATAACACTACTGAATGTAAAAGGAAATATTTCTCTCCAATTATGTGCAATCTTAAAAGGAGGTGTTATTTCCATGGGCCTTAATAAATCATGTAATTGTGGAGAAATCCTATGTGTATTAACTATTAACTCGTCCCTTAGCCTTGACACAAAATAGTTGTCAAATATAGCAAAGATGGCCTCATGCATGTCCCAAGATATATCAATGCTCCACCATTAAAATTGCATCTCCCATCAATATTTCTTCACAGGAACATGGAACTCTAAAATAAATCTTCATTTTGGTATCTAGGATCATATGCATCAATAAATAATACCAAATGAAAGATGACATACCATCATTCTTCTTTACAATCAACATTCTCCCATGAATCTTTTATTTTAAAAATGGTGTGTACTCAAAAATCATTGTGAAACTTGGATGTTGGAGCTAAATTACCCC